>OX235274.1:37716032-38316032 GCA_944472155.2 Trichobilharzia szidati
TGTATTAATGCAAATATTGGTGGTATATAAGCAAGCCGGTCATATCAAAACTAATCGTTTATTCCGTCTTTTTTTAATTCAGTTTCCTCTAGTTTCTGTTTTACTACACACAGAGTGTAAGTGTATATGTAGTACTCCTAATCCTGAATGAAGATTGTTAGGTAATGGTTAGTCTTTAAAATTGTATTATTTGAGATTCTAAGGACAGTAAAATACTGGGCTAAAATCCATGGAATATGAGCTGTGCAAGTGTTAATGTTCATTATGGATAAAGTTTTATTTTGGTAAAATCACACAGTGCTATACAGTAATATTCACTGATGACCGAGTTTCGAGCACAATTTATTACTGCTCATAAAAATATGAGGACAATACTCACACAACTTTCTTGTTTCATTTAAATAAATGAGTAAAAATTGATCAGACATTTGAATAAAATCAATATAAGATAATGTATATTCGGAAATAATATTAGTGTTATCAATAAAATACGAAGGGACGGGGGATAAGATAAGGGTTGTTAGTCAATAAGATGGAAAATAAGATGTTTTTATTGTAAAATAAATGACTTGTTAGAACGTTATAATGAGAACTGAATATATCTTAACATTATTTATTATCCTCCTTTGATTTGACTGGTGGTAATAATATCTTCCATATCTCTGGTATTTCCATTGAGTCACTTCTATTGCATGTGTTGTGTTGGGTGTGGACTCGATGAACCAGGCAGGATTCAGTAATCTCTCTCTCTCTATCTCCACCTACCTATATTACTTCTTAGAATTTTGACTCTGTCCCACCCACCCTACTGTGTGGTTGTGTGTTTATGCGTGCAGTGCAATGTATTGCTGAGCTTTTTTCTAAATTACTTATCTTCTTGGGGTCAACCATTCTAACCTCAGCTAAATTCATTTCTCCTGATCTACTAGTTTCACCCATGTAGTTGACCTAATTCATAATGATTGCAAGGTATTTTGTAAATTATATCATTTTGTTTAATTGGGTCCACTGGGTCCTTTAACGTACAGAGCTTGTCCTATCTGAGTGAGTTTATAGGTTTGAATGCCACCTTAATTCTTGCTTTGTTGAGAATCCTACGTAGGGAGAGTCTCAGATGTCCCCTCCTTATATGGTAAAACTGTAGATGCCTTATGTTCTCTCTTATTTATGTTATCATTATTAGTTTCTCCATAATTTTTTTTGCTTTTGGCCTTTTCTGATCTTCCAAATGAATTTTATAGGATAGTTACTTAACATCAGCGCTTCTTCTATCTGTTTTATTTCATCGTTTAGGTCTTTTTTTTTGTACCACTTATTGCTACTGCTCGGTTTGTTAAACAGTTAACTAAGCCTGCCTTTACAGTTAACGGATGAGATGAATTAAAGTCTAAATATCTTTTAGAGTGCGTTGGTTTTTTATAAACGCTAGTGTGCACTTTATCTTCTTCTATTCCTTTTATTTTATAATCTAACATAGCTAATTCTCCTTGTTCATTTTCCGATTCAAATATGAATTTCATTCCCTCTACTAGTGAGTTTATATGTGTCAAGAAGCTAGAGGTAAGTTCTATTTTTAACACTGTGAAAGTGTCATCCACATATCTCCAACATATTTTTGGAGTAGGATTAAATGTATTTAGAGCAATATTCTTCCAGCTGTCCATGAAGATTTCTGCTATGGTAGGAGATATCGGTGAACAGTCAAATCAGAGGATAATAAATAATGTTATAATGTATTTCAATTAACATTCTAACATTCTAACAAGTTACTTATTTTTACTACAAAAACATCTAATTTCCCACCTAATCGTATTTGATTGATAACACTCATATTATTATTTCCGAATGTACTTTATCTTATATTGATTATTATGCAAATGTCTAGTCAATTTTTACTCACTTATATAAATGAAGCAAGCAAGGCTTCCTGCTGATTGCCTCCAACCACCTAATATCATGAAATCAATATGTACCGAGATGGCGAGCTACCTAGAATAGTGGCTGCGTGGCAAACCTTACTGACAGAATTCAGTCTGCACCAAAGAAAGGACTAGACACATAACACTAGTTAGCTACTAGTGTCCAATGAAATTATCCACTACGGTGCTACAGAAGGTCAATCGCGAGCTCGAATAGCTCAGTGATAAGGTCTCTGGCTGCAGCACTGGGTGACGTGGGTTCGAATCTCAGGAGGGACATGGGCTCCTTGAAGGTTGCAGATGCGCCTTGGTGACTGGTGAGTGCCAGCTAGCATGAAACCTAGATCCAAGGCTTCCTGTAACCGATTGCCTCCAACCATCTAATATCACCGAAGCAAGAAAGTTCTGTGTATATTGTCTTGATATGATTATGAGCAGTAATAAATTGTGCTCGAAACGTCATCAGTAAACATTACTGTATAACACTGTGCGATTTTATCAAAATAAACTTTTATCCATAATGCAGTTATACTCTACCACAGTGTCCAAGTTTTATCCTCATATTGAGTGTTAATGTTGTTCCCCTTTTATAGTGTCAAAGAATGGTGGATGATATTCATGTGTTGTCAGTTTTGCTTGTACCGTATCACATACACAAGAGGTGATTTATTTCATTGATAACTGAATATAGACCAATAATAATAAAACAAACAACGGACAAAAACTTATATTAGTTGTTACACTACTCATATAAATAGTTTTTAGTTGTTGTGAAAAGGTGTCTAGGCCTACCAGGGAAGATTTAAAAGGCAAGAATAAAGAAAAATTATAAGAATTAATATAGACAGTGGAATATTTGTCTTGGTAGCGTATCCTGAAAACACAGAAAGCATTGGAATAATTGTTTAGAAAATCCCTCCTGAACGGTGTAATTACGATGTTGTTACTTATTTAAACATTCTAACTAACTTTTTAATCATTATCCGTTTTTCCCTTAGACTTTATATCATTTTTCTGATGTTTGCACATTTTCTGTTGACGTGATCCTTATAATTTGTCTTTGCACCAGTCAATCTCAATTTTCGATGCTACCCCTTGTGGTTGTGTAATGATAGTCCTGATAATGTGTTGTTTTACAAGATGGTTTCGTTTGAGTGAATCAAAGTGATTCTGACCTTGGATTGTCTTCGGGAGTAGTTTGATGCGTGATTGCTGCTGACAGAGTTTTGACCATACCTGATTGGGAATATTCTTCTCCATTCTCAGGCAGTTCTTATAGCTGATATTCGGTCAACTACTTTTGTTCTACATTACTTGTTTTGCATTTGAGAACTAATATGATCTGATGTGTATCTGCCCGGCTGCATTGTTGAGGTGATTTTGAGTTTTTGTTAAAAAAAGTACCCTAGATTTAATCTCAGACAACTGTCATTTTGCTGTCGGTGGAACATTTTGGTGACTGTGAGTAACTCACGGAAGTTTTGGTTAGGTATACAGTAGAAGGCATAGATTGGTTTTCTGTGTTCAGACATAATAAGTGGTTTGTGGTCGCTATATATATTTTCTAGGTTTGACCACGGGTTGATGTCCGTTAGAGGACCATGGGAAAACCAGCCAAGGAGTACTGGACAGCTGTTTCGTCCAACTAGTTTGGGAATCATCCTCAGTACGCACCCACCAGCAGGCTTCGAACCCAGGACCTTCCTGTTACAAGGTGGGCTGACTCATATACTATTCAGCCACTGGGACCCGATTCAGTAGCCATTCCATGAGTTCTAACTTCTACCAATTTTATCATAGGGAATAAAAAGACAGTTGCAGCGAAGAAAATTTTCTTTTCGACGAAGTCATCATCTAGGCTGTACATTCGTATATTTATATCAAAGGGATGGGAAAGTTCCAGAATAATTTCTGGTTAGGGGTCAAATTAATAAAAGTTACAATTAAGAATTAGAATGCCATAATAAACAGGGGGATGGGTAAAACTCAAACAAAGTAGCATAATAACTAAGAAGATTGACATTGTGCAATTCGGACTACTCCTAGCCGACTGTCTTATGGTCAGCCTCGAAAACAACCCCTTATCACCAACTATCGACGACCTTCATCTCTACAAGAGATACATTGATGATACTTTCATCATTTGTGATGAGAAGCTGGACCTTGAAAACTTACTTCAAATCTTCAACAACGCCCACCCAAACATCGACTTCACACTTGAGACTGAATCCGACGGAATGTTCCACTTCCTGGACGTCCATCTGACAAGAAATGACAACAACTCTTTGGAAAGGTCCATATACAAAAAGCCTACATGGACTGGACAATTCATTAACTTTCAAAGCTTCGTGCCGCTAAGCAGAAAGAGGAACCTGATATGCGCTCTTTCATCGAGGATTCGGAAGATATGCAGCGAGGAAGTGATCGAAGAAGAACTGCGTAATCTCCGAGAAACCCTGATGGAAAACGGTCTCCCACCCAGGTTCGTAGACAAGAATCTCAAACCTAAGAAGACTCCCGAACAAGTCCAATCCGTTCCAAAGAAAATACTTCTGCTTAATCTAGAATTCAGGGGTGATATTGAAGCAGAAATCCTTCGCAAACGCCTCTCCAAATCGCTGAGGAAAACATACTTCGCCGCAAGCCTACGACTGAAGTTTCCCTGCAAGAAACTGTTCAACCAGAACGCGAAAAACAAGCTGTTGCATTGGGCTACCTCAACTTGCATATACCAGTTTACTTGCTCTTGTGGAGCTGAGTACATCGGCCGTACCATGCGCCGACTTGAAAAACGCGCTCGTTAACACTACCCAACCTGGCTAGTAAAAGGAGGCCAAAAACGTATATACAGTTCAGTGACAGAACATCTGGTCAACTCAGGACATTCAGCGCCTTTCGGAAAATCCTTCAAAGTAATATACAAGATTCAATCAAACCTATCGAAGGGAGTGAAATCAAGACATTTGGGCATAGCTGAGGCGTTAGCTATCCAAAAACTCAAGCCCACTCTTTGCATCCAAAAGAAATACGTCCAACCCCTGTCCCTGCCGTGGCCATCATAAACAGGTAAATTTTTTAATAATGACCATCCCATCGCCTTTCTTATGTAAACTTCCTGTTTATTTTGTCATTTTACTATTTCTACATATTTAATCCCTGATTGCATAAACAATTATTCATCACACTAGTTTTTTATCCAAACATCCTGTATATTTTGTTATTTTTACATTTCTAACCCCCAATTGCACAATGTCAATCTTCTTAGTTATTATGCTACTTTGTTTGAGTTTTACCCATCCCCCTGTTTATTATGGCATTCTAATTCTTAATTGTAACTTTTATTAATTTGACCCCTAACCAGAAATTATTCTGGAACTTTCCCATCCCTTTGATATAAATACACGAATGTGCGTCGGTAGCACAGTGGTTAGGACTCCCGCCGACCATGCACATGGTCCGGGGTTCGATTACCTGCCGACGCACACCCGATATCTATGGTCGGCCTGTAAAATTTGGGCTACCGATATCCATGCTGAAAATTCCATACTTTTACTAAAAATACTGTGTGGAATCAAGCTGTAACCAAAAAAAATTACAGCCTAGATGATGACTTCGTCGAAAAGAAAATTTTCTTCGCTGCAACTGTCTTTTTATTCCCTATGATCAAATGTGTATATTTTACCAATTTGTGATTTTAGCGCGACTGTAACAGCAGAAGGCAAGACACGGAAGCCAAGTTTTATTTTCCAATGATCAAACCTTTATATATATATATTCTTTGAGCAATCACTGAGCGTATGCTTTTGGTTTACATTAAACGGCATGAAGTAGAATGTTGAAATGTCTATAGCGTTCTGTTGCTAATCTAGTATTGAATGTGAGAATAATATTCCGTTGGAATCCATTGTCTGTATCACACCACCACACAACCACCAACCAATGTGGTCTCACCGGAAACCAATAGAATCCCTACAAACTCATTCTTGAGAATATTCTTCTTGATTTTCAGGTACTTTATATGTCTGCATTCGATCAAATAATTCTGTTGTATAGTGCTTATTTTGTATCTGAGATATAATTTCGTCTTTATAGGTGCGTAACAGGATCGTTGAGATTATTTTGTCTTATGATATATATTTTCTATAGTTTGGTTTGTAAGGGTTTGTTATGTTTTTACGAGTTGACCACGGACTGATATCAGTTAGAGAACCATTGAAAACCAGGGAGTACTGGACAGCTGCTGTTTCATCCTAGTTTGGGAATCATCGGCAGTACGCACCCACTGGGATTCGAACCCAGGACCTTCCGGTTACAAGGTAAGCTCGTATAATGAATGTTGAATAGTACTGCAGGTTTTATCGAGAATGACTGTCTCTTTACTAAATTCGGGACATTTTTGTACTGGGCGTAAATCAAGCGGTTTCTAGTTAGCCATACAGTAGAACGCAAGGATTAGTTTCTAGCGCTCAGACTGCAACACGTCAGTCTTGGTCGTTACACAGAGTCTAGGCATACATGAAAATTAACTATTCACATAGTGATACAAAGTGATCATCGCTCACGCTTATTTGTTTCTATTTATTTGTAAATGTATAATAAGAATAATTCTTCTGAACACGAATTTCCGACTTCTGTCTACTTCGCGTTGTCGTCTGGTTTGTTAGTACTTGGTCATTACTAATTACTATTACAAAATGTCATCACAATATGTGTACGGTTAAACTTGTAGTCTATAAACGTTGACTTCGTAAACATAAACAATCATTAATGACTGTTTGAGTGGGAGATACAAAATCAATGTGTTTTGGTGTGATGGGATAATACGACTGTGATTGAGGTACTCAGGTGTTGTCGCCTAACCCAACTCTACTCATTTAACGTCGGGGCAAAAAGAATCACTAAAGGAAAACAGCGATAAAATTTTGATTTATCAATAATGGATGCAAATTTACAAGTCTTCTTCGTTGCACTGTGATATGCTATCGGTTAATTACCCCAATGTATTGAGAATCGCAAGTAATACAACGGTGTCACTGACATGGATTGTACCTGACCTAGTGACTTTAGCTTAAAAGAAAACTAAATCAGTGAAAGGCGATAACTCACGTAAGTTGGTCGATCATGCAGTGTTATTTATTGCTACTAACGATAACTCAAAAACTAGGAGAATTTTTTTACCTTATCCCCACCACTTGATTCGTACTAAACGCATAGTAGTTTGGAGACGATATGAAAGAAGCCCTAGTGCTTATTGCTACTTCTGAAATCATGAAGGATATGATATAATCTATATATTTAAAATCCACACTATACAGTACTACCGCCAAAAATGCCAACACTGGGCTGAAGCTCACGAACAGTCTGCTGAAGGTCAAGGAATGCCTGGTGATTGCCTCGAGACGTCTGATGTTAGTTTGTGAAGTGCATTATGATGGAGAATCTCTGGGACTGCTGGCCACATTGCAAACGGAATTAAACAATTCAGTCAGAATCACTAAGAACCAGATGCATGAAAATGACTGCTCCTCAGTAACCAGTAATGAGACAGAATGCTTCTACAAATGATCCATCTAATGGTAAGAAACTTATGGCAAAATCGATTTCGTGAATCCCTGAAGAATATTTAATAGTGAAATTTAGTTTCTGTTGTATAACTGGATATTCGCTTTTGTATGACTTGTTATTCATTGATAAGCTCACCACCAACAGCAAGCCTTCACATTTGTAAAGTATGGAATAGCATGATTATACAGTTTTTTTTTTAATGTTAAAAACGGAGACATTGTACACAGCTTCGTTTAAAACGATTCATTGTAAGGTAAACATAACTTTGGAGGACAATCTTAGATACAGCATCCTACTTTTCACTTCGTCTTCTCAGTGGTCCACACTGTCTACTCACTTCACCACTAACTGTGTTGTATCCTTTGGATTTTGTAGGAACCCCTCATCCTCGTCCAAAGACTATTCCACAACCGGTACACAGCTTCTGCCAGTCAACACTACTCCAGAAGTGAACGCTTCGGTGGATTATATTAATGATATGTAGCAGCGGATTTTAACTCTATCAGGAAGTAACCATTATAACTCAGTGATTATAGTTTTGGTTATATACTGATATAATATGAGCTCATAAACATGGATTTTTATTCGGATATCTTGTACCATTACCGAGCTCGCGATTAAGTTCCCTACGCACTTAAACTCACCTACACCACCTGGAAGTGATTCCAACTCTCTACACGTGACGACACAGTATCCTGGTGAAATGCAAAGTTTATAATTTTGGAGACGTGGAGACTTAGTTGTTGCTTTATACACTACGTGGGATACAGATCCTTGTTTACAGCATATTAACGACCAAAATATGATACTGGCAGAAAAATTAAATGATGACTGTTATACTACTAGTAAAACTTTCCAATAAGTGGGTCGCCAGTGAATAAATTCTGGCTAATTGTTGATTCTAAGGCAGTTATTCCACATAAAAATTTGAAAAATGTCTTTTGTCATCGTGCTTCTTCAGTTTCTGATGGCTCATTATTATTATTATTCATCCTTGCTGAACATAAGGCTTCAGCAACACATCTCCATTTCATTTTGTGCTGTGTTGTCATTTTAGCTGTCTCCGTAATCTACCATAAGCTTCCACAGGCTTCTCAGACAACCTCTCCACATCGCATTTAGACTCACTTCTAACTCGTCGTTTCGCATTTGGGTTCCACTCGAGGACCTGTTTGGCTCACGATGTTACTTGGGGGTCTCCTCAGTGGATGTCTGAGTCACGTCAGTTTTCTTCGGCGTATTTATTTGACGATAGGTTCTTGGTTGGTTTGCTTCCAGAGGTCCTTCTTGGTCATACGCTTTGGTTGGTCAGTTGGTTTTAAGTGTGGAACAGAGGCAGTTGCTGACAAAAGTCCGTAGCCTGTTGGGGAGGCTTTTAGTGACGTGCTCGCCAAGGCTGTAAATCATTAAAATGGACTAATTTGACAATACCGTTAAAAATCCGAACGTTGTTCTTAATGCTGGGTGCAGCAGACTTTCACATCGGTTTCAAACCAATGAACATCTGCATTGCTTATCCAAACCTGACAGACTTTGACATAGTCGTTTCTGCCATCCGTAGTTGAGGCGATAATGCGTGGATAGGTGACTTCAAATTTCTTCTGCTGATAATGATTAGTACTTATTGTGGTTGGTAGGTTGACTGTCTTCGTTATCCTCATCTTCTCCATTATCCAATTAGGTCCCGTGTTCTCTATTTACCTCTTCTTTCTGTTAACTTGTCGGTTTTCACCTGTTGATCTTCTGATTCATTTGACATGATTCGCTCGTCGTAAATCTAGCTTATTTCGAGAGGAGTGCTGGACATAGTGCATCTTTTGGTCCCTCCGTGATGGCATAACCTAATATTTTACTTGGCCTGGAGATGAGCGTGACACCGAATTAGTTTCCGCAAGGGCCTAAATCGCTCCTTTCTGGTCGTTTGACGAGGTCATTTTTCTTCCGATCAGTGGGTGCCTTATCTCCCTTCCAAATGTTTCGAAATAGTCGCCGTGGCATATCCGCTGGGATTTCTGGACCCTTTTTCAGTGCTTCAAGAAGGTTTCCATAAGGACCTTCTGGCTTCTCCATCTTCAGAGGCTTGATTGAATTCATGACTTCTACTCTTGCTGGAGTCTAGAAAACCAACTACATAGGCTGCTTGAATGATTTTGAACTCGTTTCCAGTTGGTTTCGATTAAGCATAACTCCCAGTATTGATGCGTAGCTATAACCCTGCTGGACCCAGCGCTAGTACCACTACCTACTGAATCTATGGCCTAGCCCACCTAACCTGGTGGCCAACTAGCGTAAGGAGAATGTTGCACTTAAGGCTGCTGGAAGATGTATTTGTTCGCGATAACTTGGAGGGAACGTACAAGTAGATGATCACACCACAACGAAGCTACGGAAATTTTATCACCTGGAAATTATATTAACCACCACGTTTTTCAATCCGCATGAATAACAAACTGATCGCTAGTGTTGAAACGGCTGAGATTCAATTGAGTTGACGAAATTCTTTGATCCGTTACGGAGGATCAGTGTCTACTGGCAGTTCTGTGCGCACAGTTGGTGGTGTTCCTGGACAAGTTGCAGGTGATGGCCGACTCAAGCGTTCTTTGAATTGATCAGCATACTGTCTCATTTGTTTCTCCTCCTTAGGAATCAGGTTCTTGTAGACATCTTTTATTGATTTTATCATCTAGGTTGATCTCTTCCGGGATAGAGACCTGGCTATCTGATATAATGTTCCTTTACCTGCAGACTGCCTGTTCTGCTTCATTTGCCAACCAGTGTGTCCTAGAATTGTCTTTTGTCTTTCCTGGCACTTTTCTTAATTTTTACATTCAGTGCAGTGCACACCGAACTCAGCTTCTCCTCCTGTTGTCCATCTTTGCATCGAGTTATCTCTTTTACCATCCTCCTCTCCTCTATTCTATTGGCTTCCAAATAGGTGTCCATTGGGAACCACTCATTGTTTTTCTTCTTCTTTCTTCCTAGAATTGTACACGTTTCCTTGGACATCACCTTCGGAGAGTTAGTTTTGATTTTCTCCCACACTGCTTTCCGCGTCGATAACACGTAATATCTCTTACTTAGTTCTGATCAGATCTTTAGTGAAGGTATCCGTGGTAGTTTTTGTCCTTTCACTTTCCGATTGTTGAACCTGAATTGTGGTCTGTCTCCAGGTGCTTTGAAGGCTTTCGGCCTGACCTAGAATGTCCCCTGCACCGGATAATGTTCTGAGCCTAAATCTCCCGCTTTTTGACTTCGTGCACAGCAGACTGCATCCCCAACTTCTATAGCAATACCGAAATGAAATCTGTCTGGATTTCGGCCTGTTCGCCAGATGAAATCGACGTTACCTTGTGTAAATCGCCGTGCTTATATACGATGCCATCGATCGCCAAATCACTGAAAGCACAGAAGTCTACGAAGAGTCTTCCGTTCTCATTCATTCCACCAAGAATCTCTCAATCCATGGTGAGTTCTTCTCCTGTATTGTCTGCTTCCAATTTATCATTCATATTGCCCATTGCTATTTTGGTGTAGCTATTTGGATGTTATCCACTATTGTGCGCAGTCGATTATAGAAATCTTCCTTTTACTCTTCTTCCGAGTTGTTTGTAGGTGTACAGCATTGGATCATTGTAACCTCTCTTCCTTTTGAGTTAAATCTTGCTGTCAAGATCCTGGATGGAACTTGTTCCCACCGCTTGAGAACTTTGGCTGCTATCAATGCTATCATGATTACCACTCTCTCAGTGTGCTCGTAGTTTTCGTATGGGTGGCCGGAGTAGATTACTCCGGTACAATCCATATTGTCAACCTCCATTCCATCTGCTCTCGCAGATTCCTAGCACTCCTATACCATGTTTTCTCATTTCTTTGGCAACGTTGGCTTTGTTCATTGTTCGAAAATTCTACGCCCCATTGCTGTACCACTAGTACTGTTTCTGGAATAAAGCAAATTATTATTATTATTATTTCTGCTTTCATAGAAACAATGCATATAGGCTGGCGCACTAGCTACGAGAAGGCTTTCACCAGCGCACGTCATTCCATCTCTCCTATACCAGCGGTGAATAATCTCTTTTTTTATTTTTATTATGCCCTGAAGTTCTCTTGGCTGGCGGGTTGATTTTCCTGGGTAGGGTTAATGGCCACAATTTGTCGTTTTTATTTGACTGACAGATAGTTGCTTGATTCAGGTATAAAAACCAAGTAGGAATTGGAGGATATACGATTTTATTTACATGTAATCTATCTTGCGTAACCATCGTAAATTTTCGTTGCCAGAGACTCATTGAGATCATTCCCCTGAGTCACCATGATATTGAGTTTGGTGAATGTGATGTACCTCGAGGGAAACCTCATCGTCACGTGCCACAAGAGTTGAGATGTTAAAGTTTTCTCGAAATACAATTAGTTTCCCTCTTAGGAGTGGTGAAAATGTTGAACGGCTGATACATGCAGCTAAATAACACATCAGACCGTAAATTACCGGGCAAATCTTGTTTAACTTGCCAGAGTTCAGATGTGCACAGTTAAACAGTTTTAACCAATGGCAATTCCTGTATTTAATGGTAGACTTCAATACATTGCCATCACCATGACCAGTATCAACATGCACTGATATGAATGCACCTAAGAACAGTTTTCCCCAAAGGAGAACTAAGACATTGGAATCTATTTTGAATAGTTACAGTCTTTGTTATTTGCTTTGGTTTGTCCGATTAATTGAACTAATATCCTTTTAAAATAGGATAGATATAAAATCAGAGAAACACTGAATTTTATATGCTTCAAAAACTCTGTGCCTGCAATGTGAACAAAGACATCCTTTGTTTATAATGTTTTGTTTATACCAGTCAGTTGGTTGCACTAATTATTTTGCCGGCTAACTGAGTTTTGATTCTTTGGAGTCGTGATTTGTGCAATAGTTAGAAGATGCCGGGTGATCATAAGTTACTGAGAGAATTCAGCGGGATCGACAAGATTTACGTTGTTAAGCGAGGTAAAAATTCGAGCTATAAAACAATATTTTCTAGATGGTCGACATGAAAGTATTCACTGCGAGAAGATTGTGAAACGAATCCGTGCATTGTGTTATGGCCTGAATGAGTCATATCTTGACGTGGTGAGTGTATTAATAAATTGGTATATTGAAATTTAAATGCCTGTCTTCAGTGGTTAGGACTCTTGCCGACCATGCACATGGTCCGGGGTTCGATCCCCTGCCGGCGCACACCCGATATCTATGGTATGCCTGAATTTGGGCAACCGATATCCATGCTGAAAATTCCATACTTGTACTGAAAATACGGTGTGGAATCAAGCTGTAAATAAAAAAATATGTCGGTAGAACCAAGCGCACGCAAACCTGCGTGGGGTCATAATATACAAAGGTGGAAAAGCGTGCCCACAGTTGGGATAAGTAGTGAAAACTCAATGGGCTAATTTAATAACTGTCTTTTATTTATATATTCCCTTAGGAAAAACGCGCGCTAAGCGCATTTTTATTACTATGTGGTCAGTTTTCGTGGATATTAACGATTTCTCCATATTTTCACCTCTAGGAGGCCGTAACACAACGCGTGGTTTCTGGTTTGTATCCGGGTGTGACGACTGTGGAACTGGATAATCTGGCCGCAGAAACCTGCGCAAGCATGATAACCAAACACCATGAGTACGCTATATTAGCTGCTCGTCTAGCCGTATCGAATCTCCATAAGGAGACGAAGTCTCGCTTCTCTGATGTTGTGGAGGACCTCTATAACTATGTAAACCCCCGAACAAAAAAGCATTCACCTTTGGTATCAGAAGCTTTGCGTAATCTGGTGAGAGCCAATGCTGACAGATTTGATAATGCCATTGATTACGAACGAGATTACACATATAACTACTTCGGATTTAAAGTAAGTAATAAAACTTGGTACACTCTTGTGTTTATTTTTTCGCAAAACTTGTAAAGTACTGGTTACCTTTCCCCTCATAACTGTGTTTCCTAGACGTTCGCTAACTACGGAAACGGTGAATAAGGAAGGCCGTGTACCATGTATTTTTTGAAAATTGTGAGGATTTGGCTTTGATAATGGTTTGGACATTCGCATCGTACGTTTGCGAATGGTGTGTTTACTGCCTAACTGAAATCCAATAAGACATAAGTCTATTCTATAAACTGATGTATCGTTTCTTAGATTACGGTTAACTTTTTGTGAAATATTAAAACCATGCATTTATAGAATTTTAACTCTTGGAAATATTTTACAGACCTTGGAGAGATCATATCTTCTGAAAGTCAATGGGAAAGTTTATGAGCGTCCGCAACACATGCTTATGCGTGTTTCTGTTGGAATACATATGTCAGACATCGATGGTGCTATTGAGGTAAGTTGTCATTAGTTAATATTTCTTGCCGTTTAGACATACAATCTAATGTCAGAAAAGTGGTTTACGCATGCTTCTCCGACGCTTTTTAATGCTGGAACACCAAAACCACAACTTTCAAGTTGCTTCCTGATTACAATGAAGGATGATAGTATCGAGGGCATTTATGATACATTAAAAGAATGTGCTATTATATCTAAAAATGCTGGTGGGATAGGTCTGAACGTGCATAACATTCGCAGTCTTGGTACTTACATAGCTGGAACGAATGGCGAATCTAATGGTCTTAGTAAGTTAGTTTTGGATACTCTTCTAATAATTTTATCTTGGCTATTTTGCTATCATCCCAAAGTTTTTTATTAAACCAAATTTTCTTTCTTCACTTTTAACAGTCCCAATGCTGCGCGTGTTTAACAATACTGCACGCTATGTTGATCAAGGAGGCAACAAACGTCCAGGCGCATTTGCTATGTATTTGGAACCTTGGCATCCCGATGTATTTCAGTTCGTAGAATTGCGCAAAAATACAGGCGCTGAAGAGGTTCGAGCTCGAGATTTGTTCTTCGCTCTATGGATACCTGACCTTTTCATGCGTCGTGTTGAATCTAACGACAAATGGACGTTGATGGATCCTCATGAATGTCCAGGTTTGCCGGAACTATGGGGGGAAGAGTTCGAAGCTCTTTATGAACAGTATGAGCGAGAAGGTCGTGGCAGACAAACAGTCAAGGCACAAGAGCTCTGGTAAGAAATACCTAGCACTAAAATTGTAGTAGACATCTTAAAATATTTGAGGCTCCATTCAGGAAAATTACTGCTTAGCTACCGTACTGAATTCAATCTAGTTATAAGCCGAATTAGTTCAGAAACTTTCACCATTTGTGATGTCTGGTGGTATCGACGTACTTATATTTATGTGTTAAGTTTTCATGTATGAGATGCACAACAAGAGTTTGGTGATTGTACACTCGTTTTCCAGTCTCGAAAGCTTGATCCGCTGCCCGTATTGAGAAACCTTACCCAGTACTACTACCTATCCTTTTTAAATAGGTGCACATTAGTGCAAATTCTGTTATTGTAGTCCTTCCAGTATTTAGGTTGTGAATTTTATCGTTAGTGTATTATTGCAGTGCTTTGTTAGTCGATAACTGAGGTCACACTTATTGTTTTCTTTTTAGGTATGCTATTATTGAAAGTCAGATTGAAACAGGCAACCCATTCATGCTGTATAAAGATGCATGCAATCGAAAATCTAACCATCAGCATTTGGGAACAATTCGCTGCAGCAACCTGTGTACAGAAATCGTTGAATATTCATCACCTGAAGAAACAGCTGTCTGCAACTTAGCCTCTATATCTCTGGGGAAATTTGTCGATCGCCAAAATCGTACTTTTGATTTCACTAAACTCCAAGAAGTCACAAAAGTTATCACGCGAAATTTAAATAAAGTCATTGATGTTAATTTCTATCCTGTTGAAGAGGTATGTAAGTCTAAGGAAATGCATTTTATATCTCTAGCTACTGATCTTACAGTAGTTCTCATTTCCATGAGATTAGGTGACTAAATGTCTCATATTTTCGTTTGTAGGCTCGCAGGTCAAATATGCGTCATCGGCCGATCGGGATTGGGGTACAGGGTTTGGCAGATACATTTTGTCTTTTGAGGTATCCCTTCGATAGCCCTGAAGCATCAGACCTTAACAAACGAATCTTTGAAACAATATACTTCGCAGCTCTTGATGCTTCATGCGAGTTGGCAGCTGAACAAGGAACATACGAATCCTATGAAGGTTCTCCAGTCAGCAAGGGCATACTGCAGCCTGATATGTGGGGTGTAGACACTGAAAAATTATCTCTAATATCTGGATTAGATTGGAGTGGATTACGAGCACGAATTAAAAAGTAAGTTTATGAGTTTACATCTTTTGATTTCTAATTTAGCCGACAACTGTGGTCGTGAATTGGAATTGTGTGCTACATCAAATGAAATTTAATGTGTTATGAAAGTAAATGACATCGTTTTTATATGTTAAAACAAGCGGCACGACAGGCAACATTTAAAGGACGGGTTATTACTGGTATAAGTAATAATGGTTACTATTTTCCTTATCGCATAAGTTAAGGGAAAAAGGACGGCCGCCACCAGTATCAGTTCTAATTCCCATATTATATCCAAACTTGTATTGACATAGCTCTCCGTACTGTTATCAAGATGCTACTATTCACGGAACTCTAACATAGTGATCAAACTTTTTTGTAGAGGTCCGTAAATCTGTACTTCGAAAATACCTCTTAGAAGCCTTTGGAGTTCAAATGTAACCAGTGCTTTGCGCACGACTAGTAACACTAGTTCTGTAACATCTGGGTTACTTCAGCTGCATTCTTAAATGAGTTGTAGTGGTTATCAGGGACAACGCTGACAGTTATGCCCCCCTATGCAGAGTTCATCCGGCCATACGGTCTCTAACTCTTTTAGATCACTGCTCCGTTACTTTCTCAAAAAAGTGAGTTTGTGTGTTTCACTAGAAGCTTGTCATTCGTAGCAGATGAATTATTTTATCAACCAGTGTTCAATGGTATCGTATATATATGACATTGCATAACTTAATTTACCATTGTATGCCATTTCAGAATCGAATTCCTACTAGCCTGCTTTTGTCATTCTATACCACTTTAGACAACTGAAATTGACATAACATAATAGCTTAAATATGAATTTAATTTACTTTTTGCCACAGATATGGATTGCGCAATAGTCTTCTCCTTGCGCCTATGCCAACTGCCTCAACATCTCAAATTCTTGGAAACAATGAGTCAACTGAACCATTCACAAGCAACGTCTTTTCTCGTCGTGTTCTAAGTGGTGAATTCCAGATTGTGAATCCATATCTTCTTGAGGATCTTACAAAGTTAGATTTGTGGTCCGATAGTCTTAAAACAGCTATATTGCTGAATCAAGGTTCAATTCAACATATCGATGGAATCCCTGAAGAGTTGAAGCCTTTGTATAAGACTGTTTGGGAAATCTCTCAGAAGAAAATCATTGATATGGCAGCTGACCGTGCACCTTTCATCGATCAAAGTCAATCTCTTAACTTGCATCTTGCTCAACCTAATTATGGAAAAATAACTAGCATGCATTTTTATGCATGGAGAAAGGTATGTTGTTAATGTTTAGGATTCATCGCTTATTTATCTTGTATTGTTTGCTGCTATAAATAGGCTTTCTTCTATCTACCTTTTTCTGAAAACATTTTAATCTTTTATTCTAATATCTTTCCAGGGTTTAAAGACGGGTATGTATTATCTGCGAACACGACCGGCTGCTGATCCCATTAAGTTCAGTGTGGATAAAACAAAACTCAAGGTGCTAACTGATTCTACCACAAAAACGAATGTGAATAGTGATTCTATTGATCAAAATATTGAAGCTATGGAAGAACTTCGAATAATGGAAGAAATACAGAAACGCAATACTGATGCGATTGCTTGCAGTCTCAGTAATCCTGAAGGATGCCTAAGCTGTCAAGGATAATTAATATTAACTGAGAATTTCCTTATTTTTGTCTATGAACCTTAATGCATGTAATTATTTAATAAGATGTCTTTATATGGAAAATAACATTTCAATTGTGATAACATTTTACGCGTCTTTTATTCTGTCTATTTGTCTGTCCGCTGACATCGAGATAGCACGAATGATTATTTGACCGTTTGTAGGAAAGTGTCAGTGCTGTTTGTTGTCAGAGCTAACTGATTTTCAGCTTAAGAACCGTAAATTACTTAACATCCCTCATCAAAAGCTTTAATGGAAGTAGTAGCCACATAAGTGTGTGCAGTCCGGTTACTGAATACACACTTGCTTGTAATAGGTAGTCAAAGAACGAGACGACTTCATCACAATTGAACAGTGTCCTAGAGTATGTAAACCACACAGACCTGTTGAAACATACGTTGCACTTACACTGCTTGTGAATACTCCTTTCTACTACATTTTGTTGGGACTGACGTGTTAGGGTGGGGTATTTCCGCTTATTCGCATTGGTTCAAACTATAACATACACATTTAAGACAGAAAACTGAAGACTAGTGAAATCTCTCAGGAGTAAACTAAGCGCTTGAAGGAAGACACATCCTGAGGAACTGCACAAACACCGGTGAAGGTAGCTGTCTCTTTTGTGAAAGTGTATACACGCATGTATCAGACTATGTCGGTCAAACCCTTCTCATGCAAGTTTCTCCTGTGGATTTTAACGACTGAGGTTTTCTTAGCGAACTTTTCACCACTAATATCCCAGACGTAATATAAACTAGCAGCCTGTGATGTTAGACAAATATGTCTTGCAAATTTCTTCAAAGACATCAGCAACTCAATCGTTCTAAGCCAGCAATCTATCGCTATCCTGCGTTTTACTTAGTGAGCAAGTCATGTAAATAGACCGCTTCGTATGGAATAGCGGGCCACGTGGCTCCCCTGATGATGTCAACGACATCTTCTGAATCCTAGCGTAGAGTTCTCACTCCTAACCACAGAACCTCTAGGGGAAGACTGAGTTTACGTGTAACTTGGTCCTACAGTCGGTAGTTAATAGACGGACTGCCGTACTTGTTCAAGCACGTAAATGCTGCAGATGTTTAGACAAAGCAGTGAAGGAACATCAAACTTAAACAATGTCGACGGAATCCTACTTTTACGCCGTATCACATCTAAACGAGCTCACAACTTGTTCAAGGTGTAGCGAATCACAATATTTTAGGGAGTGTGAAAGTTATGTGAAGACTGACCCAATTATTGTTACTAGTTCGAGCTAGCGTACAGACAAAATAGACAGTAACTAATGTTATGCATCTAGTCCTTTCTTTGGTGCAGACTGAATTCTATCAGTCAGGCTTGCAATGTGAGTTCCTTCAAGGTGGCGGGTACGCCTTGCTGACGAGCGCCAACTAGCACGAAACCTAGGTCCAAGGCTTCCTACCGATTGCCTCCAACCATCTAATATCATCAAGATAGTATTATTATTTCACGGAGTGTGGACCTTACCACATATTTTGTAATGATGACAATTAGGGAAGGAATTACTTGTCATCTGTTCGATACCCAACTTTTCTTTCTATGTTCGCTTTGTTCCTATCTCAACATCGCAAACTGTAACCACCTCGGTTTATAGTGCATTTCTAACTGAGTAGCCAATAAGATGCTGGTTTTGTACGTAATCGTAGGGAGAGAAGTCATCGTAAAGATATTTAGGCGCCCTTTATTCATTTCGCCTTCGAAAATATTATTTCACTTTGTACCTTTCTACAGTACACTGACTCTACTTCGAACTACTCATGTACTGAGGAGGTTTCCTTTTCAACTTCTAAGAACAAGATAACCAATGATACTGTCCATAATGTACTAAAAACAGCAGAAACCGAAAGAAAAAATACAATACATTATGCTTCAATAGAGCATATGAGAAGGAACACTTGGTTTACACACACACAGCTACGTTGTGTACACAACTTGTTTATCGCATAAGAATCGGCCTACTCAACCGTTAATCACAAGAAGTATCGTCGTCTTCATCAAAATAAAGCATTTTTATAGGCGCATTTGACATAATAAGTGGAGAATATTAGTTCCAACTTTCTATTGACAGTAGATGGTTAAAGAATGAATGGAAAAAAGGGATTATAGTGACATCGTTTTTACAAAGGCAAAAAAGGGGTACTATATATGTTTGGTCTTGCATTAGAAAATAAATGGATTGAAAGCACTTATTTCCATAGTTTCTTGATAGATACATTCCTCTCTGAATCTTTTTGCATTACCTATAATAGTATAAAAAAAGAAATACAATGTGTAATTAGAATATATAAATATTAGGCAATTCTTATCTTAGTGTAAATTCAGAATCACTAGTCCTAGAAATCTAAAGTCGTTGTTAATATATTATCGCTCCTTTGGGCTCCAAGTAAAAAACATAGAGTTCAACAACACCCCTCATTTTATCCCATTCTCTGAGGTCCTCTTAAACTGATCCCATGTTCGCCGATAGTCTCCCATCTCCTTTTCGCACAATCTCATTGACTCCTAGCTCAAAGATAAGAAGTGGAGTGGGAGAGCGTGTTGACCACTTCACTTATTTGAGAAGTTACATCAGCCCCAATAGACTGATTCAGATGGATATGGCGTAAGTTGAAAAATCCCACACGATTCTTTTGTATCCGTGCAGAGATTTTTTCAACTTACGCCATATCCATTGTAGACGTGTTATCAGGCTGGCTATCGATCAAATAACGTATGTATTGCAAACCAATTCCCTCCGTTTTCCTTCATGGCTGTAAGACATAGCCATTGAAAGTAGAAGACATGCATAGACAAGCTGCCTTTGGTCATAAATGGGTGCGTTTTATCTCCCGTGTGATGTGGCATAATAGGGTCAGCAATGTTGAGGTTAGGCATCGGTCGAGTGCTAAGTAAGGAGAGGAAATCAATCGACAAGTTTGTGAAGTTACACCGATTGAGATCATTAGGACATGTGTTACACACAACTAGCCATTGCCATCCTCGACGGGCAATGTTAGCTGAATTATGATCAGGTTGGATAATAGCTAGTGGTGGTAAAACCAAAACATAGAATCAGTCAATGAAACCCACAACAGTTAGTTTAAGCCACGTAGGGAGTTGTGGACTTCCTGGTTGGAGTCCTTGGATGTTAAAAACCAAAGAAGGCTGGAGACAGTTGGAGATATGACTAAAAATCGTTCTCAATGGCGCAGATGCATTTACTCTTTGTGATTCATCATACCCAATAAAACTCAACTTTTCTTCCATATTACTATTCTTTTTACCCCACACTTCTGTTTATTATCTGTCTTTTGAACCTCCCTTCACTCTCTTGTCTTGTTTTGTGTTACATGGAGTGTGGTAACTCGAACTGCTGCACATCTATGCAAAGTTCTACTTTGAAATCAGTCAATCTCGCACGATCTCCGTCATATCACTTTAGGACGAACCACTCATCGTTCCTCCATTCAGCGCTCATTCGAGCGGTGGCCCTGCGCGATGTCAACCAACGATCTCCTCAGCTCAATTCATCTCCATTTTCTCCTCACTATTTGTTAAGCAATCTGTTCTTGGTTGTTTTGTTCCCAGAGTTGCTTGTTGACATTTCTTTTTGAACGTTTGATCTCCAATATGGGGCGAAGGCAGTTGTTGACAAAAAGTATGCAACCTGTTGGAAACACTCTTCGTGAGGCTCCAAGTTTCTGAACCATACGAAAGAACTGACTTTATATTTGTGTTGAAATTTTTATTATTATTTACCAGACTATGTTTCAAACACAATTTATTACTGTTCATAGTCATATCAGTTGTAACTACACAAACTCGAAACTTGATTCTTATAGCTCTCTTTTTTACTTTCCATTTGTCGTGCGGATAGTAGAACTTTTTTCAAATGTCCAGAACCGATGGTGGATCATTCTTATGGCACGTATTCGCATGACTCGATAAATAAAGCATCAGGTCTCAAAACAGTGAGAGATAGAGCCAATTAGACTAGTGGGGCAAAATATTCTATCGAAAACTAGATTAGTTACAGGATTTCATCATGAGCTGACATTGGTTAGAGAAACACTGGAAAACCTGGGAGTACTGGACAGCTATTTCGTCTTAGTTTGGGACTCTTCAGCAGTACGCAGTTAGAATTCACGGGCCATTGGATCGGGTCCCAGTGGCTTAATGGTCTACGAACTCACTAGCCAGAAGGTCGTGGGTTCGAACCCTGGTGGTGGGCGCGTGCTGATGAAGTGTCCCAAACTAGGTTGGTGAAACAGCTGCCCAGTACTCCCAGGTTTTCCAGTGGTTCTCTAACCAATGTCAGCTCATGATGAAACCCTGTAACCAATCAACCAAATCCCTACAAACCAATACTTGAAAATTAGATTAGTTGGTAAGAAATCTGGAAAATAGCTCGGCTACACCACTACATTTAGTTACATACAACGATACAATAGGATGGTATAAGGTGAGTCTTAAAATCTATTATAACAGGAAGGAAGGAGAAACTGATAACAGAAGCTTTATTTATCGCACTAACTGAGAATGTGTGATAGGAATAATTCATCACCTGTCAGGGACATAAGGAAAATTCTACTACATCTACGACAAATGCAAAGTAAGAAAGGGGACTATATGAATCAAGTTTCGAAGTTGTGCAGTTACAATAAACAATTGTGCTCGAAACGTCATCCACTAAATAATACCATTTCACTATGTGATATATCTAGTAAACAAATTAATACAGCATTTTATTAGATGGTTTTGAGATTTAGCCTAAGATCCATATTTGAAAATGAATCTGTTTTATTATTGTCTTTTCACATAGATGAGTTTATTTATCGGTCTACTACTACCACCGAACGTTTAGGTTTTCTTTTGCGTGGACCACTTAGCGTTGTTTATGAATTAAGGGAAAAATTCCATAGTTTCAATAAGAACTGTTTCGTTTAGTTGGCGAAGTGTTTTGCGAACTTAGCACAATGCAATTTGCTTTAAACTGTGGTGGGGCAAGGTGATCGTAGTACATAAGGAATCTGTGATCCTAGGTATCCAACCACCAGTGCATTTGTGAAATAGTGTACACACTAGATGGTGTCACTGCACAAGTAATGTCGAATTCGGATATGGAGTGTTCAATAAAACGATTCAATTCTGTTTGAGGAAATTATAAACTTACGGAGCCTGACTTGGTCATGTTTTACTATACGCCAACTACAAATTTTTATCTTAGCATAAGTAGGATTATATTAGAAATAGTGAACTGTGGTAAGACCAAACCAGAAAGTTGTTGACTGTTATTCTCAATTATGATGAGAAATGTGGGTCACCTGGTTGAAGTCCATATGGTTATCGGAACTTATGGACATAGACTTTGAGCAGGATAACGAAACATTAATGCACTAACTTCATTTTGATTGTTGCACTATACTACTTAACCTGACACATTACAAAACAGTGGACACTTCCCTTCACGTGCAAATAGGCTTCACAACTTAGACCATCATTCACTATTACATTGGTGCTTGCGGGTTTGTAATAAAAAATATTCTACGTAAGATAAGATGCAATTCCATATTAGTTTGTTTATTAGATATATCACACAGTGAAACAGTATTATTTACTGGATGACAATGTTTCGAACAAAATTTATTGCGCTTCATAATCATAGCATCAATTATAATCACACGACTTCGAAACTTGACTTTTATAGTTTTCTTTGTTTTCTCCTATTTGTCGTAGGGGTAGTAGAATTTTCCAGATATCTGGGCGAACAGGTGTTGAATCATTCCTATAACACGTGTTTGCAGTTGATTCAATAAACAGAGCTTCTGTTACCAATCTCTCCCTATACCCTGTGACATCAGATTTTAAAACTGTCATCCTATCCCATCCTATTGTATGGTTGTGTGTAACTGCATGTAGTGCTATAGCACTATAGAATGGGATAGGATGACAGTTTTAAAATCTAATGTCACACGGTGGAAGGAGGGAGAGATTGATAACAGAAGCTTTGTTTATCGAATCAACTGCAAATACATGTAATAGGAATGATCCATCACCTGTCCCCGATATCTGGAAAATTCTACTACCCCTACGACAAACAGGAGAAAACAAAGAAAACTATAAAACTCAAGTTTCGAAGTCGTGTGATTATAAGTGATGTGATTATGAACAGTAATAAATTGTGTTCGAAACGTCATCCAGTAAACAATACTGTTTCCCTGTATGATATATCTAATAAACCAACTAATATGGAATTACTTACTACCACAGTGCCCAAGTTTTACACATATATTAAGATAAGATGCAGCCAAACATTTTAGGGAGGAAATATAATCTAATTTTCAAATAAAAAGTGGGATTATTATAAACCCCCTATAAACCAACAGTAATTACTGAGACTTTCAAATTTTACAAGTGCACAAATATGAAATTAACACACTGGCTATGTAAGGGAATGTAAGGAAGGAAACAATGGATAATAAACTTTAAGTTTAATTAACAGTAAGCGAACATCAGTCAACACTGTGACTGATTTAAAATGATATCATCCAGTATCCCACCATTGATTTTCGAAGTATTAAGCATTTACAACAATTAGCCTGTTCACTAACATAGTCAAGATTGACAATCAGATGTTTGGTAGCCTGACATCACGCTATAATCTTAGTGACAAAATTTTATGAAGTTCGATGCATGGAGTTAGAACCCCCCCTACCTACAGAGGTTATGATAATTATTTCATGCCTTTAGCAAATAAACTGCGTGGTGAGAGTGAATGGAGATACTGACCGACTGAGTTTCAATATATAACTTTACATAAAAGTGCAGCAGTTTAAGTTACCAAACTCTATGCACCATACAAGTGTAGGCAAAAGAAAAAAAGAGATTTGAAAGGACGATAATAAGCAGAAATGTTTGTCTCTGTTTTTGACATAGAACTTTGCACATATGTGCGGCATTTCAAGTCGCCACACTCCATGTAGCACACAAAGCAAGAGAAGAAAGTAGGAGAAATGCATATTAGAGACAGTAAGCAGAAATGTGCAAGAGAAAGACTACGAACATGAGAAACCATGATGGTTTAGTGGGGGGTGACAGGGTGGATGCACCTGCAACATAAAGAATGATTTCAGTCACATAACCGGTAGTCTCCAGCCAATGCATCTTAGAATCCCGAGGATCCAAACCAAGCAGCATACAACTCCGTGCGTGGCTCAAACTAACTGTCAAAAACTTCATGGATTGGTGCCCGACTTAACTTTGACTACCATTAACCCTTTTTCAACCTAATCCAATGTAAGCTAACATTACCCATCGAGGAAGGCGATGGCTTGGTATGAGCAACAGGCATCCTAACCATCTTAATCGAGGTAACTTCACAATCTATTCAACTGACTTACCCTAAATATCTTACACAGGAAAGGGGATAATCAAACGCACATTAGTAAGGATTTTAAGAATCTAGAGAACAGGGAGTGAACATATTTGTACCGATCGTGTTTCTAACTGTATCATAAATAATCCAACCATCTGATCTAGTATCTCAAGGAGCCCAACCATGTATAGTCTACATCTCTATGTGTACTTCGAACCGGACGTCTAGAACTTTAAAGACTGGTTCTGCTTTTTCGACCGGCCGCAGCCAAATGACATTCAACATAGCGTTATCTAAGTTAAGACTGCTCGGTAAGGGAGATGTCTTAGCATGTGCTAAACATACTAGTCACCTCACAATCGGTGGAACTTTACAGAGGCGTCGACTGACCATCCCTGCTTACATAGTACTACGCCTAGCACCAATATTACTGTCCATATTGCTCTACATATACTAGTGACAAAGTGAGACGTTAGACCTATTAGGCAAGACATTTTGGACGATACAAAAGCTATGCAACAGATATAAAACTGGGGAAATTGAAGTGTATCTTAAACTGTCTGGTGACTCAAATTTACGGTATCAGTAATAGGTTTGCTTCAATGGTTTAGTGGGAAGATTCCATTTAAATTCGTAATACCCGAAATAAACAAAGGCGAGATATGACTCCATATGAAATGACAGCACAAAAACTTGATTGTATCCATTATTAAAAAACTTAGATTTGTGATCTATCTATGTTGACCATTTACTATATACATATACTAATAAAATTAACTTTCAAATTAAAATGTCTGACTAAGAGAAAGCAAAATAATGGTTTACCTTAGCAACAGCCAACTCGAAGTCTTCTTGAGTGACATGAACTCGGCGTTCTCGTAAAGCATACATTCCAGCTTCTGTACAAACTCCTTTAACTTCTGCACCACTGGCACCAGGCATTGATTCTGCTAGTTTACGTAAATCAATGTCTCTTGTTAGGTTCATCTTTCGAGAATGAATTTTTAAGATGTCTAATCGAGCCTCCTCATTTGGAGCAGGAAATTCGATTTTTCTATCAATTCTTCCAGGCCTCAGGAGGGCTGAATCAAGTATATCAATACGATTGGTGGCCATGATAACCTGGAATATTAGAAGTAATACTGCAACATTACCTTAATGTTCTGTTTTGGTTCAAATCCATCTAACTGATTGAGAAGCTCCAACATAGTACGCTGAACTTCACTGTCACCACCTGTACCACTTTCTAATCTGGTAGATCCAATTGAGTCAACTTCGTCCATGAAAATAATAGAAGGAGCATGTTCTCGTGCCATGACGAATAACTCGCGAACCATTCTCGCACCTTCACCAATGAATTTCTGGACGAGTTCAGAACCACTACAAGATAAGTTTGGTAAACTGTCATTACCTGACACGTATGAATGTACATTCTGTATGATGAGCGACGGCACGCGCCAGCAAAGTCTTGCCTGTACCAGGAGGTCCATATAACAAAACACCTTTAGGCTGTGCTATTCCGAGAGCATCAAAAAGCTCAGGGTGTTTCACAGGTAGTTCAATAACTTCTTTTATTTCTTTAATTTGCTTGTCTAAACCACCAATCATTTCATAGGTGGAGTCTGGGACCTTTTCTACCATCATCAATGAGACTAGGGGGTCCACTTTGCTGGGCAGAATCTTGTGCAACGTGTAACTGTCACTTCGTAAAGCGACCCGGCAATTGGGTGATATCTGAGACATCTCGATATTTTTGTCAATATCTACAACATATTTCCCCTCAGGCTGAACCTTCACAAGAACTTTCTTCTTGTCCATTGCTTTAATGACCTCTCCAACAAATGAACCCTGTTCTTGCAACAGTTGTAGCTCTTCCCGAAGCATGCGAACTAAAAAATTGAATTCACATCGTTAAATACATACCTTTGGCATTCAACTCATTTCGTTGAGCCTCTAACCTCCGGAGATTCAATACTTTTTCGGTGTAAATAAACTGGTGCTCATCAATTTTGTTCATATAATAGTTTTTTATTCCATCAGTGGGTGTTGGAAGAAGTTCTTGTATTCCTTTCTCTGATTCCCGTTTAACTTTCCTAGACGGTTCACCAGACAAATACTTTGGTGACCGGCGAGGATAAGATTCAACCTCCTAAAGTGAAGAGCAAGTAATTAGATAAATCATATATGCGTTTGAAGCAAGCAAAATTGTGCTAAGTCACTCACAATAGCAGCCATTGTGTACGGTAATAAATCAGGTGACCCGCTACCGTGTTTGGTTACGATTACAAGCACATTTTGACCTAAGATATTTATATAAGTTATATAAATAATAAATCAAAATTCTATCGAAACTTTTCGCACTTGATTATATTTTTGGACTGATGAGTCTGAGATTGTTTAAATTTGTAATTTGGCTCCAAATTTGAAATAACCAATATTGCTCTATTCGGAACTAATATTTTTGCTGTATGTCTGTGATATATCTGTATTTCCTCCTTCCATATTTTGGATGCTGATCATTCAGATATCACAGACCACTTATCTGTCTCTGTAAAGGTACTCGACATGCATAAATCAATCCTAAATCTGCGTAATAGGTGTGACTGCAAGTATCACGTTCGGAAGCGTGGCTGGCGAGCTAGGAAAGTTGAAGGCAGAACAAACTCTCCTGTTGATCTTAGTGCAGTTCCGCATGTCATCATTGCATTCGCTGACAACTAATAAACCGTTCGTATTGCCAAGTAGAGCTAATGGTAGCAACTCAGCGCACTATGAAATGTTTGCAACTGATAATCCAGCCTCCAAATGTCGACTTAACCGTTTTTACCTTATCATTAGCTTTAGGATCGTAGACTGTTGTTAAAAGCCCATAAAGCCTAGGAGTTTTGTCAGGGGAGAAATAGAGAGCTTCGATTTTTCACATGAGGTTGGTTAGCTTGGAAATTGTACCTCCAGAGTTGGAAATTTTTCACTCTGTAAGAGTTCACACGGCCATTTCATTTGATAGGTTCTTCATAAGAGCTGTTGTTAAGGATGTGCGTCTTTCTGTGAGATTCGGGAGCGAGGATGACCGAACGAATATGGATATGGCAGAAACGAACACCAGTAGCAAGGGAAATGCCGGATGTCGTCTTCGTAGTCTTATTATCCAGCCAATTCGCAACATACGGAAACATGAGCATATTCCTTCATTTGAACTTGGTCAAGAAAACTAATTTTTGATTGGTTTGATGGCAGTTAAAATTTCGCGATGACGTAGATTGTGTGACTCATTGAAGAAATTAGGTTGGTACAGTTGGGAAAATTACAGGTGGATGGTATGTCTCCATGATGTCAGAGATTCAGCTTTTGGTTTCAGAGTTGTTGATAAGTCCTTGTTCAGTGATGCATTTTCTTTTCGAAGCCCAGCCAGTTCAACAAAATCAATTTCATTAATATCGGTGAAGGAAGGGGTGCTTTTGATCGTGCCTCATATGGATGGAGGACATCTGAGTTGCTAAATGTAGTCTGTTACTCTTGACAGTAAAGCCATTTTGCAGGTGTTAACTAATAGGTAGCAGTAAGGATGCTTAAACTATGAGGCAACCGCTGACAGTCTGGTTTTGCGATTTCGATAGGAAATGTGGGCAGTAAACAAAGATGATTAGTGAAGATAATACATATCTTCGTGAAAAGCTGGGTGAGCACGTTTAAACTGTTCCTCGAGGAAGTACTACAGATATTCGGCATATTCAGGTTGGAGAGATTCATAGTAACGTCTCGTAAACTAATGCCATAGCCTTCAAGTGCACAAGATGAAAATGTCTAGACATAGCTCCGAAGGACAGAACAAACGAACCAACATTCTTAGGGAAATCTTTGCTACGGTGAGGCTGATATAAGGCTTCTGTAACACGGTAATATATGGCCACTCAGATGTCGAATGTAGTTAAGGAACTCAGAATGATGGAACAGGCAACCAAGTAGGATCTGTATCTTCCCTTTGGTTTGCAAAGCTCCTCTTATCTGCTGAATGGTGAATGTCGGTCCGTTTGTTTTACTAGGCATTTCCCTGTTTCAGTTACCCCCAGCAATGCTCCCGGAAATAAAGGTTCACAAACACCATCATGACTGCAGCCTCCTTCGACATTACAGGTCGTCAATCGGTTGTCTGAGTAATCGTTTTGATAGAAAATTCGGTTTATAAACCATCATAAGACAATTTTTGATATAAACTCGATGGCAGCATTAATTGTCGACGATGTTCATAATAATATACCAATCTCTATGACTCTGAAACTAGCTAGAAACAAAACTAACTGATCCCGAACTTATTCGAGGACATGCCACGCAATCAGAAAATTTTTGTAAGGGTTCAATAATGTTCCACTTTACCGTCTTTGAATTGCGGACGAAATATAGAGGCCAACAGGCGGGGTAGCAATGGGACCACCAGTATCGCTAATCGTAGCAGATATCTTTACGGTTAATTGGAAACACATGGTTCCTAATGAATTTAATCTTATTCAGAGTGTGGTGGAGATGAATAAATAAATTTATTCTCAAAGTACAGTACATGAGGGACGCCAGTTTACAGGCATCATCAAATTGTTACAGAAATAGCACCATATAATTCAATCACAATTTACAGGTGGTAGCAAGATTTGCTTTACATGTTCGCCGGAGATTATACATACACTTGATAAATGTTAATCCCAGATGTGGACGATACTTTCACAGTGTTAAAAACTGTGCATGCCTCTGGCCTTTACATACAAACAAAATCACCGGTGTTTTGAATGAACAACAGGCAATAACCAATATCATGTATCTAGTTCTTCGTTTCGTGCAGACTGGATCTTCAGTCAAGTTTATGATGTGGCCACTATGCTTGGTGACTCACCATCATGGTGCACCAAACAGCAGATTAGACGTTTGGCATTAGTTACTACATAAATTCAACCAAAGTATCGATTAAAGTCTGACAGAAGGTCAGTCATAAGCCCGGATAACTCAGTGATAACATCTCTGTCTGCTGAACTGGGAAGCTCGGGTTCGAATCCCAGAAATGATATAAATTCCTCCAACACTTCAGGTGCGACTTGTTGATGAGCACCATCAAGCACGAATACTTGGTCCAAGGCATTCTTTCGATCGTCTCCAGCCGTCTAACGACAAACTCATCTGTGGAGGGAATTTAATTTACATTTGAACCAGAACAATTAACTAGGTCAGACTGTAAAGTTAGCGGGCAGGAAAAGTAGCATCACGTATCAGAAATTATAAAAAGTCGGGGCACTCAGACTGAGCGAAACTTCTGAGTGGTGCATCAGAAACATCAAGTAATGAAATAGAATGGACAGAAGAGGAGTTAGTACTAAACATTCATCCCATGCAGGGGCGTCATAAAAACTCACAATAAGGGAAGAAAGTAGAGGTGAAACCACTAATTATGACATTAATAAGAAAGAAGGCACCTGATATTTCACCATCCGAAACACTACGTGGGATCCCTCATAAAGCAGAGGTTTGGGTGATATTTAAGCCAACAAACCCACTCGGTGGCAAGCTTTGCGGACTAATGCATCCAAGTGACGTGACTACACAAAGTAATTTGACCTACAAAATACCTTGCGATGATTGTGAGTTCAACGTAATTGACCGACTTAATAGGTGGGGACCAGTCGAATTATCTGAAAACAAGCGCGTCGGCCGGGGACCGAACCCCGAACCATACGCGTCGTTTGTGGGCATTCCACCGCTGTACCATCGACGCACAGTCTTCTTATAGGTGATGAGATATTCTTTTCATAATTTCAGCCTACCATCGACTGCATTTTTAACGATAAGTTCTACCAAGAGCTGTATAGTGTGCTGCTCAAAGCAAAACTGTTAGATGTTATCATTTTGGCAGGTGGCTTCGATGCCCAATCACCAGAGATGTGCGCGTCAGAAAAGTATGCATGTGGCTTGTGCGGAGTGCCATATCGGTGAACCGAGAACGGTAATCACCCCTTATAATTCTGTCCAGATAATAACACGATCCATCATCGAATCAGCCATAAACTCAGACAGACTGCATAGCTATAAGCCATCGGCGCAGAAAGTCGGTAGAAAGTTTTCACTAGTTCTAGAACAGCCGAGCAAACCTGGATCATCTTGTGGTCTGTGAACGTATATGTCAACGACTGGATGGATGAATACTTTGGGTAAGTGAGACATTCTCATTTCTGTTTCAGGGTAGATAACTGGAATGTTGTGGGGGGCGGGCAGAAGTCTGACTGGCCCACAGATACGCCAAATTTACCCAGCACTTAACGTCTATCCGAGTGTGATGTAGATATCGATCCTCCGACTCTAACCACATCTTACAAAAGGCATCTCTAACCCGGAACGGGGAGAAGCAGAGAAACTTGATGGAATAGCCACGGAAGCATTTAAAGACAGTGGTGATGAATCATTCTCTGGGTAAATGACGATAAATAGATGGCTCAAGGCAGTCTCACTGCAGAGTCGGAGATCACCGTTTATCCCACTTTATACGGAGGAAAAGTCTTCCGGTGATAGTCATCAAGTCATTAGCATGATTTATATAGCATTTGAAGTTCTAGTCTTAGTAACAGCGCGTAAACTACTAAGTTGTGTCAGGGAGGAACAAACTGCTGAAAGCTGTGTTGGCTTTGTGCCGGAGTGTAGACCTTACCTTAACCCTTCAACAAATTCTAGGACGTAGGCATACTTGGCGGCAACAAGTTGTTGCAATGTTTCGTTACGTTCAGGCGACATTTAACTCTCTTGACCTAGTGATGCGTGGCAACTTCTGGCCGGGAATTGCCGAAAATGTTTGTCACAATTATCAAGGCACTCTACTCCAACCCTCGCAGCCGTGTGGAGATGTTTGTCTTGAGAAGTAGTGACAGCTATTGGAATCCGTCAGGGTTAATCGTTGTCTCCGTTTTTGTCTTGTTTCATTGTAGATGAACTGACGAAAGTGGCCCTAATCGACAACAGCTACTTGGAAGTTAACTTGTTACTGGGGAAATATTTCATCGACTTAGAGAATGTAGGTGGTACTGTTCTCCTGGGTGAAGAGACTGACAAAATGCAGTCTTCCGAACGTCTTCAGCAGAAATCCTAGTAACTCGAACAAACGATTTGCCTCTACTAAATGAAAAATCCTCCAGGTGTCTGAATCATCAAGCGGATCATATGTTAAGTTAACCAAGTGCTACTACGGCCCCATTTCTGAAGATAATGGAAATTTGCTCTTGCGTAATCTCGAACTTCCATTCAAGTTTTTTGAGTGACCGGAAATACATCTTGCAATCATGGTAGATGTACTTTAGATGTCGCCATCGCCTTACTTCATAAAACTGTCTGCAGTTTAAACAAATGTGATAAGCATGTTCCAGATTTCTTCTTGGATCATGCATTTAACTTTGACCCCATATGTGAGCCCTTTTATAGGGACAAGTTTACTTTGCTGCAATGGTAATAGGTTTAGTTCCTTCTTCCCTGATAGAAAACTGTACAGTGTATTTACGGGAAATTCTTCCACCGTTTTTCGTGCTGAAACTAGTGACCCTCAATGTACTATTCATTCTCCTTTTTTATACCTAGAAGATTTGTCTTATTCTGATGATTCCGACTTCGACAAATATGCCCATGATCTGACTATTCCCATGAGTGTTAATTCTCAGACTGTTGCAAAGTGAATAATTTTCGGTCTGAAATTAGTCAGTTTTGAGCTAAGTACGTCCAGAATGCTAGATTTTTAATTTTGCGTTCAGACACAAGAGTGATTTTCATGAAGTAGTTCGCTCCAACGATTCTCACATCACAGAGGGCACTGAAGTCGAGTACTGGATACCTTAGATCACGTCTTTCCTGATAATCCTACATTTTAATTACTAGTGATATTTCGTCAAGCGTTCCACGTAAGGACTTCAAGACAGTCTCGTACCACTAAGCTTCCAATTTCTGACAGTTTGTATTTTACCTACTACTCTTTGATGGTTCCATTCTAAACTCTGTTGGATGTTGGTGCGTAGAGTAGCAATTTGATCCACACAAGATTTGCTTTTCCTGAATCCAGTTTATTCTGGGTGCAGTTCTGCACCCAGTGTATCTTTTATTCCCTGCAGTATGATGCCTACAACCACGGGATGAAAACGGAACGAAGTCGATTTTCCCGCTCAACCTGGAGGACAACTGTACAATTCAATAACTATACGGCCTAATTCAGAAAATGAGTGTATTATATGTATCGAATATTTAACAGTTGAAATACGATTAACTTGTAGACAATCTACGATTTGATATTATATCATACTTGATCGTGCCTGTAAAAATGGCATCCATTTTCATGTAAATTTGTAAATTTATATGAAATACATTATTATTATTACTTAGTATTTTACTTGGCTTCGACAACAATATGATTCCATGCAAATTATTGCAGAGGCCTAGTCAACCCTTCTTTGATAGTTTCACAAGGCAGCCATTCTTTTAAACGCCTGGCAATAGTCGCGCCTGAATATCCGCTGAAGTTTCGGTGCTTCAGGAGGGAATCCATCTGGTCCTGCTGGCTTATCAACATTCGGTGGCTCCATTTCATTCACGTCTCTTGCTTTTGTTGGAGGATTGGTATCCACTGGCAGTTATATGCCAGCCCTTTGTGTTGGTATTAATAGATGACTTGCAGGTGACTGTCAATTCATCTGGTCGGTTCATTGTTTATTTGTCTCTCCCCTTGGGTGTTTAGGTTCTCTTGACCAATTTTATTGGTTCCATTTGACTTTTCCCCGATAACCACCTGGTTACCTGGTGTAATGTTCTAGGGTCTCTTTTACCTGTGGCCTACCTGGTCTGCTTCACTTGTCAGTGTGTCGTGGGACTGTTTCTCCCGTTACTCTTCTTCACTCATTTATTCAGTCCGATATACACTGAATTCAGTTTCTCCTTCTGTTGTCCATTATTACATCGATCCATTTTCTGTCTCACCATCCTCCTCTCTTTTATTAGATTCCTGGTAGGTGACTGTTTAGAGCCATTCCATGTCTCTTTTTCCTTCCTAGAACGGCTGTATATGTTCCCTTGAACATAGCCTTCAGAGTTATAGTTTTCTTCCATACAGGTTTCTTTGGTGACTCCAGATAGTGCATCCGACTTTGCTCTGTTAGCTGTAGTGAAGGTATGTGCTGTAATTTTGAAGTTTTTGAGTGTTGAACTTAAGGTCTGTCTCCAACGTCTCTGAAGGCTTTCAGCCTGACCTTGAAGGTCCCATGAACTGGATAATTGTAAGGGCCCACATCTTCTCCCCATCTCATCTTCGTGTCCAGCAGACTATTTCCTCTTTCAGGAGCAACACTGGAATGAAGTCTGTCCAGTTTTCGGTGTGACTGTCAGTTGAAATCTATGTTGGTTTGTGTATATCTTGTGCTTGTACACGCTACCTTCAATCACCAAATCATTGAATACGCAGAAGTCTGTGAAGAGTTCTCTGTTCTCATTCACTTCGCCGAGAGCCAATCGACCCATGAAGAGTTTTGTTCCTGTATTGTCTGCTCCCATCTTAGCATTCATATCGCCCATTAGGATTTTGTTGTAGCCATTCGGGATGATGTCCATTACTGTTTGCAGCTGTCTATAGGTGCGTGGCATTGGATGATTGTAACATCCCTTTCTTTTGAGTTGAACCTTTCTGTCACTATTCTGAAAGAGGAGATTGGCTCCCATTACATAAGAGCTTTGGCTGCTGTTGGTACTATTATGATAGACACTCCGCCAGTGTGCAGGTGGTTGCCATCTGAGTGGCCCGAGTAGGTTATTGACTCTCCAGTTGATAATTTGGAGAGTCCACCTGCTCTCCCCATTTATTCGACAACCTTTCTAGCTTCGTACATTCCACGTTCTAATGTTTAATTTTGCTTTCATTGAAAGAAGACACATTAGCCAGCTTGTTTCCCAAAGGATTTCACCAGTCTGCGTCATTCCATCTTTCCGATTTCAGCGAAGAATAAGTTTGTTTTTTCTTTTCTTCTAGTGCCTCGAAGTTTCTGTAGCGAATGGATTGATTTCCTGTGGTAAGGTCGCTAGCACCCAGGATACTGCATTTAGCCATATGAATGTACAAACAAACAGATACCTAATCGAAACCATTTCTTATTTGTAGGACATCTAAAATTAAGCAAAAATAATTGTGAGAAAAGCCAGTGTCTAATGAATTCGAAAATTTCCAAAGAAGAACTCGTCATTTCATTGAATTTGCTGACTGCTGGCTTCGTTTATAGGGGCCTATTGTCACCATAGTAGCGACGCTATACGTGCTACTTTTGCATATAATAATACGTTTGGCTGGTCTTGTATGCGAGATGAGTCAGTTCTATTGGGCTTGTCTATGCAGTGCATAATTGATTGGTGCGATCAATGATCGGCGTAACAATGCTTACCTATGCATTACTATGTATACTAACGGTGCGAATGGTCCACCGAGGGAGAGGGCTCTCGAGTGGATGGGTGTGTTTGGTTATGCTGAAAACCAATACACAGTCAATGGGTACATCACTGTGTGATGAATAAACTGGTTGATCCTGCCAGTAGTCGTATGCTTGTCTCAGAGATTAAGCCATGCATGTCTAAGTACATACCTTAAAACGGTGAAACCGTGAATGGCTCATTAAATCAATTATGGTACCTTAGATCATATATGCTACATGGATAACTGTAGTAATTCTACAGCCAACACATGCATATATACCTGTTGTTGTTGTTGTTTTCTTTGTTATTTTTTTATTTGGATAACGTGATGGTGCTATGTGTCAGTGTATGAAGTTTCTTTTCATTTTGTTGGCTTTTAAGTGTACGGCTATGATGTGTGGCTGATATATTTGAGGAAGTTTATGTATCCTTAATACAAGCAATAATTGTGAACAAAAAAGCCAGTGTCTAATGAATTCATAGGTTTCCATAGAAGAACTCATCAGCTCAATACTCCTCTTCTATAAACAGTGTTATTCATACAATTTTTTGTTTCAGATTGAATACATACAACCACATGAATACTGTAACATCGAATAAGTATCAATTTCAGCAAATATATGATCTTTCAGTGGTGAGTGATTATCTGTTAACGTCATTATTAAGTGAAGTATGTTCATCCAAGCATGTATTAACAGATAAACTGGAGTTATTGTGATAGAATTAATACAATTATAAACATTTACATATTACAATAATACTGTTGAAATGCAAGGAAACTTCGTAGAAAACACAAATAAATAGATTTAACACATGCAAAGCATTTAGGACTAAATGAAAAGATTTTAACATGTCTAATCTAACCTCATATGATAGTTTGTCCACTCCTCACTAAAATTAATACTCAACTATGATTTTCCGTTTTGCACGTATCCTAATAGAGCTGACAGAATAATAATAATAATAATGGAAAAAACCCTGTGAAGAGATGAAGGATATCATTCAGCTAAATTTATAGTAGGATAGCAGGCTGACTACTGTCTCTTTTTGTTTATATAAATCGGACTCTCATTAATGTGATTATGTAGGCTTCAACAAAACATTTTTTATCACCTTGCTTATTCATAATAACTACAAAGCTTTTAGTCAGTGTTGTCAAAACCAGAATGGGAAAGGCAAGATACACCTTAATCGACTTGAAACCAGTTTGGAAATCTTCTGCTCTGCACTCAGTCAGCATAAAGAACAAAATTCGGATTTTCGACACTAATAGGAAGTCAGTCAGTCGGTTCTTCTATACGGGTCAGAAACTTGCACTGTGTTAGTCACGAAAAGGATTTCCAAAAAGTTACAGACTTTTATCAACAGCTGCCTTTGCTGGCTGAATACTGAAGAACGAATGGTCAGAAAGAATAAGCATCATGAAACTTTGGCTGGGAACAAACCAACCAAGAGCCGATCGCTCAATAGATATGTAGGATAAAATGGAGATGGATCGGGCATACGTTGAGGAGGCCGTCGAATGACATCGTGCGCAGTGCAGGCTATCGCTCGAGTGGAACCAAATTGAGAAGCTACGAGTGGGTCATTGGTGTGAGGGTGACTTGGAGGAGATGAGAGATTATTTTCAATCGTTGACCCAGCTAAAGAGGACAGCAGAGAATAGAAGAAAGTGGAGATGTTCCACTGGGAACCCAATGGAATAATAATTTTACTCAACGTCACTGTATGATCACATTCCAATAAATGTCGTGTGATTGACCTGCTTGGACTGTGATCATACGATGATGTTAAGTAGGAGCTTCACGGTTATTAATAAGCAAGGTAGTGATAAAGGTCTTGGTTTTGTTGCAGCCTGTGCCATCATGGACAGCAGTTAACTTAAATCTACCATGGTAGCATACTCTAATTTTCCACTTATAATTTTCCTCCCCTTCTATTTACAATGTTTTTTCCATTATTGTTATTATTATTAGTAGTATATATGACATACTATTGTGTCTCCTCAGGTAAAACAAGAAGTCTTTTCAGAAGAATTTATGCACGTACGTCTAAGTATAAAAATTCCACTATACCATATTTAGCACGTACTTTATGTGATGAAAATAGTGTCATGCATGAACTAACTAACCTTCTTTGCACCAATAAATAAACCATTTCCTCCACCCTTAAAACATCAAACTTTATTGTTATTGTATTTTTTATATTTATAATCCTCTCAATTTTTTGTTCTTATTTGTTTACTTTTTCATAAGTGTAAACATCATTTAAGCCGTGTTATAACTGTTAATTTTGTATCTCCCCTCACTATACTATATCAACCGAACATTTGATCCAATAATCTATAACATGCTAAAGTTTCCAAACCGAATCGACAATACCGTTTGAAACAAACTCACTGTTATTATTATTATTATATTTAATAATCTCAATTCGTGCTTCGAATATTTTTGACTTTATGTCATAAATTTGGACAAAATCCTCTGGTTAATTTTGTTTTAATTTTATTTATATTTTGAGTAAATCAGATGCAATATAGTGACAAATGCTGAGAATTCCATTCTGCATTATAAATACTGTTTTTGGAATAAAGTAGATTATCAATTAGGATACGTGCAAAACGGAGAACCATAGTTAAGTATTAATCTTAGTGAGGAGTGTACAAACCAGCATATGAGTTTAGATTAGACATGTTAAAATCTTTTCATTCAGTCCTATATGGTTTACATATGTCAAATCTATCTATTTGTGTTTTCTACGGAGCTTCCTTGCATTTGAACGGTATTATTATAGTATCTAAATGTTTATAATTGTATTAATTCTATCACAATAACTTCAGTTTATCTGTTAATACATGCTTTGATGAACATACTTCACTTAATGATGACGTTAACAGATTATCACTCATCTTGAATTAATTGTGTTCTCTGAGCTGGTCGATTTACTTGGGAAGCTTTCGTCGTCCTCCTTCTTGACAACATCTTCAGCGCATGTTTTTAGTATAAAATGAACTCATTTGAATTCTCCATGAATGGTGATATAATTGTGTCTCCTGGAGACCATCTTCGTGACTGGCAGTTGATTTACATTTCTATTGATCATTTTTATTGACTTGTAATTTGAACTTTCTTGTCACCTGATTTGCTTTTCAATAGGCGGTAAATTTAGTCTATATTAATATGTTTGTTAATCGCTGGCTGATTCATTTGAGTACCAGGTTTCTAGAAATTTCCTGGCATAAATTTTGGTGTTTCGTCGATTTAAAACTTCTACATTATCCCATACAAATTGCAGTCCTACATACAATGATAGGAAAGAATATATATATATATATATATATCATGACTTTTTACAGCTCATCTGCGTTCTTGGATTCTCATTAGAAGGGGACGCCCACTTTGACCAATGTAATATCTGTTACTCTTCATACAATTTATTTTGTAAATGGTATTAATTTTATCTTCTTTTCCTGAGCTGAAGATGTTGTCCAGAAGGACGACGAAAGCTTTGCAGTTAAATCAGCCAGTTCAGAGAATAAAACGAATTCAAAATCATCCCTCTGAGCTACAAACCTACTTTATCAATTGAGGATTATCACTCATCACTGATAGATCATATATTTCGATTGGACACCAGTAACTAGTGCGACGTGTCTAGTCCTTTCTTTGGTGCAGACTGAATTCTATCAGTCAGGTTTGGTTTGGAATGTGGCCACCATACCACTAGGTAGCTCGCCATCACGGTGCACATTGACTTGATGATATTAGATAGTTGGAGGCACGTAGATACGCCTTGCTGACTGGTGAGTGCCAACTAGCATGAAACCTAAGGTCCAAGGCTTCCTGTCAATTGCCGCACTAGTTACTAGTGTTCAATCAAAATACCCACTTCTGTCCTACAGGAGGTGATTCAAGAACCCGAATAACTCAGTGGCAACGCCTATGACTGCAGCACTCACTGGGTGACACAGGTTCGAATCTCAGAAGGGACATGAGTTCCTTCAAGGTTGCACGATACGTCTTGCTGACTGGTGAGTGTCAGCTAGCACAAAACCTAGTGTAAGGCTGGGCTCCCTACCAATCGCCTCCAACTATCTAAGATCATATATTTGCTGAAATTGATACTTATTCACTTTTACAGTATTCATGTGGTTGTATGTATTTAACCTGAAACAAAAAATTGTATGAATAACACTGTTTATAGAGGAGGAGTATTGAGCTGATGAGTTCTTCTACAGAAATCTATGAATTCATTAGACACTGGCTTTTTTGTTCACAATTATTGTTGCTTTTGTTAAGGAGATACCTAAACTTCCTCAAATATATCAGACACACATCACAGCTGTACACCTAAAAGCCAACAAAATGAAAAGAAACTTCATACACTGACACATAGCACCATCACGTTATCCAAATAAAAAAATAACAACAACAACAGGTATGCATACATGTATTGGCTCTAGAATTACTACAGTTATCCGTGTAGTACATATGATCTAAGGAACCATAGCTGATTTAATGAGCCATTCGCGGTTTCACCGTTTTAAGGTATGTACTTAGACATGCATTGCTTAATCTCTGAGACAGGTATATGACTACTGGCAGGATCAACCAGTGGTACACCCATTGACTGGGTATTGGTTTTCACGAGAACCAAACACATCCATCCCTGCCTCTTGCGAGATGAGACCGGCATGCAGTATCATCCTGTGGTGCAACCACTCGAGAGCCTTCTCCCTCGGTGGACCATTCTCGCACCGTTAGTATACATAGGTAAGCACTGCTACGCCGATCATTGATCGCGTCAATCAATTATGCACTGCATAGACAAGCCCAATAGAACTCATCCCGCATACAAGACCAGCCAAACGTATTATTATATGCAAAAGTAGCACGCATAGCGACGCTATAGTGACAATAGGCCAGCAGTCACCAAATTCAATGAAATCGTTATCCCTACCAAGCAATTGCGCATGCAAATAGCTTCTATACGTCTGCCAAGACTATAGAAAACCATACACAGTCATATAAGCGAGCCGTGAGCACCAGCTAACTCACGCTCGTATCGTCTATATAGCTTATGCTGTGTTTACTATAGGATTTTAGGGTTATAAGCAACAACAACGTGCGTCGGTGGTATAGCGGTTAGGACGCTCGCCGACCATGCACATGGTCCGGGGTTCGATCCCCGGCCGCCGACGCACTCCTTTACCTCGCTGAGCCAGAAATAATGCTGGTAAAGAGGTAAGGTTGGGCTTGAGGCTAGCAACCCCATCCTGTAAAATAAACACTGCTACAGAAACTTCAAGTCACTAGCTTGAAGCCCTATGTTCCACTGGGGAACGTGAAGGAAAATAAAAAGCAACAACAACAGGTACTGTACTGAAATTAACAACTTCTATTTAGAATACATATTATATAATATACAAATAATAAGAAAGTAAAATCAATAAATTATGCATCTACAAGATAGATACAAAAAAATGTCCTACAGTAATTATACATTAGCATAAGTTTTATTGACATACAGGCAATTGTTTTTGTGTATTAGTCTCAACTAATAATTTACTGACAACATTTTCACCGAGTAGTTCAGCGGCTACATCGACAGTATCAAGACGAGTTAACTGTAGACGATAATGTCCATCGTTTGATATAGTATACGTAAAGCGTGCATGACCAGATGGACGAGATAAGTGGTGTACATTTACTAAGTGTTTAGATAAATCCCAACCTGTAAATAAATAGACAATACACTGGATTATGTGAATTTAAAAAAAAGAAGTGTACATGAGAAACTTTTAATATTTTAATCTTCAGGTTAGTTAAAAAAAGTGCAGATGCCCGCAAAATTTATAGACAACGCTACCACTCTCAATATTTAGCTAGTACTGACAAAATGAACAAAAAGAAGAGAAGAATCCTCTTCTATAATCTACCGGGTGCCTAATAAATTGCCGAAATCATCGAAGCACCGCAGAGGATATTGCAATTCGCCTCAAACAACCAGTGCTCTGTGTTCAAAAGAAGCAAGTCCAGCCCCTACTACTGCCCTGGCTTTCAGTAGAAACTATAAACTCATGAATTTGTAATATTATCTTTCCTAATTTTTCTGACATTCAGTTTATTTTATGTTGATGCTATTGAACTCTAATCCACTGATATTATTGATTCGATGTCATTTAAACAACATTAATGTTGTTCATAATACTAATTCATTCATTCACTATGATGCATATATAACTGTAGAGCCTGATGATGAAGTTATCGAAAAGAGTACTCTTTGTTCAGTATCCATTCTTTTGAAAATTTTAATGGGCACTTTTAATCAGTTAAAAAGAAAACTGTTAAAATGTATTTCAGTATCTAAGATAAAAATTTATTTAAAAAATAGTAAATTCTATTTTAGATTAGTAAAATTTTCAAGTATTGGTTTTGTGGGGAATTTTGTTTGATTGGTTGGAAGATTTCATCACGAACTGACATCAGTTAGAGAACCATTAGAAAATCTTCAGGGAGTACTGGACGGCTGTTTCATCCTAAATTGTAGCTCTTCATCAGTACGCGCCCACCCAAAATGGATCTGAACCCAGGACCTTCTGGTTACAAGGTGAGCTGGTAGACCATTAAGCCACTCACTGGGACCCAATCCAATGGTCAGCCCATGAATTTTAACTTCTGCCAATTCATGATATAGCGCAACCATTTGGCAATATCTTCTTCGATGAGTTACTGCCTCATCTTCAACCTGATGCATCCTACTGGTCACGGCCTCCCACTAGAAGTCCCTGAATAGGGTCAGTCGCTTGAGATACTGCCCGGGCGCCCAGACTGGAGCAGGTGGTTTTCTTAAGGGACCACCCCGAGAGCCTTTACCTTGGAGTCTAATCCACAAGGTAGCGGAGCAGCGTCTGGAGCTACGTTCCCATGGTTGCCGGTGACCAATATAGGTTCATACGCCATTTGATCCGATTGGATTCTGAAGCCCATGTACCCCATGGTAACTGCTTTTAGTCTAACCGCTATCCAAACAACCTTCCTGACATGGTAGGACCTGCAGGAACACGAGTCCCAGCCAGTTTAGCTTGTTGGGTCACTGTGGTATTTAAGCCCGACCACCACGACAAGGTAGTAGTTGTCGGCCGTTGCTTACTATCCTTACATGATTCCTCGTTATGTTCAATCGAGAGATACAACCTAGTAACTATACACAAGTTAGTCACTCACGCAAACTACGCACATACTTCCTAAATGGAAACTGATAGTACCAAATAATTGCCCAAACTCAAGCAGATGAGGCAAGGACTGAACACATGACATACAAAAAACTGTTATGATGATGTCACCATTCTTATATATTGCACAGATTGGACTAAACTGGTTATTCGAGAAATCTGTAAAACGTTGAAGAATCTAACAAACCCGTCGCCAATATACTATGATGTCATCACTTTTATACTTTGCAGGACATTGGAGTTGGAACAGAGGGATGCTGAGCTGGACACGGATGCGGAGATCACGAATATCCCTAGGCTACGCCAACAACATTATATTACGACAAATACCTGTTTCCCCTAGTCGTCTCTACTTAAGCGAGAACACACTGCAACACGAGTCACAGTATCCGTATGGGTATACATTTAAAAGGAAACAATGATATATATATATGGCCGGTGGTGTAGGCACGGGAGATAACCATAAAAGGGTGTATAACCATCTATGGCTTATTTCCGGACTAACCTTGATCACCATATTACCATAACAGGTTAATCCACTGCCTACACGTCAAAAAAATGAGCTTGGTTCTACATGATACTAGTGGATTTAAATGGCTAGTTGTTAACAGGTATTTACATGACTGACTGACTGACTGGTTTCAACGTAGAACTTTGCACAGATGTGTAGCAGTTCGAGTTGCCACACTCCATATAGCACACAAAGCAAGAGAAGAGAGTAAACAGAGATTTAGAAGAGAGATAATAAATAGAAGTGTGAGGGGAAAAGAATAGTAATATGGAAGAAAAGTGGATTTTTATTGGATATTGTAAATCACAAAGAGTGAATGCATCTGCGTCAGTCACTGATAACGATTTTGAGCCATATCACCGATTGTCTCCAGCCACTAGTTTTTACTATCTCGAGGACCCCGACCAGGAAGTCTATACCTCCCAACGTGGCTTAAACTAACCGGTAGCTGCTACCTTGACGTGGTGGTCAAGTTTGCATATTTCAATGACCCAACACAAGTTACACTGGCTGGAACTAACGTTCCTTCAGGTCCTACCTTGCCAGGAAGAATGTTAGGATAGCGATTAGACTAGAAGCAGTTACCGGCAAAGTGTAAGATTTTTCTTACATCATGCTGGGGGTCTGTGGGGATGTAACAGCAGTAAGGTGTTTCCTTCAGATGACTGGAATACCAGCTCTGCTGCCTCTCCACTCTGTAGAGAGAGGGTAAGGAAAGGTCAACCCCAAAAAGTGTACATCCCGACTCACCCTACGGAGGTGCGTAACCGGCGGTAAGTTACTAATACGGAACCAATCCAAAAAGCCAGCTCAGACAGACCATGTGTGATTGGCCTCAAGCAGTTGTCCCCTATGTTCTGTGGTCACGTATCACCAATTCTCTTTCTGTTTGAGGTATTTACATATGTAGAAAATAATTAAAGACACAACGGTGCATATTTTCTCCATATAATATTAAAGGCACTTTTAAATTGCTAACAGTTATTCATATGTTACAAACAAAGTATACAAAAAAAACAGAAAAAAAATTACCTCGCCGTTTAGCTGTATGACATAGATGACAAATGTACAAGCGTTCCTGTGAATTATTTAAAGAATCTTCAAAACGGTTGTTTTGTTGATCTGATGGTGTTACATTGGTCGGAAGTAGGTTATGCTTACGTCCAATATGAATAAGGTAACCATTCCGTTTGTTCGTCTTGTAATCGCAGCCGTCATGAGGACAAATAAATCTATCTAATGCATATTGAGGAGTGTCAATTTCTGGAAGGGTTAATAAATCTGTATTAATAAGGGGCAGTGCACCGTGTTGAGCCAACGGTCCATGAACAGGAGCAATAGATGTGGATCGAGAGGACCTTCTTTTTGCTAGTAAAACGAATTAAAAAAAATAGGTAATCAGTTAGCTGAAGTGTTTTAGAAATCATTAGAGAAAATATATACTTTGATTGGATAGTAGTCAGTGACTAGTTTAATGTGTCTAGCCCTATTTTTAGTACAAACTGAATTCTATTAGTCACGTTGGCAATGTGGCCACCGTTCTAGTAGGCTCACCATCCCGGCGCAATTTTGAATTGTTGATATTAGAGGCAATTGGCAGGAAGCCTTCAACCTAGGTTTCGTGCTAGTTGGCACTCACCAGTCAACAAGGAGTATATGCAACCTTGAAAGAACTCATGTCCCTCCTGATGTTCGAGGTCCACGGCTTCCTGACGATTGCCTGCAACCATCAATATCAACAATAACAATTCAAAAGTGCACCGTAATGGCGAGCCAACTAGAATGACAAGGTGTTCGAGGATGGAGCTGCTGCTATTCTTCTTTTCTCCTCTGGCTAACCAAGCTGGGCAATGTTCCAGAATACGTTTGTGGACTTGACGTTGAGGACGGCCGACATACTTTGCTCCACGCAAGCAAGTAAATTGATAAATACACACTGAAGTGGACAAAAGCGGTATCATATCCTTAGCGTTAGATTGGATTAACTGTCTGCTGGAGAATGTGATACGTAAGGTGGCTGTTGGAAATGTCATTTTCAGACATTTAGAAAGGCGGTTTCTAAGAATTTCTGGTGGAATGTCACCTTTCAATTCCAGGTTCATGAAGAGAGTATTATCAATTATTATCAAGAAAGTATCTATCAATTTACTTTCTCGTATGGAGCAAAGTATATCGGTCGTATATGCAACGTCCACAAACGTATTCTGGAACATTGTCCAGCTTGGTTAGCCAGAGGAGAAATGAAGAACACCTAGAATGGTGGCCACATTGCAAACTTGACTGGTGGAATTCACTCCGCACGAAACAAAGGACTAGACACACTACCCTAGTCACTGACTAGTGTCCAATCAAAGTATCAAATACAGTCCTACAGGAGGTCAATCGCGAACCAGAGCTAATAGCTCAGTGGCAACGCCTATGACTGCAGCACTCAATGGATGATGCAGGTTCGAATCTCAGAAGGTTGCACGATACGTCTTGCTGACTGGTGAGTGCCAGCTAGCACAAAACCTAGTGTAAGGCTTGGCTTCCTACCAATTGCCTCCAAGCATCTAATATCAAAAACTTATACTACCAATTTCTCGTTTTACAGGGGAAAAAACAACACTGCTATTTACAAAAGACGCTTGTTTTTTTCATAAACAAAATGTACTAAATCTCGTGAAAATCATCATCACGTGTTTCAAGGCTAACACCTGAAAGTAGACTGGATTTTAATCATGTTGTCTGGCGGAAAATCGATAATGTATCATCCAGAACATAATCCAATATTCAGTTAACTGATACATTTCTTTACAGAGTGACTTCTGTGACTAGGAGAGGCAATATTACCTTAGTAACTAAGTAGGACGTGTTCAATTAGTGAGCTACATTTCTTTTTCTTCTTTTTATTTTGACACTAGTAACACTATCTAGCAGGTAAAAACAAGGGTTTAAGCATGTGACCAATTAGGTTAGACAATTTACAAAATCTTCCCAATTTCATATCATGTGTTCATACGGTAATACAGTACACAATTATGACTGAATAAAAATTGACATCTAGCTCATTAGAGGTATTTTCCTTCGGACTATTTGATAAATCAAGTATGATCACGAACTGACATCAATTAGAGAACTGTTGGAAAAACAACATGGAGTACTGGACAACTGTTTCGTCCCTATTTGGGACTCTTCATCAGCACCCACCCGTCAGGGTTCGAACCCAGGACCACCCTGGTTACAAGGCAACCTCTCGGACCATTCAGCGATTAGGACTTGATACACTATTTGGCTCCTTTGTCTAGACAGGAAACAATATTATGATGTGAGACAACGGTGGCATCTAAACTACATGCAAACTGTTAAGAGTCATGAAACTAATACACTTGGGCCAAGAGGCTGAACATTTCAATCCGATCAATCGAAGTTTGAACAAAGCAAGAACTACAGTTTTAGCAGAATAAAATGGTACCATCTTTTATTTCGTTGCCTTCGCGTCAGCTGCTTACAGGGCAAAGACATTATTAAATGTATCTACAAAAACAATTTTAACATACTTGCATAGAGTTCATTTTAAACAAAAATCAATCGATCAATATACGCATACAGTAATAATATATGCACATATATATGTAATATTAAACACTATTCCGAACAATAATAATCATACACAATGAAAACTTTTCAGCCTCTCGCATTCGGATGAAAAATATCCAGTTACCAGGGCAAAGAAAGACTGATAACCGCTTCTTTCTGGACGCATAAATCAGGTTTCAGGAGCTTGATGGAAATGGCTTCAGCAAACTTAAAAAGAATTGAGCTCTTTTGCCTATTGATAATTCTGAACGACTTTTCAACGTTCACCTCATGACCCGTGTCGAAGTTTTTTTAAAACACTCAGATTTTTCTGAGTAAACATTTTCAAGAGTTGGTTTGTAAGGATTAGATTTGTTTTTACGAGTTTGACCACGCATTGATATCAGTTAGAGAACCATTGGAAACCACCTTCGAGTACTGGACAGCTGTTTCACTCTAGGCCATTGAATCGGGTCCCAGTGGCTGAATGATATACGAGCCAGCTTGCCTTGTAACCGGAAGGTGCTGGGTTCGAACCCCAGTGGATGCGTACTGCCAATGATTCCCAAACTAGGATGAAACAGCCGTCCAGTTCTCCTTGGCTGGTTTTCAATGTTTCTCTGAATGATATCAATCGTAAAAATTAAAACAAAACAAAAAAACAAAGAACACTGCAGAACATTTTGCAAAAGTCATGCACTACCCAATTAAACATAACTTGAAAATATAAACATACAGAAACAGGAAAAAAAATTAAAAAGAAGAGAATTCTTACCGTTTAAATCGATGGGATTATTATTGATTATTGGAATTGATGAATCAGTTAGTGCTGCATTCTGGTCCTCTTCTGATTCATTCATTTTATCATGTTTAGCCTTCAGATGCCTTTCTAGAATATCGGCAACTTTGAATGCTAAAGGACAATGCGGGCAGGGAAATGATTTTTCATTTGTATGACGGAATAAAATATGACGTTCCAGAGCTAAAGTAAATTTTAGAAAAACAAAATATAAGAAGAGAAAAAAAGTTAAGAAGAAATCAGCATGATTAAATATTTTTTTTAATAAGAACAGCATTCATTCATCCATTGATTTTTAACATGAAATTAAGGTAAAAATTGTTTTATCTATTGTAGGAACTATCATCCACAGTTACACTTGATAGGAGATTCAATTGTATGAGAACCCAGTAATTAACTAAGCATAGATTTATAGGTATGCTTCGTAGAGCTACTTGAATTAAAGCAAAAATGTTACAAAAACAACAACTCAGAAACAGTCTACAGAAGTTAGAATTCTCGAGTAATTGAATTCCACTCTAAGTGGCTGAATGGTCAAACAACTGACCTTTTAAGCTGAAGGTCCTGGGTTCAGTTCATGGTGGGGTTTTGAAGAGTGCCAAATTAGGATGACACAGTTGTACAGTTGTACCCTATCTCCATTTCATCCTGTTCTCTGTGGTCCTCTTTAGCTTGCTAAACGATTGCTCATAAATTCTCATCTCCTACTCAGACGACCTCCTCCATGTTACAATTGAATGCCCAGCTCATTGTTTCCCACTCGACGGTCTGAATTGCACGCGATATCACACAACGGCCTCCTCAGAGTACGTCCAATTCATCTCCATTTTCTACGGCTTATTTATTGGTTAGTTCGTTGCTTATCCTTTCTGGCTACCCATCTGATCTTCAGTGTGCAGCCAACGAAAGCAGCTGTTAATAAAAGTAAGGAGGCTGTTTGAAATGCACTCCGTGACACGCTCGCCAAATTCCTGTTTTATAAAGATGAAATGACGAAATTGGTGTTGGAAATCCGAATATTGTTCTTTATGCTGACAGAGCGGAAATTTCCAAACTGATTTCATCAGGGCGATGAAGGTCTGTCTTGCCTTTTTTGATTCTGTTTTTGACATCTTCATCCATTCTGTCGCCTGTTGTTGAAACTATGATGCTTTGATAAGTGAAAGAAGTAACCTCTTTCAAATTTCTCCCATTCATATAGATAACAAATTATTTAATTTAAGAAGCTTTATAATCGGGTAGAAACTGAAATAGAATTAAGCAAATTGACTGGCGTAATATAACTGACGGGATTGAATACAATTCAACTGAAATCGGATGAGTGAAGTTAGCAGTAATCATAATAAGGTATAAAACTTGGGCACTGTGGTAGAGTAAACTCCATTATGGATAAGATTTTATTTTGATCAATCACACAGTGTTATACAGTAATATTAACTGATGACCACGTTTCGAGCACAAACTATTGCCACTCATAATCATATCAAGTTACTGACACAACTTTTTACTTCATTTATTATACATTCACGAGACATTTGAAGAAAATCAATATCAGATAAAGCCCATTCGGAAATAATGTTAGTGTTATCAATCAAATACAGTCAGATAAGAAATAAGGTGTTATTATAGTCAAAATAAGTAACTTGTTAGAATGTTATAATGTATGTAAATTGAAATAGGATTTTAAGATAGAGTGGGATAAAGTCAAATTCTAAAGAGCAACATAGGTAGGTGGAGAGAGAGGTTGATTACGGAATCCTTGTTTATTGAGTCTACACCCAACACATGCAACAGAAATGACTCAATGCAAATACCACAGATATGGAGGATATTATTACCACCAGTCAAATCAGAGGAGGATAATAAATAATCTTAAAATTCTATTTCAATTCAAACTACATCACAACATTCTAACAAGTTACTTATTTTGACTATAAAATCACTCGTCTTATTTCCCATGTGATTGTAATTGATCAATAACACTCATATTATTATCTCTGAATGTACATTATCTCATATTGATTTTTATTCATCATCAGTTCGACTCATGTATATAAGTGAAGTAAAAAGTTGTGTGGATGAATTGATATGATTATGAGTGGCAATAGTTTGTGCTCGAAACGTCATCATCAATTAATATTACTGTATAACACACTGTGTGATTTATTAAAATAAAATCTCATCTATAATGGAGTTATACTCTACCACAGTGCCCAAGTTTTATACCTTATTATGATTACTGCTAACTTCACTCTCATCCAATTTCAGTTGAATTACATTCCTACCCGTTGTTGTCACTGTTGTCAACTTGACTCTCATTGAGTCCTGTCAGTTATATTACGTCATTCGATTTACTTATCTTCAATTCAGTTACTACCCGAATAACTATTTTGTTTGCTCTCAGGATAAAGAAATGAAGAGTAAATAGACTATCATCTTTCAAGCATAATTATTGGCTTAATTCACTTTGGACTCTTTCCCGTTGACTGATTGAACAGAAGTGGTCGGCTTCAGGTTGACCTGTCGGCTCCTTCTGCAGATGCTTCAACGGTCTGATTATTTAAATTGAAGTAAATTGGTGGATAGTGGCTAGCAGGGGAACCCAGGATGCGCATTACGGCTGTCCTATTTGTGACTCGTCATGTGGATGTCCCTAAATTCCCCAATCAGCAATAGTGTTCCTATTGACCACTGCTGGTCACCATCCACCCAATTATTTTTATTCCTTCACGTTCCCAGTGGAACATAGGGTCTCAAGCTAAAGGCTTGAAGTTTCTGTAGCAGTGTTAATTTTTACAGGATGGGCTTTCTAGCCTCATGCCCAACCTTCCCTCTTTACCAGTTCTATTACTGGGTTAGTGAGGTAAAGGAGTGCATCGGTGGCCAGGAATCGAACCCAGGACCATGTAGCATGGTCGGCGAGCATACTAACCGCTGCACCACCGACGCAATCCACCCAATTCGCTTCAAGTTAAATAATTAAACACCATCGAAACATCTGCACAAGGAGCCAATATATCAACCTGAGGCCAAGCATTTCAGTCCAATCAATCAACGGAAAAGTTCAGATTGAATTAAGTAGTAACTGACGCTCGTTGCACAAGTAATGGGTCTTGTGGTCCAAGTGGTCTAATGGATAACACTTCGGCGTTTGAGACGACGAACATCGGGTTCCAGCCTCAATAAGAACACCATCATTTACTGGGGAGTGGAGGTACGTACAAATGAAGAGTGACAAATAGGACAGCCGAAATGCACATTCTGGATTCCAATGCTAATGCTAATCACCACTCAGCAAAATTTACTTCATAATTAATAGTTGACTAGTCCCAAACACATTCATTTTTACAAAGAGCTAGGGAGATCCAAAAGTAATCTAATTGTTGGTTTATAAGGATGACAAAGACAGCTAGTAAAAGAGACAGAAAATTGAGCAAAATGACAAAACCGTACTATTACTATTTACCTGATTTGCCTAAGGCGGTCATATCACAATATGGACATTTCATTGTATTAATATGCCTTTTCATATGCGTAGCCAATAATCTCTGTGTACTAAATAGTCTTTGACATCGATTGCACTTTACAGGTTTAACTGAATGATGGATATTCACCTTCACAAGAAAGAAAATTAATAAATTAAAATTGTGGCGTATTCTACTGACAAGATTTATAAGTAGTATATAGATACAGATATAAATATACCTCTGTAAGAGGACAGATATAAATATATCTCTGTAAGAGTAAGGGGAAAGATTGATTTGATGGTGAACGAAAGAAATGAACGCTGCTTGTGGTGAGACAACATGGAAGATGTGAAAGGTGGACAAAAGTAGCACAATGTCGAAGATTTGTGCAAATTGTAATTTTAATGTAAGGTACACATGTTTTGCCTGTATCTGTATGCCAAGTTACCAAATACTTTCATGTTCTGCAGTTACAAAATCAAAGGTTTTATTAAAAACAGTGACAATCTACACGAGTTGGTCAACCAGGGAATGAGCAATCTCATATATCAGTCAAGTTCACAATGTAGTCGCACCTTACGTCAAGTGCACAGCGATGGCAATATCGCAGAATGACTCATATAGTAATTCAGTCATCACGGACACTAAGGTCCAGACATATGACATTAGTTAAGTTCAAGTGGCCGGTCACTTTATCTACTTCAATCCTACAGAAGGTCAATCACGACCCTACATATGACAAGGGTTCGAATCTCTGAGGAGATATCAATTCCCCGGAAGTGACTGATTGGTTTCAACATAGAACTTTGGACATAAGTGCACCAGTGCAAGTTGTTACACTTCATGAGCATTGATCATATCTTCACCCTCCAACAGATCCTAGAACATAGACACGCTTTTAGGCTTTCAACAATTGCCATATTTCTTGACTTGAAGGCGGCCTTAGACTCCGTAGATCGAGAGGTACTATGGCAATGTTTGACTGTGAAGGGAGTGCCAAGAAAGTACATTGCACTAATCAAGGCACTCTACTCAAACTCACGTAGCCGTGTAAGGGCTTGTGGGGAAGTGTCATCTGAATTGTTAACAACCAGTGGTGTCCGTCAAGGATGTCCACTTTCCCCATTCCTGTTTAACTTCATCATAGATATGCTAATGGAAGTATCCTTAACGGAACTTAACGACTTAGGAATCGACTTGTTACCAGGGAATAGTCTTATGAACTTAGAATATGCAGATGACATAGTCCTGTTAGGGGAGGATGCTGACAAAATGCAGAGTCTTCTGAACACCTTGAGCAGCAGTCTTCGTATGTTTGGCATGTGATTCGCCCCTGTAAAATGTAAGATGCTGCTACAGGACTGGACTACGTCAACTCCTAGCTTAGTGATAGGGAGTGAAGTGATAGAACATGTTGACCACTTCACCTATTTGGGAAGTTGTATCAGCACCAACGGATTGATTGGTGACGAAATCACAGCACGGATCCAAAAAGCTCGGGCTGCTTTCGCTAACTTACACCGTCTCTGGCGTAGGCGTGACATCCGGCTATCAACCAAGGGACGTGTATACTGCTCAGCAGTTCGCTCCGTCCTTCTCTATGGCTCTGAAACATGGCCAATACGAGTTGAAGACATGAAAAGGTTGTCTGTTTTTGATCATAGATGTTTACGATCTCTTTCTCACGTTAGGTGGCATAATAAGGTAAGTAATGTTGACGTTAGGCGTAGTGTTGGGCAAAGAGGGAAAATCAATCGAAGAGGCTATGAAGTTACATAGATTGAGATGGTTAGGCCACGTGCTGCGCATGCCTGACCATCGTCTCCCCCGACGGGCATTACTAGCTGATATAGGTGCAGGCTGGAAAAGAGTAAGTGGTGGCCAAACAAAAACATGGCATCAATCCATGAAATCCCTGACAGTTAAACTGAGTCAGGTAGGGAGATGCAGACTTCCGGGTTGGGCCCTCGGGACTCTAAGAATCAATGGCTGGAGACAATAGGTGACATGGCTCAAAATTGTTGTCAATGGCTTACGCAGATGTATTCAGTCTCTGTAATCTTTCAAATTCCTTTCTACCATTACCTATTCTGTTTCACTCCTATACTTGTCAAAACTCTATTGATTCTCTTCACTCATTTTCTTGTCTACCTTTGTGTGCTAATTGGAACGTGGCAACTCGAACTGTTGCACTTCGGTGCCAAGTTCTATGTTGAATCCAGACAGAGACAGACTCCATGTACTACACATAGGGAGACAAAAGATAGGAAAAAAGGAGATTCACGAGAACGATAATAAGCAGGTATGTGAAGGAGAAAGACTAGTAACATGGAAAAACATGAGGGTTTAATGGATAGTGGGAGATCAGAAATACTGAATGCTTCTTCACCAATGACACAGATTTCGAACCATATCCTCGATTGTCTTTAGCCATTGGTTCTTATAATCCCGAGGACGCCTACGCCTACCTAAGTGACTGGCTCCAGCCAACTGTCAAAGATTTCACGGACTGACTTCGAATTTCCTCTGACAAGCACTAGCTCTTTAAATCTGCGAAATCCTTATATATATATATATATATATATATATATATATATATATATATATATAAATATAACAACCACTAGTCATTATTAACGGAAGAAATTTAAAAGAGGTCACTTCCTTCACTTATCTAGGCACCATCGTTTCAACTACAGGCGACAGGACGGATGACCATGCCAAAACCAGAATCGGGAAGGCAAGACAGACCTTTATCGTCCTGATGAAATCAGTCTGGAAATCTTCTTCACTCCGTCAGCGCATAAAGCATAAAGAACAGAATTCAGATTTTTCAACACCAATATTAAGTCAGTCAGTTCCCCTTTATGGGTGATAAACTTGGCGGGTGCATCACAAAGAGAATTTCGAACAGGTTACTACACCCTTTTATCAGCAGCCACCTCCGCTCCATACTGAAGATCAAATAGCCAGAAAGAATTATCTACAAGGAACTTTGGGAACGAATCAATCAAGAGCCTATTGTTCAACAAACATTCTGGATGGGGCACACGTTGAGGGGGTCTTCGAATGACATCGCGTACCAGGTCTTAGCTCGAGTGGGACCCAAATGGAGCGGGAGTCCGAGAGTGACGTGGAGGAAATCGTGTGAGGAGACGAAAGACTATGGGGAATCGTGGGCCCAGCTAAAAAGGACTGTAGAGAGTAGGGGAAAGTGGAGATGTACTGTTGAAGCCTTGTATCTCACTCCGAACCCAAGGGAACAGTAATAATATATATTCAGCGAATTTATCTGTAGGAATTAAAATTAAATAGTGTCGTTTTACACACCGGCGAATTCACTTCTGAAATGATGATAAGAACCAGACAAAAAATGTGGCTTAAGTACAATTAGGAGGGGCAGTTAATTTTGAGGAAAGAGAGACGCTTCTATAATAATTTATTTACTGAATATATCACATAGTAAAGCAGCATCATTAACTGCATGACACGTTTTGAATAAGATTTATTGCTCATAAAATCATATCACTATTGATACGATAAGGAACAATAAATTGTGTTCGAAACATTATTCAAGTATGTTATATTGTCACTGCTTTATATATCTAATAAATGAATTAATGTTGAATTGCTGCTACATTACCCAAGTTTTACATACATAAAAAATACGTTTGGTGAGAACAACTGTACAGAAAGAAACAACCGTAAAGCTGATGAAAGTAGGGATGAGAAATATGATTTCAAGTCATACTGCTTAACTGCACAGCTTTTCGTATGTGCTTACTTTTGTGTTCACCTGCCTGCCAAATGTTCAGTGTGCTGCTTATCCCCAATAATCAAATCAGTAATCCAATCATAGACACAGCTAAAACAGTACTAATATCTAAGTGAGGTTCTGGGGATTTATTTTCACTACAGTGTAGATAATGCCCTCTACCCCAACAAAATGGATGAAAATAACCACCACACCACTACAGGAAGATTCGTGCGGTTACAGTAACTGATTAAAGCTATTTACAATTTGAACTTTGATCTAAAACACAGGTCTTAATATAAGTTCTGCTCCTACTGAAACAACCTGAAATTTTACCAGGTACAGTCGCCAGTTCCTCTTACTCCATTTAATGTCAACTAGTGTTTAACGGTCTATTTATTGTGGTAATATACAAAAACAAGTAACCAGTAATTTGGGTCAATGGAGAAAAATGCCCCTTTCCTTGTTTGAGAAGATAACATTTTGGTTCAAAATGCATACGAGTATACTTTCGAATGAACTGAGATGATATGACATAGAGATGACTAGGCTTCATTGGATTAATGAGACCAGAATGATGGTGTAAAACACAGCTTGCGACCATCACTGATGTGATCAACTATCACAAACGATATTTAAAAATGTATGACACTTGCGAGTGTCAAATTACTGCAAGGATAAACAACGAGGGACTCTGGGAAAGAATCAATCAAGAAACTATCACCCAGCATATACACCGAAGGAAATGGATTGAGCGAACGCTGAGGAGACTGCTGTGCGACATTATACGCCAGGCCGTCGAATGAAACCCGAATGGGAAAAGATGAGCTGGACGTCCAAGGGTAACAAGTATGAGATCGTGTGAAAAGGAAATGGAAGCCTATGGCATTCGTGGGGCTAGCGAAAGACGACTGCAAAGAACAGAATGAAAGGTAGATTTGGTGGTGAAGCCCTATGTCCCACTCGGAACCCAAGGGAATAATAATAATAATAACAATAATAAGAGTTACCGCAAAAAATATTCATAAAATTTTAGCCAGTGGTGCCTAGTGTTTTATAATCTGGACAAAAAAACCCCACTTACATTAGCATTCTTTCTTAACAAGTGGATTTGTTGACGTTTCAGATGGTCTTCTAACTTTCGAAAATTAACAACTAACAGACCGCATGTAGGACAGGCTGCACGTTTATTTTGAGTATGCGTATCCAAATGACCTGTAAGATTTTTTAAACGACGAGCTACATAAGTACAATCCTCCCATAAACATTTCAATCCTACACCCTTCGGATAACGAGAATCATTATATTCCTGAAAATAAGAGCAGAATATAAAACATCATTAAAGTTATAGGAGATGGTAAATACACCAGAAGTTGTGTGATTATTACTCAACTTAAAGATTTTTTCCCCATTTAATTTTAAGTGCAATCAAACTTTTTATTTATTTAAAAATCATCACACGAACAAACAATTGTTAGAAATGACATGTGTTAGAGAGATCAGTGAAAAACCAGGGAACACTGGACAGTCGCTTCGTCGTATCTTGGGTCAGCTCATCAGTGGAAAGTCATGACCAGTGGGGTCCAATATGTTAAGGTGAAGTGAATTCTCATCGAAGGCGTTGGTGAGGGCTGCACTATATCACAAGTTGGCAAGGTTAGAATTCACGGATTACTGAATTCCAGACCAGGTGACTGAATAGTCGACGAGCTTCGTCCCGTAACCTGAAGGACCTAGGTGGTACACATATAGGGCTACGGATGTTAGAAAATAGTTATTCAAAACTTAGTCTTTTTAAATTGTTCCTCTGTTTTTATACTTCTACTTATTACATAGTACAGTAAAGCATAGTGCAAAGCCTCAAATCGATGTGTCGACTCTCATAATGCAAAGATAGAACAAAATGACAAATTAGGTTTCAGTGATCATACAAAGAATGAAAAACAATGTCTACCCTTTAAACAAAAGTAAACTTACCTCTGAATGCTTTGATACATGATCAATAAATACAGAGACATCGTTGGTTTTAAAATCACAATACTCCCAACCACATTCAAATTTAGTTGGAAGTTCAGGTATTGAATTACACGATTTTGAATCACACATACAAGATGGCCAATCATTAATTGACGAGGAATGCTTTCCAACTACTTTCAGATGATTGACCCAAGAATGAAAAAACGAGTGCCTTTCAATCTCATCCGGATCAGATACATTTATAGGAGAATCACATATTCCACAGGTGGGATGGGACATAGACTGTGACACTTGTTCGCATAATGCCTACAAAGGAAATATGGAATACATATATTATCTCATTTAAATTTCCGGAGAGTTTGAAAAATCTACAAGTAGGGAAAGCTAGTGGCGATTGTTTAAGGTAGTGTAAAGGTGAAGCATATTATCATCCCCTAAGACTTTCACAATCGACGTAGTGACTAAAACCAGAAAGTGGATATAAGAGATTGTTCAGAAATAGTGAATTAGGTTATAATTAGTATAAGAATAACAATTAAGAATGAATTTATTTGTTCTACCATTGAAGATTCTATTATTTTACAATATCCACTAAGAACCGATGACTATAGGCAATTAGTGATATGATTCAAAATTGTTCGGATTGAGTGAGGATTACAGAGCTTTCGCGTGCATTTCGGATTGTGAGGGCGATTGTTACTTCCCGGCTGCCCACACCGTGGGAGTTGGTTGCGTGACCGTAGAGCTCAGGGAACAACTGCTTGAGGCCGGTCACACACGGCCTGTTTTTGTTTGTTCTTTTTTATTTGGTGTGTCTCAGTAGCATATTTATCATTTCTGCCCTGTGACACGGCAGCAGGAAGCGCGGTCGTTGTTAATCCGGGCCCCGACCGATCCGGCATGATATTTGTGATTTTGTTTGAGTCATAGCATTGGATTAGGTAGCTGCTTTTTGTCTAACCGCTATCCAAACAACCTTTCTGGCATGGTAGGACCTCAAGCGACATAAGTCTCAGTCAGTATAGCTTGTTGGGTCATTGCGGTGTTCAAGCCCAACCACCACGTCAAGGTAGCAGCTTTCGGTCGGGAAAAATTGTTCACAGTGGAGAAGATGAATTTACTCTCTGTGATTTGCCATATCTAAAAAAATCTATTGTTTTTCTATGTTACTGTTTTTTCTCTCTCTCACATTTCTGCTTATTATTGTCCTTTCCAATTTCTTTTGTCTTCCTTTGTGAGCTTCAAGGTGTGGTACTGACTGACTGGTGTAGTAACTCGAACTGGTGCACTTGTGTGTAAAGTTCTATGTTGGAACCAGTCATTAAGTCAATACCCACCAACCTGCACTTACAGTTTGGTATCCAAAAGCATCTTATGCAAAGTCAAACAATTCTACCTTCTGTACAACTGCAGATATGTCTCATTTCCTGAAGGACTTGATTTTTAACCAGTCGATCTCAGGTCCAAACATCTGTTTACATGCTTCAGATTAGGAAATTGAGGAGTTAAAAAAATCCCATATGCTGCATATTTTTAACCGAATAAACGAAGATGAGTACTGAATCAATGAGTCTTTAGGGTAATTTGAAAACTTTTAAGTTGTTAGGTCATAAGGGAATTGTAACGTGCATCGAAACTAGTGCTCCTCACAAACTACTGAAACACCACTGACTTGACAATACATGCCATTTGCGTCGGGTAGTATCAAATGTGGGCTCTGCAACTAGAATGCAATCGACAATAAGAATAATGGGAGATGTTGAGTCCGCTGATTATGAAAAAGTTAATATACGCTTTAACTATCCACATTCGAATAAAATAACACAGGGATACCTATGATTGAAAAGTCATCTAAGTAGACGAAAATATGCGTTTAGTTAGTTTGGAACTGCCATATGTAGACATTATCATGTTAGAAAAATTAACCTAGGTAATTAACTTACATTCCAGTCAAAGAAATTTTTCGTGAACATGGACAGAGTGGGTGAAAACGTGGGCAATTCCCCTTTCAAAATGAGGTAAAATGGGCTACTTTTAGAAATAACATGGATAATATTATCCATGTGTGGGGTCCAAGGTCAAGAACGTGAGCAAGAATGGGTAAAAGTGGGTAAGAACATGGGTATTTTGTTTCGGACTTTACCCACATCCCAACCGATCAAAATTATCAGCTTTTCCCTCGTATTCCCCACATTACCCGTGTGCATTCTCCGACTGAGACTGTAGAAGGGTAACTATGAAAGTAGAAATGGCAAATAACTGCACACAACGAGCTATGACGTTTTGCATTCAACGTACAGTTTTACAAGAAGTGACAAAACTAACACTATACATAGTTATTGTTAGAAACACTAGTTGATAACATCAAGTGATGATTGATGCCTGTATTAAACCATCTACCTGTATCTTCTTTCAAAAGTAATTACTAAGTTAGTTTAAACTGATTACGATACTAAGCTAAACAATATCAAGTAGCAAAACTTACTTTGAAGTGTTGTAGCTGGTGACGTTTGAGTGAATTCTTGTCATCAAAGGAGCTGGAGCAGTCTTTCCATTCACAACAATATGAAAGTTTTAATTTGGAAACTAGAGACTTTCTACCTCTCTGCATCTTTATGCTGCATCATTAATTAAAAACAAGAACCGAAGTAGGAAAATCCTCATCTAATTTAAATCTAAAAAGTAAAAAAAAATAGAATTTACTACTCATAAGTGTTAAATTGCTTAATCAGTTAATTAAGAAACCATATCTTTCTGTGATGATCATAGGGGGATCACCCTGGCTGAAATAGCATATATAAGATATATATATATACATATATGAGATTCTAAATCCGACAGACCTGCGAAAACTGGGCAGCACTGAGTAGGTCAGGTGGGTTTTAGGACCAGATGGTGTATTGATTAAAATTTACGGAAGATATCAAGGTACAAACGGAGTAATGCTAACCATCATGAACCGTATAGAAAGAATATACAAACTTTTGGATGATGCAAAGAACCCAGACGTCAACAGTAGGCACTATGATATCACAACTGTCGACACTCTTGTAATCCCGAAAGAATCAAGAAAGTGGCGGATCGACTGTGACACCCCCTAAAGTCGAGTTCAAAAACAAACTATCCAATCTAGAGTTCTGCAGGAGTATTGCAAATCAGCTGAGCGCTGTAATGGGTTCTGATATACGAATCCCTGTACATCAGATAATAGATATCATATTTGCTCCGACACAGCGTGTTATTTCCGTGGTATTTCATCAGTAGTAAGAGTCCGTCCAAAAAATCTTGATTTCTAGTCTCGTCACATGTAGGTCCTTATTTTTTATTGTACTCTACATGTATCGTGTACAAATTCTTTCACACCGTAGACAGGATGGATAGCACAACACCCAGAGTTCACTTAATAATAGCCGTGAAAGGCTGAAACCCCGTAGTCAAGAACAGAGACCATCTGTTTTATGTGTAGACTTCCCAGTCTTACTATATTCATGAAGGTAAAGAGAAGTTTAAGCACATAGAAAAGCATGCTGCTAGTCAGCTTTCTCTAGTTGTAACTTCATCGGGCTCTTATCATTCCTAAAGCAGCCGATTTCTCCCCCCTCATGGCAACATGTGCTGCCAGATAACCACTTTTTCAACGAGATAACAAGCAAATGATCTTAGGGAGGTGCAACATTTTTCCCTTAAATATACCTCGAACCCCCAAAAAAATTAATTTCGCTAATTTCCCACTTATGACACATCTAATAGTTTGCCAAATATCCAATTTTTAGGGGTTTATTCATGTATTACCAAGAAAAGTGCTATTTTAGCCATTAAATTAGACAGAATTTAATCTTAGCCATATACGGCTATACGTTACAACGTATAATTAATTGTTTTCGCTTGTTATAAACAAAGATAGCTAACGGTTGACAACATCTAATGTTACTAGGCTATCAAGATATATTGTGGTAGTTTATTTATAATTTTATATTCTTAATTAGGTGAGTAAAACCTAGTCACCACTTATTAACGCAAAATACTTGCGAAAATGAATCTACCTCCGTTCCGCAATATTTGAATCTGCGGCATAACAGAAACTACAATTTCGAATGGTAGCATTCACTTGTTAAACAGTGCTCTACTTTACATTAAAAATGGGCTGTGTGGATACAGTCAGATATGCGAAGTCTTCATAAAATGATACCACGTTTAAAAGGTAGCTTTTACATAGATAAGACTATTCGAGTATACGATATTGCCTTCCAGTCATTCCATCCTGCTTGTTGGTCCTCGAATTTGAAACAATACGTTAGCCTAAAAAATGCATATCTTTCTGAACAGAACGCTACCGTCACTGAGTTGGCCTCTAAAGCTAACAGATAAATGAAATAATTCTGTGCATTTCACACTATTGTGAATAGCCGGGTATCCAAAATCCTGCATTCAGACATACTCTTGGGATTGAGTCGTTGTTCATAGGTGCTACCCTGGGGTTTTTCATTACAATTCGAACATCTACGCCACCTTGTAGAATTGTCTTAGTTACAAAAATTGCCACTTGTCCATCAGAGTAAACATGCGGCTCTACAACCTCGTGGTCTTTCCTCTACTCTAACATGTAGGTAGTGGAATGATGAGATGGTAATCTCAAGCTGCTGACCCAATTCTTCCAGAGAATGTTTTTCATCCGGCGGATCTTCTTTCACTGTTTGTCTCTTGTCACAACTTCTTTTTAGGGAGAAGACAGTGTGCCACTAGCCCCAGTAGGTAAGCCGAAGAAGTTAACGCAGGCATGATCTCCCTGTGTGATTTGCTTACTAATATTGCCCACACTAAGTCCACAGGTATCGCAGATGATAATAATAATTTATATTTCGTATTAATATGCAATCAGTCAGTAACATGTCAATTTACAAGTCTCGTACTTTGCTTGCCTTATCTTCGGGAGCTGTATGCTTTATCATCGATGCTATTCAAAACTGATGTTATTCAACGAAAGCTAGTCTTATCGAAGACTGGACTACACTTGATACACTTGGTACGAAGTTAACTGCTCATAAAAACACATTAAATGTTCATCTACAGATAAACAGCTTTTGATGACATCGTAAAATCTGAATTTTAATCACAGCCATGTGTAACGCAAAGTTAGCACAAAATGGAGACTCTGAAACAGACCAATAAACTGTAATACTATATTTCGACATTCTGACATATGAGCCATCATCCAGCCACAAAAGCCTCAGACAGATACTTTCACCTGGCCGGCAGCTTCGTCTGCGGGAACATTCTCCTCATATGCGCATACCTATCAGAGTTCTACTAAATCTTGTTAATCTACCAAAATAATGATAATGCGGGTCATTCGTGGATAAACCACTGTACTTTGCACACCGATAGAATACCATAGACATTTAACACGACTTTTCAGACTGAAAACAGCGTGATAACGCATATACTAACCCCTTCAAGTTAATTATAATAGTTAATTCTTTCCGTGTGACCTCCCAGTGTTTGCTTCTCAAGTATGCCGTTGTAAGTAGCTCAGAAGTCTGAACCTGGGACAAACCAGTTTCCTAGATTCATAATGGTCTCAGTAGCAACGTCATTATAAAAAACCCGTCGGCTCCTTTTAAACCCTTGGAACTAGCCTGTTGTGACATACCCGTTTTTTGTAGGCATATGAGTCTGTAAGAGTTAGACTTGGGTTAACTTAGACCTAAATTAGCCACTCTTACAAAAACTCCTTCACCGCTTTATAACCTTAATAGTACTCTGCCTAATGCGCAAATACTAACGAACTGAATCAAGGTAAAAGACTTGAGATAACTAGAGTGACTGGAAAGGAGTTTTATTTACACAAAAGCAATATGACATTTGATAAAGGATAAGAAGGTATACACTTATCTGCAGTTGAGACGGTGGTAAGCTCGGAGAGTGTGCTAGGTGAAAGCACAGCGAGAGAGTGAAACCGAAACCGTACAGGAGATTCACGAATCCAAAGAGGAAGTGGGGTTAAAGGTCAGGTGAGTTCGTTCAAACAAAAGTTCGAAGGTACAATGTACACTACAAGTCTTTGAACAACTTGGCAGCTTTCTCATTTTTACTCAGTCGTAAATTGCCCAGGTCATTGTCGTAATTAAGCCGTTCGCTATAAGTATTCAGTTTCATAATTGCATATTTTCGTTCCTGCCATTGAGAAGGAAGGATAGGCGTACTTCCGTTATGGATGTTTCCGAAGTTCAACCTAGTGGTGCCTTCTTGTCATACACGTATTTGCCATCCCATATCTTTCTTCTGTGATTTTGTAGGCTTTTGGTTTGTTGCATCCGACAAGCAACTTTAGTTGGCTTTGTTGAAGCGTAAAATCTTTACACCATGCCAGTGAGATTAGTTGACAATCGGCCTGAGGTTAGGTATTACGACTCCATCAAGTTTCGGGGGATGTACATTTCTTACGAGTGCAGTCACTTGAACTGACGAGGATTCTTTGCAAAATGATTGCAAATGATTTACTCTCCTACAAATATGTAGGAGAGTAAATCGGTATCAAAGACTATCAGACCTTTATGAAGAAGCCCTCTGGGTAGTTCAACGCTAGCGTAACATCAAATATATTATCCGGCGACACATATGTATCTACAAACTGACCTAGGCTTTCATGGTGCGACAGGCAGCAAATTAAAATTTATTGTGTGAATTGTATGAGCCTGAAAAGCAATATCAGTGTTAGGAGAGACCGCATGATACGCACCCTTCCTCAAAAGTCAGTGCAACCGCTGTAAATTGCTAGCACTATTCACACTGCTCGTTTCGCAGCGGAGTGTCATATATCCTCAATACAAGCAAGTAAAACACAACCACTTCTGTTTCATAGTATCGTTCCACTTGTAAACAGGACATCAATGAAGTGAGCTTCATTACTATGAATTATGAATCCTTCTGGACTTACAGTACTTTGTGGTTTTCTGAATTCCAAGTTCCAATTCCTCTGCCTCTCAGTTTCAGGAGTGAAATGTGAAATGTTGATAAACTTACTGAGTGTAAAGCATGCACAAAATTGGAGGGGCGTCAGTATCAATACGTTTATGTTCTAAATTCCTTTTTTCTAGGTGGATGTTGACTTTAACCCACTTTCCCTGCATACGGGTATTTTGACGCATGGAGTCTGCCTCAATAACGAAATTCGAGTTTAGTTCGTTTGTGCAGTCCAAAGGCATCGGTCACCACCTCCTATCAGGGCAGACCTCCGGAACTCAAAGGACTTCGTCAACTTTGGTTTAAATAGTATTAAACACGGGATAGATGACTCAAAATTTACTACTCAGTATGACAAGGTTTACTGTGCAGATCAAGAATGATAATTTGTTTCATAGTTGATCACTGTTAAGGTTGTAAATAAACGTTTTAGAGGCTGACGGTATAGACGTTCGCGAGTTGTACGGATTATACTAACGCAAGATCTTATACCAACAACTTCTGTTGTGTTTGCACTTCGAGTACCAAAGATATAGCAAAAGACCAGATTTAGCCGTCCAAAGTACGTAGTATATTTCGGGACCAAATCGCGGGTAGAAGTGAATGCTTAGCTAGCTAGTGATCGTGAACGCACGTGACACGACGGAGTACCAAATGGCGGGGATGCTTGACCGGAAGCCTTCAGCTAAACAAGTCGACTTAAACAGTGATGGTCAGCATCCAATGTTGAGTGATGATCGCTGTGGTCAATAATTTTGGGGAATTATTTACCGCTACAGCTCACTCCCCCCTAGTGGATTTGTGAGGAACCTAAGACATGGCCGGCCGGAAGTAAAAATATCTCGATGGTTCCCTAATTGGTGAAAAAATCTTCTGAGCGGCTTGATGGAGAGCATACTGGTCTGTCTGCCTATGCTAATAGGGTGTCTGTACATAGCTTCCTCGATTTTGTTCGTTGGATCCCGTGCTTCGTTTGTTTCTTGTCCAGTGCCCGTTGCACCTGGAAAAGAAAACAAGAATGCTGAGAACCTTGTTGGGGAAAATGTACCAAATAAGCGTTTTTTACAAAAAATGACGTGCATCTGCGATACAGTAAAATAATGTAAAGTTCAAAATATCGAAAAAAATATACATCTAATTCAATTTTTTTATAGGTGCATGTATAATGTACGATTATAGAAAAAAATCTTTTACTTGTGTTAAATGATGCAACATAAAAAAATTGATGTGTCTGAAGAGAAATAATGATTATTACCACAAACGAATGAGTTGGGTGAAACGCACCACTCAGTTATGTGAAATAGGTGTGAAGGTATTCTGGGAATCTAACGTGACGTCCAGAACGCGTTTTCTTAGAGTGTTCGACCGAAGTTTCGGTGGCTTTCGCCGTGCTAGGGAGTTCTTCGAAGACTAAAGGAGATTCAATTACTTGTGGATTATGGGGTACGTTTAGCTCTAGGCTAATAGGATTACCTTCCAAGTAAGCCGGTTTCAGACGGTCGATACTGACGGTGTCTTCGCGGCCTTTCTTGTCTAAGACGAAGAATTTATCCGTACGTTTAATTACTTTATATGGTCCGTCATACGGGGGTTCTAGAGGGCGACGCACAGAGTCGCGACGAACAAAACGTGTGAAGAAGTTTTTAAACAAGGGTGGACAAAGAAATCAATGGACTGTGGTCGGAGGGGAGCAGGTTTAACTGAACGCATTGCGTTTGTAAGCCTACTGACGTATGAGGTGTGATCTACCGCTGATGGGAAGCTCGAGGGAGAAACAAACTCACCTGGCAGTCGTAGTGTCGTGCCAAATACTAGCTCAGCGGCAGTACAACCAGCATCGGTTTTTAAAGCGTTTCGTATCCCTAGGAGAACTAACGGAAGGGATTCAGTCCAATGGGTGTTATTTGCAGCTGATAAACCAGCTTTCAACTGTCTGTGTAGACGTTCTACCATACCATTAGCTTGAGGATGGTAGGCTGTTGTTCGAAAACGCATGCAACCAAGGATTTTAGTCAGAACGAAGGATAAGCCGCTTTCGAAATGCCGCCCACAATCAGTTGTTATGGAAGATGGGCATCCAAAGTTTGCGATCCATCTGTCTACTAAGACGCGTGCGACTGTTTCAGCAGATATACCCTTGAGGGGTACTGCTTCAGGCCATCGTGTGAAGCGATCGATGCAGGTTAACATATAGGTATATCCGTGAGATTCTGGAAGGGGGCCAACTAAATCTATATGGACGTGTTCGAAACGGGCATCGGGGATAAGAAAGGTGCCAAGGGGGCTTTGAATGTGTCTTATTACCTTGCACTTTTGGCAAGCTAAGCACGTCTGTGCCCATTCTCTTACTTCCTTTGAAGACGAGCCAGTTTTACAAGGTCTATGCTGTCGATTTGGGTGAAGGAACAAATACGTGACAAGACATCTGCCACAGTGTTGTTCACTCCGGATACATGGCGAATATCCGATGTAAACTGTGAAACGTAATCCAGTTGTCGTGATTCCCTGGGTGAATACTTATCTGAAGTTGAGTTCAGAGAGTACGTCAGAGGTTTGTGGTCAGTGAAAATGATGAATTCACGACCCTCAACTGAATGTCGAAAATGGCGTATAGCACAGTACATAGCTAGAAGTTCTCTTCCGAATGTGCTGTACTTCGTTTCAGCTAATTGAAGGTGCCTCGAGAAAAAGGCGAGTGGTTGCCACTCTTTGTTAGCTAGTTGTTGCAGAACTGCGCCAATTACAGAGTCTGATGCATCAACCGAGATACTCAACGGTGCCGTTGGATCCTGATACATAAGCAGGGTGGCATCCGCAATGGCTTCCTTTACCTTAGTAAAAGCATGTCGAGAAGACGCGTCGAGTTCGGTAGACTTGTTATTTCTTCGAAGAAGGTCTGTCAATGGCTGAATCAGAGAAGCACAGTTAGGTATAAACCGTCGGTAATAACTTACCAAGCCGTTAAAAGTGCGAAGACTTTTCACTGTCTTTGGCTCCGGAAAGTTCAGTAGCCAATGGGCGAATGCTTGGCAGTTAATAGTGTGATCCAGAAAATCGAGTGAGTCAACGCCTATTTGACACTTCTGTATATTGATGGTAACACCATGTCGGCGTAACCTTTCATATGCCAAGTCCAAGTGTCTGAGGTGAGCTTCCTTATCTGGACTGGCAATGAGGCAGTCGTCTAAGTATGCATATACAAAGTCGAGACCGCGAAATACTTCAACGATGAAGCGTTGGAATGTTTGGGCCGCATTCCGGAGGCCGAATGGCATACGTAGGAATTCGAAAAGTCCGAAAGGTGTGATGATAGCCGTTCTCGGAATATCTTCCGTTGCCATCGGGATTTGGTTATACGCTTTAACCAAGTCGATTTTGGAGAATATAGATGCTCCAGATAACGTTGCCGTCAAGTCGTGTATGTGAGGCAAAGGGTAGCAATCAGGGGTTGTTTTGGCGTTCACTCGCCGGTAATCACTAGTGGGTTGCCAATCGTTACCATCCTTTTTCGGTACCATATGCAATGGGGATGCTCATGGACTATCCGATGGCCGAATGATGCCAAGGGTGAGCATATGATTGAGTTCATTTCTAGCAATTCTCAGTTTGTCAGGGGCCAGTCATCGTGCTTTAGATGTCACGGGCTGTCCTGAGGTTATGATGTGGTGCATAAAATTGCTGGTTATGCACGGTAGGTCATTAGATGGGCAATTGAGTTCCGGATATTTGCCAACAATCGGTTGAAAAGTTGGATCGAGGATTGCTTTCATCTTAACGATTGACAAGGTGGGGCCTATGTAGGTGGTGCCTTTTATAGACAGACTAGTAGTGTCGTCAATTAGTCGTTTACGGCGGACGTCTACGAGCAAATCGTGATGATTAAGTAGATCCGTGTCAATTATGGGCATTGTGACGTCAGCGATTAGGAAAATCCACTGAATAGGTTTGCGTAAACCTACGTTCAGATAGACGTATTTCCGACCATAGGTTGCAATTGGTTTTCCATTTGCAGCCTGTAAGTTGAAGTTAGGCTCCTTCTGGCGATCTGCTGCTGTAGCAGGAAGGACGCTGACTTCGACGCCTGTGTCGACTAGATATCTAGTCTGGCTCATTACATCATGGATGTAAAGTAAGCGGCTAGTGCCACCGGCGACGGTTGCCGCTAACGCGTGCCGGCGGGATAGTTTCCCACAGACTTGGAGGCTTTGCCGAAATCACAAGGTTTTCGACAACATTTCGCTTCCTTGCCATAGGTGTTGTGATACCAATACCAGTCAGGATTTTTGAGAGAACGCGTGTTGGACTTAGATCGTCCACGTGCGTTTTGCCGTTGAGGGGATTTAGGACGACGGTAGGAGGAATTGCTAGGCTTGTTTGACCTATGCATCTGCTGGAGGGAGTTGCATAACTCTATCATTGCAGAATCCTTTCTCGAAGTCTGTTCGGTAACTGAGTATACTTCGGTAACTGGCCGTTTCGTTATCTCTAGAATTCTATCTGCAGAGACAGCTAAGTCATCCATGAGAACATCCTGAAGTGTCACAAGTACAGTCTGAACTGACTGTGGCAGTTTGGATAAAAATAGTTTTCTGAACAGTACTTCGTCGAACTGACTTTGGCCAATAATCTCTTTCATTCTTGCCAGCATGCTCACGGCTTTCTGATGCCCTAACTCGATGTTACGAAATAATTCATCCAGACGTTGTCGATACGTGAGAACGTTTCTCTTGAGGAGGGATGCTTTGAGCAACTCGTACGAGTTACTTACCTCTGGACCTGACATCTGCAGAGTTACGCACCTGCTGAATTCCCGCGGTAGGGCGTGAATAACTGCAAGGAACTGTGAACGTTGATTGGTTATGTCATGCTCACAAGAATCAGACTCGGCTATCTGAAACCACGTTTCAGCATTATCTGGCCAATATAGCACGGGCTGAATTGTTTTGGCGGTTGAGTGTATACGAATAACCTTGGGGCTAGGATCAGTCATGACGAAAAGTATGCCGATTACGAAGAAGTACAAGAACAAACACAAAAAGGAACGAACTCACCGGGTTTATCTGCGTGTGAATTGAAGATGAAGTTCGTGGTTGGGCTCACCAGTTTAGAGGCTGACGGTATAGACGTTCGCGAGTTGTACGGATTATACTAACGCAAGATCTTATACCAACAACTTCTGTTGTGTTTGCACTTCGAGTACCAAAGATATAGCAAAAGACCAGATTTAGCCGTCCAAAGTACGTAGTATATTTCGGGACCAAATCGCGGGTAGAAGTGAATGCTTAGCTAGCTAGTGATCGTGAACGCACGTGACACGACGGAGTACCAAATGGCGGGGATGCTTGACCGGAAGCCTTCAGCTAAACAAGTCGACTTAAACAGTGATGGTCAGCATCCAATGTTGAGTGATGATCGCTGTGGTCAATAATTTTGGGGAATTATTTACCGCTACACCGTCAACATTATATGGATTGGTCCGCACAACGTCACTGTTCGCATGGTATGTTGACCAGCAAACCAAAATTCCATAACAAGAATTATCCATCCCGAGTAATTGTGAATCTGATACGAATAATCAGTGCCGTTATATATCATTTCAGTTATCACCGACATCGATGTATGTCATATTATCTAAAAAGGTAGCATCAGCCATTCTGACTTATTCACTTTTGCGATGGTTACCCCTTCTGTGTTTCTTAACTGAGATTTTTTGAAATCACTTTTTATATGATGTTTATCCGTGTATTTCATAGCCCGCATTCTACGAGGATCTGTTCCATGTCATCCCAAAAACCAAACCCAAAATGAGGGCATGTCATATGCTGGTGCTTGGAAATTGGCCCAGATCATGTCCGATTATTGTGCACTTCCTTCTGGGTATTTGTTGGGCAATTGATTCTTAGTTGGTTGTGTGCCTACCAGAGTTTCTTGTCGTTAGTGCTTTCTAACCAGCCATCTGATTTTCTACCTCGAAAGGAGGTATCTGATAAAGAAAACGTGTTGTAGTTTGCTGGCAATGTTTTTTGTTATGCTAATGCCAATTCTCTGAACTATATAGAAGCACTGAGTTGATATCGGTGTTGAAAATTCGGATTTAATTCCCAATTCCCAGTTCTATGGGTCCGCATACCAGGTTCAGAGTAAAGAATACCTCTCTTACTTTCCGGGTAGTGACTGGATTCGACATTCTCATTCATATCATCTGTAGTCGAAGTGTTGCTGCCCAGATCGGGTAAAGGAAAGAGGCAACTTTCTTTAGATTCCTTCTTTTTTGAGCGACTGGTTTTTGTTGCTGTTACTAAGGTGTTTTCATCCCCTCTGTCACCCATATGTTCACCTGAATTCCTCTCTTCTCTACCCCTTAGTGATATTCACTTATGAATCCTCGTTTGTAAGATACGAGAAATTAACCAGTCAAGATTTTTTCAACATATTCCTCTCTTTATAATACCCACAACGTGATACATTATCAGGTCCGTCACAGTCGGGAATACCACTGGTGACGGCAGATGACCATCTTCACCTTAAAGGCCTCACTGAGCTTACTTTTATGAAATGCAAGTCATGTGGTATTATCATATATCTCTTATTTATTTTTTTATTCCTCTACGTTCTGAGTGGAACATATGGCTTTAAGCGAGAGCACGTAACAGTGATTTTATTTTTAAAGAGTGGGATTGCTAGCCTTACGCTCAAACTTCCCTTTTGACTGGCCTTACCACCGGTTTAGGGGGGGGGGTCTAGGGGCCCAGCCGGGGATTGAACTCCGGGCCAGATCTGGCGTGATTGGCGAGCGTTCTAACGCTGGAACACAGGTGCACATATAGCTATTAAATGAGGATTAAGAGTATAACATATCTCGTAATGTTGAAGTAATTGCCGAATACTTTCATAGTCTGTGCTGTCGAAGGTTTGATTGAAATCGGAGAGTATGTGAAATTTCTCGATGTCCAGCTTGTCTCATGGGAAGTTTCCTATTTGGGACAGCTTCAAATCTTTCTAGGATGAGGTGTTGTAATATTTTTCTTGGAATGATCGTTTCTTCGTATGACTTGTCGGTCTTCACTTCCAAAGAAATTATTATTTAGTGTGCAGTCAACTATTTTGAGATATTCAAGTAATGGTTTGTAGCGATTTGATTGATTGGTTACAGGATTTCATCACCAGCTGACACCAGTTAGAGAACCACTGGGAAACCCAGGAGTACTGGACAACTGTTTCGTCTTAGTATGGGACTCTTCATCAGCACACACCCATCATCAGGGTTCAAACCCAGGACCTTCTGGTCACAAAGTGAGCTCGTAGAGTCACTGGGACTCTATCCATTGGCCAGTCCATGAATTCCAACTTCTTCCAATTCACGACCTAGCGCAACCACTAACGAATGCCATCCGTGGCGAGTGTTTGTCCTCACGCCCAACTGGTCGTGACTTCCCGCAAGAACCCCAGGTAACTGCCTGTATGAATTGGGCCAGTCACAAGTGAGCATCTCATTGATTTTCAAGTAGTTCGTCTCGAGCACCCAATCGGCAGGCTTCCTATCATGGCCCAACCTAAATCACTGGCTACACCGATGATACAATATAACTACTGATGGTAAGACATTATGCTTATATCTGTTCAGGAGTCGGAAGCTGTAAATAATTCCTAAAAATTATTAGCATTCAACATTTTCTTGAATAATTGTCGGAAGAAGCGAGAATTCAGAGAGAATTCAAATAACTTCACTTTATAATAAAGCTTGCACTGAAGGTATCATCTAGAAGGACAATAAAGTTTCACAATTAAACCATTCATTTGAGAGGACATAAAAATGGAAACTATCCATCTGAGCCACAAATCTTCTCTGTTGTTCCAAAGCTGGGATAAGCAATGATTTTTAACAGTCCACCGAGGCCAGTTGGGATTCCTACATATTTCCTTATATCATCGCTAACCCACACAATAATTTATCACCACGCTCCCTAAATAGTTCTGTGGTTATTCCATCAGCTTCAGATGCTTTCTTCCCTTCGGATTAGAAATGACTTTCGAAAACACAGTTGCAGTCGCTGGGTCGACGTCTACATCACATTCAGGTAGATGTTGCATGCTGTAGCTAGAGACCAGTTATACTGTTCCCTTCCAAAGTTCCAGATATCTACCCTGAGAGGGGATTGAAGTAGTGTTCTCAAAAGTTTATGTCCATCCGCTCACAGGCATATACGTCCTCAGACGAGAGGATGGTTGAGCCCTACGTAGTTGTCTCAGAATGAGCAGCAATCCTCTTCCAATCCCTTCTATTCGTTGCTTATAGCTACGTAATGTTTTCAATTTCATCATCGATTTGATAAAGGAGGTCACAGAGTTAAGAAATGTCCCCCCGTTTTTGATTTAAATTTGGACCAGATTTTTATCTGAACAGAATTATAAAGGATGATTACCACTGTCAGTTCACCGATATGGGACTGCACACTTGGCACCAGTGTACTTATCTGATTGGCACATCTTCAGCACTTGAACACTAATGCCACATGCTAAGGTGATAATATCTAAGCAGTTTGCTTCGAGTAGCAAACTAGATAGATCCTGGTAGAAATTGATCTGTTAAATAATTCCCCAGAATTGTTAGCCTGTAGCAGTCTTCACAGAACATTAGATTCTGACCCTCATTGTTTAAGTTCGCCTATTAGAGTGAGTGTTCGCAGTCAAGCATGCTGTTGTGCTACGTTCGTTCGTTGGTGCATGATCCCTAGCTAGCTGAGCAATCACTGAGATTCTGATCCCGACATACATTTCATATTTTGTACGACCATCTCCTTAAGATGTATTTAATTGAGTGTAATAACAAGAAATTATAGAAATTGGTAATTACGACACAGTGCTGTGTGGGATCAGAGGAAATCGTGAATCTACTTGAACTTCGGACATCTCATCTTTAACCAACAGTTTTCTTATCTCTGTTGCCGAAGGTAAAAGGAGGCACATCGCGATGGCTGTCTTGTTCTGAATTGGTTGCAAACTATTGTTAATTCTTCCCGAGAGACACCCTTCAGCAGGTGCAAGCATCGCATTATTCCTGCACTAGTTTGGGAAGTGTTAGGAGCACCTTGAGCGCTGACAGAGTTGGCCAGGCCGAAGAGTCACCAACTTGTGTGGACAAAACTTAGGTTCTTCAGGACAGATTTTCACACACATGAGCGTTGTAACTAGTTAAGGGCAGGAAGAAACAGCAAACATTAAAACAAAACTCAAAACACCTAAAGCTTCTACAGGCGGGACAGATGTCTATTTGCTCAATGTTAGGTTGATTATGTTTGATCTACTAATTTTAGCCCTAAGGTTATTTTGGCACTGTGGTAGGTGCACTGCAGTCTAATTGTAAATCATGTTAATTCGGTCATAGAGTGGCTACAGAATAGACTTTTCGAAGCAAGTTCCCACTAAATCAACCAAATGAAAGACATCCCGTACAGTCTTTCTGAAAAGGCAATTGGGGCATTTAAGCATATATCCATTAGTGGCTTCCGCATGTTTCCTGAACGCTGCCGTCCATTCACTTTTTCTTGTTTTGGTCCTTCCTACAATGTCATTGTTCAAACACTATTGGATTACAAGTAATGTGAGTGGAGAACTTCGTTGCTGAGCAAATTCAAAGAATAGCGACCACGGAGTGCTAGCTCAACAGTGACCATGAGACAGTCGATGGGAAAAAGCCGAGTATTTTATGTAAACGCACGGTTTATCTACGAAAAAATACACATAGCAATAATGAGACACATTAAGGATGATATTTTAATCTTGAAGTTACTCAAAAATACTTCCCAGTTAGAATGAAGAGTAACAGTTTTTAAGTTTCATAATTATCAAGACGGCTTCATCTATATGAACAATGGCTCCCTATTTTTCCATTTATTTATTCACAAGAAAAACACAGATAATACCAGTAAAACACCCTGACCGCAATCCTAAGCTCAACTTTAATCCCTAACTGAACCTTGGTCTTTGCTTGAATCCTGACACTCTGTCAACCCATGAGCTAAACAGTACTTAAAAACAAGACTGCGATGAAATTCAGGGCTGATTTCTTGCACAGTGTTCATACTGGCGCTGTGATGACGGCAGGTTCTGTAATCCAGCGAGTGGAACGCGTTCGGGGTCATTGGTGTGTCCGCACACCGTGGTCGCTATTCTTTAGGTTGGCCAAGAGATGACATCATCCATCCCATAATTTCGTTCACTTTACTGCTCTTGCTCTTGTAGAACATTTGCAAAGTTACTCAATCTGTTGCACTAACATACCGTTTCTAGCTGAACATTTCTTCTGTCCTCATTTAAAACCCTCTCTTTTTTCAACAGTATTCTAATTATCGTATATATATATATATATGTATGTATCATATTTACCCTAATTCAAAGACACTTAAACGTCACACACTCAATCACATCGACGCCATCCGCTCACGCATATATATGTATAGTCAATTCTTCCAACGCTTAATACTGTAGATGTTCACATCATTTTTGAACTATGGTACTTATGGTAATCATCAATAACTTGCTGCGAAGTCGATAAGATCGCGTTTAAAGACTTTTTTGATAGATGCATATAATGTTTAAGCTGTAAGCAGTTGAGGAGAATGAAAGAAATTATAAAAGTGAGCCCATATTTTTGTTCATGCTTCCTTCAAAGCTATAAGTTTTGTTAGATGGCAGAACAGCCAGGATATCTTCGATAACTTTCACTCAATAATGACAATTCATGCTGTATTATAAAAGTATACTATCAATTCTTCTCTTCGCAAAATCTTCTGACTAAAGGGTGTCCGAATGATGTCATGATTCTTCCGCTTATCTCAGTTTCCTTGGAATTAACTGACATAGATCGTTTGATACAGTCACTGAAAGTGCAAAAGTTTTTGTAGAGGAATGTATTTTTTCTGTGTTTATAGGCCATCTTAGAAACAATGGAACGTTAGAACAACTTGATACCATTCATTTATTGCTATTTTCAATCCATTTACCACAGGCAGAAAGTTGTTTGACATTCTGGTAGTTTGATCATCAAACTACCCAATATGTCCATAAACATACACAGATTAATACTGAGCCTTCTACATGTTATCCTCTGTCACACACGTATTTAGCGGCGTACTATCTTTTATCCGGTGAAACTGTTTTATTATAAATCACTTTCATGGACAGATTTCTTACGATGACATTGAAGAAAGCAACGACAACGAATAGAATAGGAGAGAATGACTCCATTTTATTTCATTGGTATCCAGTCAACTGCCTAAAACCTTTGTAATCTAAGAAGTTAGTTACATTAAAAATTTAGTAAGTTTTAGAAAGGTGAGAATAAAGATGCTGAATAGTGATCACTCAAAAGATTTCTTATATTCACTAGCTTGTAAGTGTTGGTTGTACTTAAGATAGGCCTCAAATAACCACATTTAGTAAAGACTTCTCCTCTTAATATCCTTATCAGTACTTTACCTAGAGTGTAAGTACTAATTAACGAACTCAAAGTAAAAAGGCTTGAGACTGTGTGATGTGTCCTGATGATAGCTGTATTTTACACTGATTAAAAATTAATTTTAATAAATAAGAATGTTGTACAACTTATCTGTTGCCCGGCTGGGTAGTAAGCTCCAAGAGTGTGCTTAATGGCATCACAACAAGGGAGGAAACCACATGCGCACAGACACGCCGGAAAATAAAAAGATCACGTGGTGCCATAGTGCATGAGTGCGTTAAAACAAAAGTTCAAACACTCAAGGTGCACTACAAGTTCCTAATTTTCAGTGGAACAGCCATTAGTTGTGCTTCTTGTCTAAGCCTTATGAAGATGGGATTCTTTCGTGTCTTTTAAAGGGTAGTTTGATAAGTTGATTATACATGCACTTGCTGCTTCTGTTTATAGTGAGTTCAAAGTTTTATTAAGCTGTTATTTCTGCTACTCCAAAGTTGTCTGGATATATTCTGGTGGCTATTTTGAAGTAAATTTTGAAACAAAACCAGTTTCAATTGTTCAATAACAACAGAAGTATTTTGCATAAAATTGATAGTGAAACACTGCCTAATTTGCTGGGTATATCGGCATAATTGACTGGTACAATCAAGGCTTTTAAAAGTGCTTGTTCAAGCAGAATTGGGAATATTTATTTGCATAGATCACTGTCGCCTCTCAAGTCTCGAAAACAACGTTTGGTAGTTCTTCTTTGCTTCTTTCTAGACGTCAAACAAAGATTTACTAGATGCAGTAGTTTAGAAGGTAAATTGCCTTTCCGCAAGTCTGATGATTATTGCCTCAAAATCGAAATGTTTCAAGGATGCGCGCTGTTGGAAAGTGGAGTGTGTCTCGTCGAAAACTGGCGGGTTGTGGTCTGAATGCAGAAAACTAATCTTCGCATTCTGCTGTAAAGCTGACCAAAACTTCCTTGAGCTATTCACTGTCCGGAAATGTCTCGACGATGGTAAAAAGACAGCAATTTACGGTAAAATCAGCTGTGGTATATAGCAATAATAACATATGAAACGTCATAATTACCTCAACAATCCCGCTGGCCAGATATACAGATCCGACAGTTTCTCCAGCAAAAACCAAACACTAGACAACAAAATTAGTAAACCAAAATAAATCGCCAGAAGTATGTGAGAATCAGGAAGAATATTCCAAGCATAGTGAGATCAAAACTCTGTCAGTGAGAATTCTGCACCAAACACCTTCCACAGACAGTTGTAATAGACAGTACAGGCAATTAGGTATCAAAGACGCTTTTTGCGAACTATAATTGAGAAGCAGAATACATGTGTCTGTAGAGATACTTTATCAATAATAGCAGTCTCACTACAACAGGGAGACTAAAATTCGTACGAAGAAAAGAACTAAGCTGTTGTTATTCACAGGCCACTCTTTTTGGACCTAGCGCCTTCTTTATCACAATCCGGACCACTACACGTTAAAATGTCAAAATCTCCGCGGCCAGCCTTGTCTCATTTAAACAAAATCACAATCGTAGAACGCCACATTATCAATGGCATCACAAACCCAGAAAGAGAAGCGTTTAAATTTGGGATTACACAAGGACAAAGACAAATAGTAAGGATTAAGTCAGCACATGATATGCAAATGTCAGAACAACGATGTGCACTCCAGGAGAACAGAAAGAAATAATTATCAAATTAGTTGAAGCATCCAAGTAAGTATTGTAATTCAGTCGTTCTGGAGGGGTTTTCGAAACAACCACGCCATTACAGAGTAGAATTATAAACTATTTTGAATAAAAACCCTTCTTTTTACTGACGTTTCGCTATTTAATGCTGCTAATAGCTTTATCAAAGTATTATTAAACCGGAATTTACAAAATCTCAGCATATATACAACAAAGAGTTAAGGGGTGAGAAAATAGACAAGTTAGGTCAAGTTAAAAGGACATATTGAAAGTCAAAATAACAATGATCTGTTATGGTATCGAAACAAAGTTTACTAACTTGATCATCGTTCGTCAGTCTGGGGGCATTTTTCGTTATCAAGTTGGTCAATTGGTAAAGATAACAAAACCATCGTGTGTAGATTGTTGGATTTGATCAGTGTGTAAAATTATAAAAGCAGTGTGTTTGCATAGTGAGCTTGCGTATCAAATTCGTGTTGATTTTGTCACTTCATGGGGGAGGGAGGTGCTGTAACCAGGTCAGATTCTGTTTTAGTCCATCATTCCTACTCAGGCAATTTGGATTCCACTTGATATGAAGTGCTTCTGATGACGTTAGACGTTCTTTGTGACTTCTGAAGTTTTTCTGGATTATTTCAATATTGTCAGAATCAATTTTGTGACCTGATTCTATAGTGTGTAGACCTATGGTTGATGATTTTTGAAGCTTTTCTAGTTCAACTGGATTTCTCGGTGATCGAACAAATGGTCTACGGTGTTCATTTTTCTGATTTTGATTTCTCTATGGCGATGTCTGTCCGAGGTATATCGCCTCACATTCCAAACATTTTATTTTATAGACACAATTAGATAGAGAATCTTTAGGGATTTGGTCCTTCATATGGACAAGGTTGCTTTGCAGTGTGTCTGATGTCTGAGGAAGAAAACTCTAATGTCAAGCCGATTGAGTACTCTTCCGGTATCGTCTGACGTTTCTGCTCTATATAGAACGACGACTGTTGAGATCCATATTTTCAGAATGCCTTTTCGGCCACACTTAATGTCTATGTTGATTTTTGTTGATGAAGTTCTTTGGATAGTTGTGTTGTATTAAAATTTTAAACTAGTCACTGGAGCATACCAATTTTATTCTTGGCAGAAAATGCGTTAAGAATTTCAATAATTGTAATAATAATAATAATTTGCTTTATTCCAAAACAGTACTTGTGATACAGAATGGAATTCTCAGCATTTTTACTACAGTATTGCATCCAGTTAGTACATTATCAATAAATAGAATTCTACATAGATTGAGGAAACCACAGTTCATTATTACAACAATACATTGGCATGTCGGTAGCAAAGGTAAAGCTGAAACACTGTTTGAAGGTGTTAGAAAAGTGGGAGCTGTCTTATTAACTGGCGTAAGCGAGAGAAAGAAACAAAGCAGCACATAACGGAAAAAGAAGAGAGAGAAAAGGAAAAGAAAGAAAGAAAATGTTGTACCTATAAATGATGTGTGTTGGAAAGACGAGATCCAGTTGTACTACTGACTATTTAATGAATTATAGGTGTCATGCCTAATGCTTTCTTTGTCGCACAGAACACGAGCTAAGTAGGGTATGGTTGAGTTTTTGTACTTTCTGGTGTGAATATATAGTTTTCTATATAGGCTTCTGGTTTTGCCTGATGAGATGCAAGGGGAGAGTTGTGAGTGAAGAGGGTGGTGTGAGTTAGATAAAATGGACTTGGCCTATTTTTCACATGAGTCCATGTACCTGTTAACCAGAATATTAACAAGCTGGTTAGGTGGCACGTTGCTTACCCTGCTGACAGCCTTTAACATCCTGCATAATAAGGCATAGTCTTTCTTCAGTAGTCCTGGAAAAACTAAGGGGGAACAATAGAGAATAATAGGCAGAATGCGAGAATTAACGAATTGTAGGAGTGAGGGTTAGGTAATACCAGAATGTTTTAACTTCTTAATGTAGAAGGTAAGACGGAATATTTTCTTAGAAATTGCTAAGATATGAGACGACCAGGAGAGATCAGCAGATAGAATGACGCCTAGGTATTTAATTTCCGACTTGGTTTCTATTTCAGTGCCATCTATGTTGCATACCACATGAGAGCCAACCAGTTTGTTTAGGTCGGATTTATGCCTAAAGGTGAAATTGACTGTTTGGCATTTGGAGGGGTTTAGGGTAAGACCATTTTCCTTGGACCACTGGCTGATTTCTGACAGAAAGCAATTAAGTTTAGAGCAGATAGATAGAGTAGATAGAGTAAGCGGACAAGTGTCATCATAGAAGACTGAATACGCCTAATTTTGTTAAACCTGTAGTTCTGCTATTATTATTATTACTATTATTATTATTATAAATGTTGTTATATTATATCGCTGTACCAATAAGTGTTGTGATTTTTGACTTATTTAGTTAATCATCATCATCATAATCATCACCAAGTCATAATTTATGCATGAGTATCTACTTCATTATTCTTGTATGTGAAACAAATCGTAAGTTCCCTTATGAATTATGCATTCTACCAATCTGTCATATACACAAATACATATACATATATATATGTATTTGCCCAGTGGTTGTGTGTGAGTATGTGTATTTTGTGATGAAATTTTGTTTCTGTTTATCACTAAGTCCTCCTTCTTCATCATCATCTTCTTCCTCTGAATATCATCCAAGTCACCTTACTCTTTGTCCCGTTAGCGTCTTATCTGCCTTCACTCAACCACTTCTGTCTGTCTCTCCCTCCTTTGTAGAAACGAACCAATAAATAAAACAAAAAAATAAATAAACAAACAACCAATTCTCTCGCATACTACACACTTCTATTCTCTTTTTTTAAGACGATGCATAGAATAGTCTACTCACCATTTAAAAGAGGAGGAGAAACGAGAAGGTAGTAGTAAGGTAGGTGCCCCTTGTGGTATACATATTATATGGTGTGTTATTTTTTTAAATTACAAAGAATAATCAAGGGGATTCATGATAACAACAATACTACTAATAATGGTTAACCCAAAATTCCCGTTTTTATGTTTTCTCCACCCTTTTGTACACACATGAATGAATAATAAACTCTAAGGGCTGATTCAACGCAGTTAGTTAAGTCGGCATATATGCATAATATCTCACTATACAAACATGCTTAATAATAAGTATATAAGCAGGTATATATATAGATATATGTATATGATGTACATATATATACATCAGCTTAATTAATATGCATGAAGTAGAATTTCACGTCAGCATCACTAGGAGTGCAAAGAAGTCATATATACACATATATATATACACATTTCTTGATATTTTTCATTTCGTATAGCATATTATCATCACTATCAGCAGCATCGTCATCTATATTCATTATATAAGTGCAAAATAGCTGAATTATTTATCATTGTCTGGACTAGTAATAACTAACTAACTACCTGACTAACTAGCTAAATAGCTAGCTAGCTAATTCTCTGTTAGAGTTCACACCTAGAAATGATGCCTCTTAGTATATTCTTTTCTTTCTCCCTCGCCCTCTCTCTGTCTCCCTCCCTTTTACTGCGTTTATTCTACTCACAATGCTGTTTGTTCATTGTCTTCCTTCCTTCTTTTTTTTTATTGCTCACCTTAAATCAAGATGGCAAAATCATAGAAGTTAAACTAAAAACTAGTACGTGTAAATCTAACAACTTTTTCTCTCTCTTCTTTTTCCTTTTTTTCTTTTTGCTTAAATATTTTATGTACAAATGGAAGAAGAGATAGTGAGAGTATTTGTAGTATGCATAGGATAAACGCATTGAATGAACGACAGTGGTTATTTTAGAAATTTTTACAGAGGATACAAAAATATATATATGAATAATCTTAGTTGGAGAATGTTAGTTGGGTATAGTTGGGAAAAACAGAGGACAATGCTGATCGGTTGAGGCTTGGATAAAAGGAAGGGTGAAATTCAACATAAAAAGTACTCACTCTTCTCATTTCACTTATGTTGTTCTTTATTTTTGTGATGTTTTCAGCTGGAGAAATATCCACTTTTTCCCACATTACCCATTTTTCTTTTCTTCACGTTCCCTATTGGAATATAGGGCTTCAAGCTAGACGCTTGAAGTTTCTATAGCAATGTTTATTTTACAGGATGCGGTTGCTAGCCTCATGCCCAACCTTTCCTCTTCACCAGCATTATTTCTGGCTTAGCGAGGTAAAGGAGTGCGTCGGCGGCCGGGGATCTAACCCCGGACCATGTGCATGGTCGGCGAGCGTCCTAACCGCTATGCCACCGACGCACATTACCCATTTAAGTTACAAAAATAGCCAACTTTTCACCCAACTTACTCACTCTTCACCCAGTTTACCTTTGTCCACGAAAAAATTATCCGGCTGGGGTAGATATACTTAGTGTACTTGAAAACAAGCCTATTTTGTGTTCAGAACTTGCATAATACATATGAAAGCCATTCAAACATATTCTAAAGGGGTTGATATATGTCGTTTAATTTTGTATTCTTTTTTCTCGAAATCTGTAATGAAGATAACTATTTTGGAAACAATTTAAGTGAAAATTAGAAAACAGTATTTAACAGTTTTTTGAATACGGACATGTGTGCAGGGCATAAAAAGAGTTCATTGTTTCAATTTTATAGTTTTTCATTAACTGCAAACATTCTAAACATGATATAAGGTATTATAAAGGCAAAAATATGTATAACATATTTCAAAATTATTTTAACTCAAAGGGTATAATTGTGGAATAAGAGATGTGAATATAAGATAGTGAATAATCTAACAACCAGAGTTTATTGATTCTGAAACAGTAGAGAAGATTTGTAGCTGAGGTAAATGATTTTGATTTGGTTCTTTCCTCTGTGCTGGTTGATTTATTTGTGAAGCTTTCATTGCCCTTCTAGACAATGTCTTCGGATCAAGCTGTAATATGAAATGAACTTATTTGAATTCTCCATGATTGATATAATTGTATCTCTTGACATCCAACCATTGTCGTGACTGGTTGTTAATTTTGGTCATTTTTATCGACTTGGAATTTGAACTTTTATGTCGGGTGACTTATTCTTTATTAGTCGATAAATTTGATCTAGAGTAATGTGTTTTTAACTGCTGATTCATCTGGGTACCAGGCTTCTAGAAATTCCTTGGCATTGCTTTTGGTGTTTCCTCTACTTAAAATTTCTACATCCGCCCAATAAGACTGGTGTCCATAACTATCTACATGCATCGGTATAAAAGAATACATATCGTGCCTTTTCACAGATAATTTATATTCTTGGATTCTGATTGGAAGGCGACAGCCACTTTAGCCAATGTAGTGTTTGTTCAAGCTATGCTGTAAATGGTATTGATCTCGTCTTCTTTTGGTCTGCACAATATCGAGAGAAGTGATTGTGTTGACTTTTGTGCTATGCCTATTTCAAATAGACATAGTTTTAGTATTCTAGCCATTATTTCAGAGATATTCTTTATAAATATGATTTTCCCTGCAGTCTTTGAGGATGGTTTCTTGTTGGCATTTCCATTTAAGTTTAAACACTTTTCGATGTAATTGCATTGGTGTTCGTTTTTCTTGAATACAGATAGTAAATATTTCTCCTTCATTTTCTTCAGCACGTCCCATAAAGAAGAGTCCCAAACTAGGACGAAACAGCTGTCCAGTACTTCCAGGATTTCCAATGGTTCTCTAACTGACGTCAGCTCATGATGAAATCCTTCAAGCAATCAAACAAAATCCCTACAAAAACCAATACTTGGAAATCGATCTGATGCTCACTAGCGACTGGCGTTATTCAGGCAGTGACCTGGGGTTCTAGTTGGAAGCCGTGACCAGTAGGGTACAGCAGGTTGAAAGTGAGGCAGTAACTCATCGAAGGAGACATTGCGAAATAGTCGCACCATATCGTTAATTGGCAGAAGTTAGAATTCGTGGGCCACTGGATCGGGTCCCAGCGGCTTAATGGTCTACGAGCTCACTTACCTTGTAACCAGAAGGTCCAGGGTTAGAACCCTGGTGGGAGCGTACTGATGAAGGGTCCCAAACTAGGATGAAAGACGTAAATTAACAACAAGTCACGAAAACGGTTGTGAGGAGATACAATTATATCAATCATGGAGAACTCAAGTGAATTCATTTTATATTAAAGCTTGCACTGAACCGATGTTTTCTAGAAGGACAAAGAAAACTTTGCAGTTAAATCAACCACCTCAGGGAACAAAATCAAATCAAAATAAATTAACGAATTTAAGACTCCATTAATAGCATCAGTCTATGAAGCCTTTAACAGAGCGTCCCAGTGGAGAGGGTGGAAGTGAAAAAAAATAATAAGGAGAAGTAAAATTATAACGTAAACAAGAAAATTAAGTAAATTGTAAAATCAATAGTGAGTTCAGCTAAATGAGTAGTAATAAAAAAAACTGTGACTCAACGTACAGAAAGAACAACACAGAAACAGAGTGAAGACATTTATTCACCAAGGTCACGTGAAATTAATCACACTGTTTTTCTGCATACAGAGATTACGTTTAAATCTTTCGATATAAATGGTTTCTGCAAAGTGAAGTAACCAGGATTTTCTCTGCATATTAATTATTTTCAAGGCTTGACTGCTTCTGACTGAACGTCTCGTGCCAATATGGAGCTTAGCGATTGCATTTGCAAACACTTTCTTACTTTTCATAAGGAGATTGTTTGGTATATTCTCACAAAGTCTAGTTTTTGCTCTCCTCTCAGTCCTTTCTATGTACTTGCTATTGAAAGTGCATATTAATTGGTTAATACAGTGGGAGTTGACATGTGATGAAGGATACTTTTCTACTTTGGACTGTATTAATGAGCGTTTCATGTTATGAAGAGGAGTAAATTGAGTGGCGGGAAGTGTCCTTTTAAATGTACTGTTGATTCTTTTTTTCTAGTCTTGTCGATGTTTCTTCTGCTTTGTACGCTAAGCAAATAAAAACTGACTTCTCAACTGTTACGGACTTCAATCTGTAAGTTTATTCTTTTTCATAATTCATTATGAACTTCTTGGGATATCCATTCTACAATAGATTATTTTTAGTGATCATCAGCTCTTCGTTCTCCTTTTGTTCAAACTAATCAAGGAATTAGAAGTGAATTGGTGGATGGTGACTAGCAGTGGAATCCAGGATGCGCATTGGTTGTATGAAATTAAAAGTTTTTATTTGAGTTTGTTGTCGGCAAAGGTAAAGAATATACATCACGGTCAAATAGTCTTGAACCAGTCAATCCGTTTCATACTAAGCTTAATCATAACTCTACCTGAATCCTAACCTGACCTTAACCCTGAATCAGGATGAAATTTGCAATGAAGATGAAGAAAAGCACCCATTTGTAATGCTGAACGATCTGATTGGTTGGTTAAAGGTCATTTGGCTGTGGTGTCTATTCTTTACTCTTGCCAATTATCTCCTAAGTTTGCTCAACCTACTTTCGATTAGATTATAAGACTAATTGAAGTCATTGATATTTTAGAATGGAGGAATAAATCTGAATAAATTGTGTGTAGTAGGCAGTTTTGCGCAAAAAACTGCATTAAGGCTTTGGGAATGAATAAATGAAGAAATGAGTACAAAGTTCCTAAATCATGGAAACTGTTATGAAATATCTTGTCCAACTGGTATATTTTCTAGTGAAATTAATAAAGCTTTTAGGAAGTCAAAGAATTCACAGTATTATACATAAAGGTTCAAACAGTGTTTAAACTTAATGAAAACAAAATAAAATAAGCGAATTGTAGAGTTCAAAACCTATTTATTACTATATGTGTAAAATTTGGGCATTGTGGTAATATGTAATTCAATATTAATTTGTTTATTGGATGTGTCATACGATGAAAAAGCTTTTTTTGATGGGTGATGTTTCGAAAAAGAATTATAAACATCAAGTTTTGAAATTCTACATTTACAACTGATTTCATTATGAAAAGTTATTGGGGTACGGCAGGTGGGGTGTGAGGACAAATACTCGCCACGGGTGAGATTCGCTAGTGGTTGCGTCAGATCGTTAATTGGCAGAAGCTGGAATTCATGGACTGGCCACTGGATTGCGTCCCAGTGGCTTCATGGTTTACGACCTAGCTCGCCTTGTAACCAGAAGGTCCTGGATTCGAACCCTGACGGTGGATGCGAACTGATGAAGAGTCCCAAACTAGTACGAAACAGCTGTCTTGTACTCCCAGGTTTTCCAGTTTTTCTCTAGCCAACGTCAGTTCATGGTGAAATTGTGAAAAATCTGTTGCGTTCGGAAAGTCATTCATTGATTAATACTATTTCACTGTGTGATATTATCTGTAACGACCGAATTCGACGTCTTGTGGTTTGAACTCGGGAAACTGATCTTTGTGTTCTGCTTGTTAGCTGATAAAGACTTTCTTAAGTTACTCACAGTCACAAAATGCTCCGATGATAGCAAAAAGACCGTTATTTACAATAAAATCTACGGTACTGTTCAACAATCATAAAATGTCAAAAACCCAAAATTACCTCAGCAATCCTGTTCGGCAGTTATACCGACCATATCTGTCAACAGAATTACTCGGCCAAACCAACCATATGGAGTATGTCAGAATCAAGAAGAATATTCCCAACAAAGTGGGATCAAAACTCTGTCATGTTATATCTTTGTAAACTCTGAATTCTTTTCTTATTTTGGCATTTCGGGAATCAAGAAGACGAATAAATTCAATCATCATCTAGTATTCATGTCTCTTGTTCCATTTTTATGTACTAGTAATTTCGAAATACCCTTCTGTGTCGAGTGAATTCAGTTAAGAAATCTGCTGCACTCTGCATAAATAACAATATAAGGATTTTCAACACCAAGTCAGTCACTTCTTCTATATGGATCGGAAACTTAGCGCCCACTTCACGTTAACCAATTCCAACAGGCTTATGCAGGCTTTTAGCAACAACTGTTTTCACTGGCTCCATACGGAAGATCAGATGGCTAGTGAGAAAGAGTAATCAACAATAAACTCTGAGAACGAACCAATAAATCACCTATTGTTCCAAAATTATCCCGAAGAAAATTCAGATTGATCGGATATGTGCTCGAGAGATCGTTGGGTGACATCGTGCGCTAGGCCATCACTTGATTAGAACTCCAGTAGGTAACGACGAGTTGGGCGTGGGTACGAGATTGATATGGAGGAGGTCGTGTGAAGAGGGGGAGGAGATGAAAGCTTGGGGTCACTTGCAGGGTTAGCTGAAGAGGACTTCAGGGAATAAGGACGAAGTGGGGCTGTGCTGTAGAAGCCCTATGTCCCACTCAGAACCAAACGGAATAATATAATAAATTTTAAAAAATAAGTAGCTAAATACGAAATATTTTTCGACAGGAGGGATCAACAATGGAGTTTAATGAAGTAGACGATGTTACTCAATATAGCAGTCTGACTATACTACCCTAATTATTGGTAAAGGGAACAAGGTAGAAAATACTCCATTGCAATCATGATATAATCTAAGTTGAAAGAATGATAAGTCAGGGACTTATAATATGGGAGCAAATGAAGTCAAGTTATTGTTCACAATCACTTACTTAATTCTTAGTCTAAATTAGGTGGCAGAATGAAACAAAAGTTAGAGTACATCATCAGCAAAAGTATTAATAATCATGATTTACTTTATTCCAAAACAGAACTTATGATACAGTATGGAATTGTCAGAATTTGGTACAGTATTGCATTTAATTTACTCAACAAAAGACATTACAGAGTATAGGTAACGAAAATTGATAATATCAACCTTTTGGTATTGGCGGAAACAAGAAAATCAAAAAAAATGTAGAGAAAGTATAAAAAGATAATAATAACAATAATATCAATTATTAAAATGATAAAATAATAGAAATAGTGTCACCATAAATTATAAATAAGAGAAGATCAAAGAGCAATTTGTTTTACTAATTACGTAGTAAGTTGTAAGTTTAACGCTTAACACCATCTCTGTTATATAGAACACAGGCCAAATAGGGTATCGTTGAGTTTTTCTACTTAGTTGTGTGAGCAAATAATCTTTTATAATGACTTGTAGTCCTACCTGATGAGATACAGAGGGAGACTTGTGAATAAAGAGGGTGTTGAGAGTCAGACAATATGGTTTTCGTCCATTTCTCACATGAGTTCAAATGTCTTCCCAGTACAATAGTAACCAGCTAACTTAGTGACACACCAGTTGTCCTACTAACAACTTTTAATACCCTTCGGAATATGACATAATTCTTTCCGGGTAGCCGAGAAAAGACCAAGGGTGGGGGCAATAAAGAACAGTAGGTAAGATGCAAGAGCTAACAAATTGTAAAAGTGGAGGTTGAGTGATACCTGAGTGTCTCCCTAATTTAGAAGTTTAGACAGAATATTTTCTTAGAAATCAACAAGATATGGTGGGATGACCAAGAGAATTTAGAGGTATTTTATGCTCAACTCAGCTTCTATTTCACTGCCTTCTATTCAACACGCATTTCGTGGACGAACAAGTTCCTATAGATCACGTTTATGCCTGAAGTTGAAGTTAACTGTCTGACCTTTGGATGGATTTAACGTAAGACTGGCAACGAGACAGTCAGATCATCAGTGCATTAAACGATGTTGGTCTCGTCCGAAAGAGACAAGTCATGTAAGAAGGTAGAAAAGGAGAGAGAACAGCACACTGATGGACACCAGCTTCAGTAAGCAAGGCAGAGGAAGATTTACCTTTATATACAGTATACTGTGTTCTGTCAGATAAATAAAGATGCGACCAGTCCACAGTCCTGGACTCCGTTTTTGTCAAGGGAGGCGTATTTAACAGAAGATATCTGGACACACAGTGAAAAAGTGGATGTGTAGTCAAGGATGGTACGTCGAACATTTTGGGCTCTTTTGTCTAAACGGAAAACAGTATTATAAGGTAAGACAGCAGTAGCATCTAAAGCACATCTGCTTTGTTTACATGTGAACTGTTTATGGTCACTGAAACGTTTCAATGAAAGTTCAAGATTGAGTAAAAGTGATTTTCCCACTAATTTCAAAAAAGAGAATTAATCTCAATCCGTCTAAATTTAAAATTCATGCTAGTATATGTTTAGGCATCCGGACAATTTCAATGTTTTTCCATGTGACGCGTACGTGATTACAGGGATACGCGGTCAAGACCAAGGCTTTGGGATGGTTTAAGGGATTCGAATCCTTCACTTATCTAGGAAGCATCGTTTCAGCTACAGGCAGTCGGAATGGATGAATATTTTAAAGCCAGTAAGCCAGAATCGGAAAGGCAAGATATGCCTTCATCAACCTGAAACCAGTTTGGAAATCTTCTTCACTCAGCATAAGGAAGAAGATTCGCATTTTCAACACCAATGTGAAGTCGGTTCTTCTATACGGGTCAGAAACTTGCACTGCGTGTCACGAAAAAGATTTCCAACAGGCTGCAGACTTTCATCAACAGCTGCCCCCTTCGCTCCATACTGAAGATCAAATGACAAAACAGAAAGAATAAGCAACACAAACTTGGCTGGGAACAAACCAACCAATAGCCGATCGCTCAACAAATATGCAGGAGAAATTGGAGATGGATCGGGCACACATTGAGGATGCCGCTGAATGACATTGCACGCCAGGCCCTCGAGTGGAGTCCAAATAGGAAGCGATGAGTGGGTCGTTGGTGTGAGGGTGACATGGAGGAGATAGTGCGAGGAAGAGATGAGAGAGTTTGGTCAATCGTGGACCCAGCTGAAGAGCAAGGCAGAAAACAGAACAAAGTGAGGACGTGTTGTTGAAGGCCTATGTTCCACTCGGAACGCAAGGGAATAATAATAATAGGGATTCGAAACATATGAGAACACGAAGAGTATTAGAAACATGGAAGTTACCATCCTTATGATTTGTAATATTGGGAATGATGACATCAACTGAAAAAGTGTATGGAAGACTTACTAGGAGTATCTATATGAAAAGAAGAAACAATAATACTTGGTTACCACCACCGATAGTTTCATGCATGAAGGGGTTTTAAATAACAATGTGCTCATTAACTAAAGGAAAGCACTTTAATTTGAAGATTAGTTTCCCAAGAAGACATCAGTGTCATGAAGAACCAGTTATCTAATTTCCTCAAAACGAGAAATATGGTGTGAATACATCTTTATCTTCATTATTATCCTCAATGAATTTGCATATAAAGCAAATAGTTTCAGTGAGGGGAACATTAGTGAAAAGGGGAGTAACATCCATGGATATCGTTTTCTTCCCGGATACATTAGCATCATTTATTGAATCGACGAATTCAAATGAATCAGAAACACTATGCTTGCAGAGGTTATTTCTGATAGGTAGGAAGATGTCTGCGAGCAATTTGGCAGTAGCACGATATGGGCCATCCTGAAGAATCGCTTATGCAGATCACTGAGCTACGTATTAATTTCTACAGCCGAAAAATGATCAATCGATGTGTGAAGGATAAACTGCCGCTTTGGGCCACCTCAATGTGTGTTTATAAATTCACCTGCTCATGTGGAGCTAGTTATATTGGCCGCACAAAGCGTACACTTTCCAAACGCATCTCTGAACATTATACGGCATGGTTAGCAAAGGGATAATGCAAGGCAGTTACTGGCTCAATTCTCGAGCATTTGGTGAACTCATGCCGCGTAGCTTCACCAGAGTCGTCTCTCAAGATCATCTATAAGGTGAGGCCAAATGGTACAAAGGGCGTCAGGTTTCGGCTTTTGTTTATGGTGGAGGCACTGGCAATTCATCAATACAACCCTGAACTCTGTATACAGAAAAAGTTTGTCTAGTCTCCTATTCTACCTTGGTCTTAACCTCTTCACTAGTCGTTTCATGTAAAAACAATTTCATTTTTTCTTTTCTTTTTTAATTTTAAATTTTACTCTTAGTTTGCTTTCGCTTTAATAATTAATTCACTATTATCACTCTTGTATGCCCCTTCTGTATATTACACAACATCTTCACACTTGTTAAATTGACAATCGAATACCTTTATTCTCACTTAATAGCAATTTTAACCTGATCAAATTTCTATCTTTGTGCCGTTGAGTACCACGTAATTTACAACTTTTAATTTCCACTTCTAAAGCCACTTCTGAGTAATTATATCAATTACGTCACCCCCTATTACTCAATAATAGACCACTATATATTTTTTGGTACATAAATACGACTGTACAACCTCTGAAGATGATTTAGTCGATAAAGAAAATTTTCTCCGCTGAATTTGTCTTTTATTTTCTTCATGACTCAGTGGGTATTTTCGGTGATTTGAAGCAGAACAAGAGCCCTGTGACAGTGAAGGAACTTGATACGTTTCTTAAGTTTTCTGTCAAACTTGCCATAGCGAATACAAGAATCATTTTTTTGAAGAGTTGTATTGACAAGAAAGAATATCCAAAGTACTTCTGGAAATGTCTCCGTCGCAATCATATCCACTCTAATCATCGCTCTTTGAAACGTCATACACTGAACGTCTCGACTACCAGAGATAGAAAGAAATATTTCACTAAGAACACATGCTCTATTTGAACTGACAGAAGACGAGCAGAGAAATTTTACGGACTACATCGATTCAGTTTCAAGAAGATGCTGTGAAGATGTAAACCTGAAACTCACAAATAGCCTCATAGCCGCTGACACTTATTCACGTTTTCTTGCCATACCAGAGAAATACGTCTTCAAATACTGTAGTATATCATTGACTCTGGTTCAATTGGAAGCCTTGTCGACGGGTCCGAAATTCTGTGATATTTCGACAAATTCGAGTGACTTGGACATTAAAGTCCATTTTGAAGCACCAATCCAACAGAAAAATGACCTTCTTCCAGTGTCCAACAAATCATATGAACAATTCAAGTCTACAGTACTGAATAGCTGCCATCAGTACATCAACACAAAACCAAATGTCAAAAGATTGATTTCAGCCAAGCACAGAAAACAACTATGTGAGATTTTAAAGAAAAAAGACTTAGTTCTGACCCGCCCCGATAAAGGTGCTGGCATTGTCCTGATGGATCGCCAAGACTACATTGATAAAATGTTATCAGTCATGTCAGATTAAAACAAATTTTCAAAATAAAGTAGCCAGAAAGACTAAACGGAACAAATTGAAGGGAAGCTAACACAAATGCTGAAGAAGATGAAGAACGAATCGATTATCAGCTCTGAATTATTCGAGCAAATACGACCCTCCAGTTCTGTGATTCCCCGTTTATATGGTCTGCCGAAAGTGCACAAAAAGAACGTGCCACTACTTCCAATCTTGAATATGACAAACTCCCATATCATGGTACTGCTGAATTGCTCGCAGACATCCTCCTACCTATCAGAAATAACCTCTGCAAGCATAGTGTTTCTGATTCATTTGAATTCGTCGATTCAATAAATGATGCTAATGTATCCGGGAAGAAAACGATATCCATGGATGTCACTTCCCTTTTCAACAATGTTCCACTCACATCTCTTCCTAAAAAAGTATATTTCAGTCGCTTAGGTGCGTTACATTTATGCCTATCAAGCGCTGTTATCTTTAATTCAGGACTGGGCAAAATTTCATTCTAATTAATATAAGAATAAAACTTGTGCACTGTGGTAGAGTATAATTCCATTATGGGTACAATTTATTCTGATAAAGTCTCACAGTGTTATACAGTAATATTTACTGATGACCACGTTTCGAGCACAATTTATTGCCACTCATAATCATATCAAGGTACTCCCACAACTTTCTAACTTCGTTTATATGATTTCATTATTTTCCATCGCATTTTTTAATTGGTAGTAGTGGTACTTTCCATATTTCCGGTATGAGTGATGAGTTATTCCTATTGCACGTTTTGGGTGTAGACTCGATGAACCAGGCAGGATTCAGTAATCAACCTTTGTCTTTCTCCACCCACCTAGATTACTTTTCGAAATTTTAACCTTCTCCCACCTTATTGTGTGCTTGTATGTTAGTGCATGCAGTGCAATCGCTGAGCTTTTTTTTCTAAATTACTTATCTTCTCTGGGTCAACCATTCTTACCTTCGCTAAATTCTTATGTTCTGACAGGTAATCTCACTACTCCTAATCTACTAGTTTAACCTATGCAGTTGACCTAACTCACAGTCATTGCAAGGTATTTTGTAAATTATATTACTTTGTCGAATTGGGTGAACCGGGTACTTTAGTCTACAGAGCTTGTCCTATCTGAGTGAGTTTGTAGGTTTAAATGCCAGCACCCTAATTCCTGCTCTATTCAGAATTCTACGTAGGGTCTCAGATGTCCTCTCTTTATATGGTGTAACAGTAGATGCCTTAGATTCTCTCTTATTTATGTTATCATTACTAGTTTCACAATTCTTTTTATTTTGCTTTTGGCCTTTTCCGATATTCCTAATGAATTTTTTACGATAGTTAGTTATTTAACATCAACGCTTCTTCTACCTGTTTCATTTCATCATTTAGGTCTTTTCTTGTACTACTTAGTGCTGCTCAGTTTGTTAAATATTTAAGTAAGTCAGCCTTTACAGATAACGAAGGATGAGATGAATTAAAGTCTAAATATCTACTGAACGACCAAAAGTGTATGAATATCACTGAACTTGATTCAATGAAAGCTGACTGAGTGGCACTCAACTGTGTGAAATACATTTACTGTATTTCCATCAAGATTTTCTTTCACAGCAAATTACTTATGATTAGTAATGGTCTATTATTCACTATGGGGATACCGTAAAATTTATGTGGGAAACTGAAATAATAATCAAAGGTATGAGGAGTTTGGGAAACAATAAAATAAATCAATAATAAATCATAAGCCATTAATTATTAAAAGTGTATGAATAATGGCGTTGTTTAACACTGGTGCACAAAAAATCTTTTATGTTAGTTTGCTTGTACATCAAACCATATCAGAATAAACGTTCAGTAGCAAAATAACGTTTGAAAGCTTTGGTAACTTCACATCGTTAGATTAGCTACAGTTAGATAATAAATTCATTTATTTAAAACTATATACTACTGAATGATCGAGATGAGTAGTTGTACACCACTCATATCAACCAGTGGTGCTTACTAGCCGGCCAGCCACATCGAGGTGATCCAAATACTGGATGGCTGTTTCGCTCGTTTGAGGTTGGCCAAGCTGACCAGCGGTGTACCCGCTTTGATTCAGCTCAGAAAAATGACTGAATCAGTTCAAACCACCCGATCTGGATCTGGATTTCGCCGATGATATATGTCTGATTTCCCACAAACTGGAAGATATGTAGGTGAAAAGTAACAAGTTGGCGGAAGAAGCATCCAGAGAAGATAGGACTTCAGGTGAACATAGATAAAACAGAGGTGATGAAGACTCCTGGGCAACACCATCAACAGCAACAACAACAACAGACAACAATCAGCATAAATGGCAGGAACCTGAAAGAAACAACCTCCTTTACCCTCCTGGGAAGCATCGTTTCTACTACAGACGGACGGAACTGACGAGGATATCAAAGCGAGAATCGGAAAAGCAAGACAAGCTTTCATTACTTTCAAGTCTGTGTGGAGGTCAACAGCACTCAGCATGAAAAATAAGATCCAGATTTTCAACTCCAACGTGAAGTCAGTGCTACTATACGGATCAGAGACTTGCACTGCGCATCATAAAGAGCATCTCAAACAAACTACAGACCTTCATTAACAGTTGTCTTCGCTCAATACTCAAGATCAGATGGCCAGAAAAGATCAGCAACGGGGATCTCTGGGAGCAAACCAACTCAGCAGGAACTAATTGTGCAACAAATATGCAGGAAGAAATGGAGGTGGATTGGCCATACTCTGAGGAAACTATCAAGTGACATCACTAGACAAGCCCTTGAGTGGAACCCGAAAGGGAAGCGGCGAGTTGGTCGTCAGTGCAAGGGTGACTTGGAGGAGGTCATGTGAAGAGGAGATGAAAGCATGTGGGCAGACCTGGAGCCAGGTGAAAACTCTAGCAGAGAACTGAACGCAATGGAGACGTCCAGCTGAAGCCCTATGTTCCCCTAGGAATTAAAGGAAATAATAATAAGAATAACTTGGCTGAACTAGCGTTACAAAAAATCAAAGTCACAATTTGCAAATTAGTTATCAATTTGCAGTGCACACAGTTCGAGTAGTGAAATTTTCAGCACAGTTTTCTTTAGAGAACAAATTATTCAGATTATTACAATATGTGCTCATCTGGTACCATAAATGGTAATCAGGAAAGCAAGCACATCTGTATAAAACTACACATACTACTGATTGATTGAGATGAGTAGTTGTATGCATCACTTATAGACAGAAGACCAGTAGTTCAGCGAAGAGTCTCTTTTCGGCGGCGAATTCATTTTCAAAGCTGTACAATCGCAAATATATATGGTTGCTTTGCATGTGTGCGCGTACATTAAATTTGACAAACGAAAATACAATTAGTAAGTTCAGATGAAGTGGATGTTGACATAAGAGGGTGGTAACAAAAGTGATGAGTTGTCACAAACGATTGTTAAAGAAGAGTTGCCTAATAACATGAATAGTTTGATGAAAGAGTTGTGCTCAGGGTGTACATGGAAACAAAATAACACACGGAATTACGTAAGAGTTTTAAGTAGTTAGAATAATAAACATACAAGCAAAAGTTAAGTCAAATCAACAGAGTTGTTACCATGATAGTAGAAGTGGTTGAATAATTTTCTTTTGTATGCATAGTTCTGGTTCTTCTAACTGTGAATGGCTAAGGCTTCTGCAATGCAAAGAAGACGGAAACGTATTGTCTTTGACAGGTTGTTCTTCACTTTGTAGATTACTTTGAAGGAGGCGTTTGTTGAGATGGAATGATCAGTGGTGACGAGATGTTCGATTATTGCACTCCTTATACGGCCACTACTTCTTTTCTGCAGCCACGCTGGATAAAGTTCTTTGACCCTTTTTGACAGGATGCGCGTCGAACGACCGATGTACCTGGCTCCACAGCAACAGATGAACTGATATATACACATAGAAGTGGTCAGTTGCGGGATCTTGTCTTTTGGGCTTCTGTAGATCAGCAGGCGACTGGAGAACACTAATCTCAGTGTTGCCGCAAGGAAAGTTCTTCTTAAAGAAGTGGAAATTCTCCTCCTAAGGACATCACTGAGTAGGTCACCTTTGAAGTAGAGGTTCATATAAAGTATCTTTTTTGACATGGATGGCGTCTCTTGCTTTTGGATTTTCTGTTTGGTGATTTTGTCTATGAATCTTAGGTGGATAACCGTTTTGTATGAAGATTTCTTTCAGGAAGTGTAGTCCTCCTTTCAGGGTATCAGAACTGTAGATGCGTCTGACACGAGTAGCAAAAGATCTAATTAGGTTTCTTTTTCGACTGATTGGTACCCAGCTGTAGAAGCTTGTCAGTCGGCCGTTCCATGTGGGTTCTCTATGGATGAACTTTCTTAAAGTTCCATCAGCTCTTCTTGTAAGTTCAGCATCAAGAAAAGGAATTTTAGATCCGCTTTCTAATTCAAGATTAAACTTTGTAGCTGAATGGCATTTGTTGAATATTTGTAGTAATTGATTAAGATCGTGAGCATTATCACAGATAATAAAGATGTCGTCCACATATCTAGCATATAATCGGAAATTATCAATAGTTGATTTGAATGGGCCGTTCTCGAGGTTTGCCATGAAGCAGTCTGCTAGCACTGTATCACTTATATCAACCAGCACTGCTTGCTAGGCTAACTGGGTGGTTTGAACTGATTCCGCCATCTTTCTCAGCTGAGTCAAATTAGGGAGCGAAACAGCCATCTGGTTTAGATCATTTCAATCTGGTTGGCTAACAGGCACTACTTGTTGATATGAGTGGTATACAACTACTTATCCCAAACAATCAGTAGCATATAGTTTTATGCGAATATGCTTCTTTTCTTAATTACTATTTATGGTATTAAGCAGATCACAAATTGTGGTAATCTGAATAATTTGGTTTATCAGTTTACTTGCTCGTGTGGAGTAAAGTATGCCGGCTGTACGCATCTTCAAGTCCACAAACGCATTCTGAAACATCGTCCAGCTTGACTAGCCAGAGGAGAAAAGAAGAATGCTGGCAGCTCCATCTTCGAACACCTTGTCAACTGTGGACATCGAGCACCCCCGCATGAATGCTTCACAGTACTACACAGAGGCCCTCAATATCGTACAAAGGGACTTCACATACGCCGTCTGTACATAGTTGAATCATTGGCTATTCGGGGTCTGAGACCGGACTTCTGAATTCAAAAGCACTACATACATTCTCTCAACCTACTGTGGCCAGAGTAACGTTCTTGATCTAATTTTGCTTCTTTTTTGTTATGTGAGTTTACTGTTATTAATGTTATTATTATTTTATTATACCCATCATCCATATTTTATTATCACTCTGCTACTGTTTATTAATAACATAATAACACTTTATCGTCTTTCCACTAGTTCCTGTCCATTCTACACAATCTTATTGATTAAACACTTTCTCACACTTATTACGTCATGCCAACTTTTGCTTCTTTTCCAACACCGAATTAGTCACCCATTCTAGGTTACATCTAACATTACGTAATACGTTTTTCGAGGAGAAATTTTACCAGTTTCTGACTGGTCTAATGATTTCCTTGTTAAATTTAGTTGCGATTATACAGCATGTAGAAATGAATCGTCGTAAAGGGAAAATTTTCTTCTCTGTTTACGTCTTTTCCTCATGACTCAATATGGGAATATTTCGTTCACTAACGAAATTGTAAATTGTAAATTTTAAATTCTTCTTTTAATTTAAATAATACAGATAAGTGGAGGAAAACTCAACTTCCACATAAAAATAAATCCTGATTCATGTGAACTGTGATCAAGATTTGACAGAATAGTTCCAAAATAATTGGACGCTGACTGAGAAGTAGATATAAGTAAAAAGCATATTTGTAAAATCTTAGCAGAATTGAAATGAGTAATTCCAACGTTTCGTTCCGCAAACTGGTCCGAACTTCTCCAGGGAAATTAATCGATATTAAAATAACAAAGGTTTATGTATAAAAATAAGACTTGGGTTAGTACAGTGGTGATTCCTTACCGAAAAGAAACATCTGATGAGATCAAGCGAATCCTTAACAATCATGACATAAGAGTGTATTTTCGTGCAACCAACACCTTACGCTCATCACGGGTGAAGGTCAAGGATCAAGTGTGGAGATTGTGACGCCGTATATGTAGGAGAAACTTCCCGATAGGTAAATGTAAGAGTGGATGAACATGAACAATGTCTAAAGGTGGTTCCAAAGACCTCTATAGATTTGAAGAAGCTAGAAAACAGATCGGTGATTGCACTACAGTCGATAGAAACGGGACACAAGATCGACTTTAATAGTATGACCAAGGTTCTACAGAAAGGTTTTGGTTCTTATAAGGAAAGACTGACTACAGAAGTCCTACATATATGGATGAATCCAAAAAGTTTGAACAGGCGTGAAAGTATGACGTTAGCTGATGCACTGCAAGTCCTGAAAAGTATCACTAATCAGTCATACTTGATCTAAATTCTCGATTGTCTACATCTTCTTATGGAGTGGCTAACAAATGATTTACAATTTCTACCGCATACGCACATGCACCCACACCATTGTATACCACATATACATATATTTTTACATATTTACTTATCTACGACCGTGAAGTCTAGTCGAAAGTAATCACTAAAATTCTGATGAGAAAGTACACATTTGAAGTCAGTTGGTGGTTGGTGATTAGCACTGGAATTCAGGATACGATTTCGTCCTTTTTGGGACTCGTCATCCGGATGTGCCCCATTGAGTGATTATGTTCCCGCAGAGGCTTGAACCCACAGCTCATAGTTTCAAATACCAAAGCGTTACCTACTAGACCAGTTGGGCCACGAGAGCCCCCTCTTGTGAAACGGGTCTTATTAGTTATTTAATTCAATTTAGATTTGCTCGTCGATTGGTTGAACCGAAGTGCTCATCCTGAGCATGCTAGATCCCACTGCTAAACACCATCCACCAAGTGAATTCAAGTTACATGACCAGACATCGTCGAATCATCTGCACAAGGAGCCGATATGTCAACCTGAGACCAAGCACTTCGGTCCAATCAATAGACGGGAAAATCTAAAATTGAATCAAATAAAAAAGTACACACCTTTTACAGTATTTAGCAAAAGGAGACTGATAATATTTGCTAGTTTGAGCTCGAATTTTGATTACAGTTCATGCAGTTTTGTTTATTGTATTTTGCTGCCTGTTTTATGACTCATATGATTGGACAATGTTTTTAAAAACAAGAGATGTCCATTTGATACATAAACTTTTGTTATTTTAATTTCGATTAATTTCCCTGAAAAAGTTCGGACCAGTTTGCAGAATGAAACGTTGGAATTACTCATTTCAATTTCGCTGAGTTTTCACAAATATAATTTTTACATAAATCCGAATTCCTATAACCTGAAATCGTTGGAGATAGTTTTGTTTAATCCTAATGCATGCCAAACATTTTAAAAGTCACTGTACTCATGAAGTAAATGTAGTAATATGCGCTTACACTTTAGCTGAATATTCCCATCCCTAACTAAAGCTTCAGAATAAATAACTCAAAAAATAAATTGCATTTTTTAACAAATTTAATTTTTTCACCGTGGAGTCCACTTCTTAGTTAAGATAAAAACCATGTTCAAGCGATCAAGATTTTTATTGATTCGAAGTGCATTGACGGTTCATTGACAGGATACCTCCGAGCCACACGGAAGGTCCAGGTTACATTCCCAGTCAACAAACGCCTAAAAATCAACTAACCAGTAGTAAGCCAGGAAAAGAAGAAAGGTTGGGAGTGAGGCTAGCATCCCGCCACCCCACAAAATATCACCGCTGCTACCGAAACTTCAAACCTTAAAGCAGTACATTCCACTGGGAATGCAAGGAGTTTTTTATTTCTATTTCCATAGGTTCCTAGTGGAGCATAGGGCTTCAAGCTGGAGGCTTGAACTTTCGTTAGCAGTGGTTTTTTCATTTTTACGGGATGAGGTTGCTAGCCTAATGCCCAACCTTTCCTCTCTACCAGTCTTATTGTTGGCTTAGCGAGGTAAAGGAGTGCGTCGGCTGGGGACCGAACCCCGAACAACCTGCGCACTTGGCGAGAATTTCACCGCTGTGTCACCAACGCTTGAATACAAGGAACTGGAATAATTTATTCGGTGTTTAAACCATTACAGAGTAATATAAAGAGGGAGTGACGAAAATCTTGGAGATGCAGGGGAAGTGAGCAAGACTGTTCAGGGCAGATGTAATGGGTACAGAATACAACAACGTCCTACTTCGCAAATATCTTTCTTGTCTGTTTCGGTTTAAATCCTCCTTAGTATTTTCACTTCCCTTCGAGTTTCTTCTTCATTGGCACTTCTAATGATACAAATTGCCAGTGCTTCTTCAAAGATTTTAGTCCATACACTACTTATATTCCATTATAAGTAGCATCCTAGTTTTGGAATCTGAGTTTATTTTGTCAAATGTAGCTGAGTTCATGTGTGGAATCACACGAAATATTTGAATTGATAAAGCTGATACGACAAAATTAACGACTCTATTATCTCTTAACTTTTAGTGTCCCGCAAAACCAGAGGCATGAAAACATTTATCAGTGGATAATATGGTTGATGTGTATTTTATTCCTCAAAACGCGATTAATTATAATAATATATAAAGAATGTGTCGCACAAAAGATGGTAAATGTAAGAATATGAACTGTGCATAGTCATAAGTAAACAGATTTCCTCTGTTATCTCCACCTTCATCTACTGGTTTTTATCTCACTATAAGTGTCCCCTAGAGAGCTTTTTCACCTTCTTTTATTTCTGTAAGCACTGCTAGCCATTTAAGATTCACTGTCTTTAAACCACGCTCCCAACTTTTTAGTGGAGCCTTGAAAATCGGGAGCTGATGTCACATCGACCAACGGGCCTCAAAAATCATAACTCCGTCATATTGAGCTTCAGGTGTGCGTTATTTCTGAGACGCGCAAGAAACCCAAGTTTAGTTATCCTCTTAAGCCCGAATGGTGAATAAATAAATAATTCATCTTGCCAGTGTCTAAAGATTAGTTAGTTCTCATGAATATGTAGTGTGAGGGGTATTATAGAGCTAAAATCAGTAAGCCTACTATTCAAGCGGACATTTGTCTGTGTGCAGTATTGTTGAATACATCTGTGGAAGTAAGGAAAGTTCATAATACTCGTCGATACGCTTCCATATTCCTCGCTTCTGAACCAAATGACTGCATTTGGGTGGAAGTAAGGTTTGAGTTTCATCAAAAGGTGTTTCGGGATGAATTTTTATCTAACTGTCGTGTCACACAACCTCGTCTAGCTTATTAGTTGTGTAGCTAATCCTGAGTCCGGGAAAAGAGAGAAGGTTGCGTATGGCGCAATCTACTCTACCACAGGAAATCAATCCAGCTGCTACAAAGGCTTCAGATAACAAGAAAAATATTTAAAAAAAACATATTTTTCTCTGGAACTGGGGAGACGAAGTGACACAAACTGGTGGAAGCCTTCGGGAAGCCAATCAGCCGACCGATGTTTCTTCCTTTATTGAAAGAAAAAAAATGACCAGTGGGACACGGAATGTTCTTACAATGTACGAGGGTGGGAAGGCTGCCTAGTTTGCCAAAGAAATGAGAAGGTACGGAACAGAAGTACTGGGATTCTGTGAGAGCAGATGGAATGGATGTGAACTATCTGAATTGTCAGCTGGAGAGTCACTATTCTACTCCGTCAACCCAGACAACAACCAACGGGCACCTTAAGGGAGTGGCTGACATGATGTCACCAACAACATCTCTTGCGATTGTAACCAATCTACTCCTGTAGCATAGTGACAACAAGACTTAACCCACAAGAAGAAAGATTATAATTACCTAGTGCTACTTGCTTACAAAAAACTCGTAACAAGAGAAGAGGCGAGATTTCTATAGATAAGTGTAAACAGTAATGGACAACATCCAAAATGGTGACATCGAAATCCTAATGGGCGATATGAATGCAAGCTACACTGAGAGCAAACAATACAGGAAGAAAGCTCATCATGGGTCGACTGGCTCTTGGAGAAATGACTGACAGTGGGGAACTCTTCATAGACTTCTGAGCCTTCAGCGATTTAGTGACTGGAGCTGCTATTTACAAGCACAAGGACGTACACAAGGCGATGTTGGTTTCACCTGACGGATATACCAAAAACTAGACAGATTTCATCTTGGTAGTGTTCTGGAAATTGGAGAAGCAGTCTGCCAGACATGAAATCGAGAAAGAGAGCAGATGTGGACTCAGACCATTATCTAATGCAAAGAACCTTTAAGGCCAAGATTAAAGCCTTCAAACCAACTGGAGACAGACCATAATTCAAGTTCAACACTCAGAAAATGAAGGACGAAACTACAAAAGACACTTTCACTGAAGCTATCAAAGTAAAGTTCGAGACAGTACGAAGCATCACTGAGGAAGAACGCTGTATTTCTATGAAGGTGTTACCCAAGGAAACGTGTACAACTGTTCTGGGAAGAAAGAAGAGACAAGACAAGGAATGGCTGTCAACGGACACCTGGGGGCTAATAGAAGAGAGGGGAGGAGGATGGTGAACGAGATGACTCAGTGAGAAGATGCACAATAGAAAGGGAAGAATGAAGAGGTGAAGAAGAGTGATAGGAAAGACAAAAGATAATTCTACTACACACTGACAACTGAAGTGGAACAGGCAAACCACAGCTGAAAGAGACCTGAGAACATCATATCAGATAACCAAGTCTCTTTCCGGGAAGAGATCAACTCAGATGATGAAACCAATAAAAGAAGTTCAAGGCGACCAATTACCAAGGAGGAGGAACAAATAAGACAATGGGCTGATTACTTCAAAGAATTCTTGAATCAACCATCACCTACAGCTTGTCCACAAATATCAGCGCCATCAACAGCTGGCGTAGAACTGCCAGTGGACATCAGTTCTTCAACAAAAGCACAAGTCTCGAATGCAATCAAGCTAATGAAAGCAAGACCGGGAGGAATTCCTTCTGAAGCACTGAAAATGGCCCCACAGACTGCAGAGAATTTGCTTGCGCTACCATTATAAAATGTCTGGAGGGAAATAAAAGTACCCATTGAGTGAAAGAAGGGTTATCCTGTCAAACTACCAAAGAAGGGTGACCTAGGCCTCTGTAAGAACTGTCACGGAATCATGCTCCTGTCTGCTGCAAGTAAAATAATAAATCATATCATGCTGGAGAAAATTAGAGGTACATTGGATTCAGAACTCCACCCAGAACAAGCTGCATTCAGGAAAGGCAAACCATGAAAGACCTTTGACAAAGCTGATTGCGAAAGAATTTTGAAACTATTCTAACTTTCTATCGTGGCTCCAAATCTTTATCACCCTCATTCAGCAGTAACATGATAACAACATGTGTCAATTGATTCACAACGGGGAACTCAGCGAAGCCTTCGAGGTGAAGAGGGGATAAAGACCACGCTACCTGCCATCACAGATGGTGTTCTTAATTATGGTGGACTGGATTATGCGTCGGACTGTCGGAGAGACGACAGGAATACACTGAATATCTGGATTTCGCGGACGATAAGATTTATAGAAATGCATATCTATTTTTCAGACACGGTTGCCTGTGAAGAAAACAATCAGTGCTATGCTTCACTATAAATCGTCTATAGATGGCTTTCAGGAGTCGTATTCAACCATGCATCCTATTAATACATTTTATTCTTTCGGTACAAGTGGACCGCCTATGACTGATGTTTATCGATTTTCTGGGATTAACTGTATTAAGGTAATTTATTAGGAATTTCGGTGAGTTTATATTTTCCTCCGCTTACCTAAATAAAGATAGTAAATTCAGGCATAGATTCTTGGGTGTATTATATACTGTGTTGACACGATATTCTTTCCTTCTTTCTTTGTTTCCTTCTGACCCAAACATTAATTAAGCAGGAATGCATAATTCAATACCAGCTAATTAATATTTAAATAATTAAAAACAACAAATTATTAATAATTAAAGCTTAGCAGAGAGAGTTGCAACACAGAAAGTAATTGGATTTTTAGAATTTTGGAGGATTCAGCTTTATTTAGATACCCTACAACATTGAGAATATGATGATGATGATGATGATAGAAATTGTATTGTTGTTTTTGAATTGTTTTGTTTTAATTTAAACCAATCCACTTTGTGAGGTTGTTCCTACAGTATAATAATAACAATTTTTGTTGATTGTTATGTCGTGCTTTTTCTGTACTTAATCTGTTTGTTTTGTTGAGAACTCCAAGTCAGCGTAACATGGCTTCGAAGAAATACTCCAGGGAGATGAAACGTAACAACAGAAAGAAGAAATACACAAACATGGAGTAATTACCGAAGGGGAAATCAATAGACGAGGCTGTGAAGTTACATCGACTGAGATGGTTTGGACATGTGTTACGTATGCCTAGCCTAGTCATCGACTTCCTCGACGGGTAATGTTAGCTGACATAGGGTCAGGCTGGAAGAGAGCCGGCCAGTGGTAGTCAAACCAAAACATGGCACCAGTCAATGAAATCCACAATATTTAGTTTCAGCCAGCCAGCCACGTAGGAAGGTGTAGACTTCCTAGGTTGGGGCCCTCGGGACGGTAAAAACCAACGCAAGCTGGAGACAATTTGTGATATGGCTCAAAATCGTTCTCAATGACAGCGCAGATGCATCCACTCCTTGTGACTTACAATTTCCAATGAAACTATATTGTTCTTCGTTTTTACTGTTCCTTTTGTCTCATATCCCTGTTTACTGTCTCTGTTTTGCATTTCTTCTACTTTCTTCTCTTACTTTGTGCGCTACATAGAGTGTGGCGACTTGAACTGCTTTTTGGGTCAGAATTCATTGGTAAGACGAAAAACTTAGATTGTACACTAGTTAGTAATTAGTGTAATGTATCTAGTCCTATCTTTGGTGCAGACTGAATTCTATCAGTTAAGTTTGCAATATGACCAGCATTTTAGGTGGCTCACCGCCACGGTGCACCATGAACTGTTGATATTAGTTGGTAGAAGGCAGGAAGCCTTTGACCTAAGTTTCGTGCTAGTTGGCACTTATCAGCAAGGCGTCCCGCAGGAGATCAATCACGAGCCCCCGAATAGCTCAGTGGTAACGGCTCTGACTGCAGCAGAACTGGGGGGACACCAGTTAGAATATCAAAAGGAACATGAATCCCTTCATGGTTGCAGATACACCTTGCTGACAACTAGCACAAAACTTAGGTCGAAGGCTTCCTGCCGATTACCTCCAGCCATCCAATATCAAGATGGAAATCATTAGAAGTACAGTTACAGTGAGATTATAATAACTATAAGGCTGCTAAAGGATCTGTTGCAAACATCATAGAAGATTTGCAATTAGTATTGTTCTCCCAGCTGGTTGGTTTAGTTGCGGAGTTTTCGTCGTCCTTCTGGACAACATCTACAGCGCAATTTTTAGCGAAAGTGAACTAAAGATTAGTTAGAGATCCATTGAAAAACCTGCGAGTACTGGACAGCTGGTCGGGTGTGAGGACAAATACTCGCCAGCGATGACATTGGCTATGGGTCGCGCTATGTCGTGAATTGACAGAAGTTAGAATTCATGGCCTGGTCATTGGATCGGGTCCCAGTGGCTTAATGGTCTACGAGCTCGCTAGCCTTGTAACCAGAAGGTCCTGGGTTCGAACCCCGGTGGGTGCGTACTATGAAGAGCCCCAAACTAGGACGAAACGATTGTCCAGTACTCCCAGTAGGTTTTCCAATGGTTCTCTAACTAATGTCAGCTCATGATGAAAATCCTGTAACCAATCAAATCCCTACAAACCAACACTTGAACTGAAGATGTTGTCCAGAAGGACGACGAAAGCTCCGCAATTAAACCAACCAGCTCAGAGAACACTACTAACTGGAAATCATTCACCTGAGCTACAAATCTTCTCTATCATCATAGAAGATGTTTTTGACGATTAGGTGAAAGAAAGAAGATTGATTTATACTGTACAACACCAAGTTAGTGTCTACATCTCATTAAATCTTAGTAATCAAGGGTCTGACAGTGACATAAGGTCTGGAAAAGACAAGTATGGCTTATTTACAATCTTTGAAACTACACAAACCAGACACTCCCTTACGACCAATCGTTTCACTACAAGGGACATTAACATATAATATACCTAAAGAACTTAGAATTAATAACCCTACCCATAATCAGACAAAAAATCAGGGCACGTTAATTCGATGATACATTCCTAATAATTAAAAGAAATGATTTGGAATATACCCACAAATTAATCAACAATGTATTTGAAGACATTAAATTCACAAGTGAAGAAGAATCAGACAACAGAATTACTTTCTGAGATATCTTGATCAAGAGAACGAACACAGGAAAAGAAAATAAGTATACAGAAAATCAGTGTCTACCGATCAAATACTCAACTATGAAGACAATAACCCAACGACTCACAAAAGAAACTGCGTGCAAACATTGTTTAAAAGGCTTCAAACGCACTGCAGCACTCCAGTGCTGAAAAGAGCAGAAGAGAAATACCTACTAACTGTCTTCAAGAAGAATGAATACCCATACAGCTCCATCGAAAAAGTTTAAACTCAAATAGAAATACCAACAAGAAACAATCCTCAAAAATCAAAGAAAAATCATTATTTTGGTTCCCTTGATAAATTTTGATAGAGAAAGAAAGACCAGATTTGCAGTATAAAATGATGATATCATCATTCTTCTTCACAGGCTCTCATAAGCTACTGCAAACTACCTGAAATTACAATGCCTATAAACAATGACATTTCATACTTCAATGTTTGAAAGGTAATAGAGAAAACATTATAAGGTGAACATAAGCATTACAATTTTTCGTTTAAGTCACCATCAATTTATATGCTTTCACACTATGAAAAAAGAGGGTGGGGTAAGAGAAAACAGAAAAATCTAATCAACAGTGTTAGTTTGTACGTCAACATGGTAACTCAGCCAATGGAAACTACTTAAGTACCTTGCTGATGTTGCTTCCAACTGCATTAATAACTTTACGTGCACCTGCAACAGCAAGTACATTGGAAGAACAGAAACAAGGGCTTCTATCTGGTTTTCAGAGCATATTCCAAGAAATTTATGCTTAAAAGGAAGCAGATATTTACAAAAGGTAATTACCAGGCTCCTTGCGAATACGAGTCATTTCGTCGAGATTTCCAAATCCTTTAAAATATTAAACATACAAAGGACAGCGAATTTACTACGATTTGCTGAAGCAATTGCAATCAAGTGTTTCAGATCAAACTTATGCACACAGAAAGAGAGTGTAGTCAATCTCTCACTCTCTCGGTAACCGTATTACTTTCATTACACTGATTAGCCATACAAACTTGTGAGCTCAGCTCACTAAGCACGTTTTCAATTTGGTGAACTTTAACCTTCTTGAGTTGCCATGTTGACGTACAAACTAACACTGTTTATTAGATTTTTCTGTTTTCTGTCTTCTCTCACCCACCTGTTTTTGTCATAGTTTGATAGTATATAAATTGATGATAACTTAAACTAAAATTTGTAATACTTATATTCCGGATGTGTGCATCTTATAATGTTTTCTCTATTACCTTTCAAACATCGAAGTATGAAATGTGATTATTAATAACCATTGTAATTTCAGGTAGTTTGCAGTTAGCTGATGAGGGGAACCTGTGAAATAGAATGATGATATCATTTTATACTGCAAATCTGGTCTTTCTTTCTCTGTCGAAAAATCATTCTACCATATATATGAAGGATATTTCTGAAATAATGGCTAGAATACTAAAACCATTTGAAATAGACATAATAGACAAGCCAACCAACACAATCACTTCATTCGATATTGTTTAGACCAAAAATTCTAACATCAAAATGAAGACAAGATCAATACCGTATACAAAATGAAATGCACAAACTGTGATAAACACTGGACTGTTCAATATAAGCGTCCCATTCGACTTGGCATCCAAGAATATAAATTAGCTGTGAAAAAGCACGATATGCATTCTTTCATGTCGATGCATGTAGATAGTTACGGACACCAATTTGATTGGGAAAATGTAGAAATTTTAAACACAGGATACCTCAAAAATGCCAGGGAATTACACGAAGCCTGATACTCGGATGATACAGCGATTAACAAACACATTACTATGGATCAAATTTATATTAGTATTACTATTGTTTCCTTTAATTCCTAGAGGAACATAGAGCTTCAGCCGTGCGTCTCCATTGCGTTCGGTTCTCTGCTAGAATCTTTACCTGGCTCCAAGTCTGCCCACACGTTTTCACCTCCTCTTCACATGACCTCCTCCAAGTCAATCTTGGACGACCGACTTACCGCTTCCCTTTCGGGTTCCACTAAAGGGCTTGTCTAGTGATGACACTTGATGGTTTCCTCAGAGTATGGCCAGTCCATCTCCATTTCTTCCTGCAGATTTGTTTCACAATCGGTTCATGGTTGGTTTGCTCCCAGAGATCTCTGTTGCTGATCTTTTCAGGTCAGCCATCTGATCTTGAGTATTCAGCGAAGACAGCTGTTAATGAAGGTCTGTAGTTTGTTTGAGATGCTCTTCATGTCGCGCACTGCAAGTCTCTGATCCGTATGGTAGCACTGACTGACTTCACATTGGAGTTGAAAATCCAGATATTATTTTTCATGCTGAGTGCTGCTGACCTCCACACAGACTTGAGAGTAGTGAAAGCTTGTCTTGCTTTGATATCCTCGTCAGTTCCGTTCGCCTGTAATTGAAACGATGCTTCCCAGGTAGGTAAAGGAGGTTGTTTCTTTCAGGTTCCTGCCATTTATGCTGATTGTTGTCTGTTGTTGTTGTTGCTGTTGATGGTGTTGCCCAGGAATCTTCATCACCTCTGTTTTCTCTATGTTCACCTGAGGTCCTATCTTTGATGCTTCTTCTGCCAACTTGTTGCTTTTCATTTACATATCTTCCGGTTTGTGGGAAATCAGACATATATCATCACATGACAGAAAAGTTCAAATTCCAAGTCATTAGAAATGGTCAAAATTACCAATCAATCACAACAATGGTTGTCAGGAGATACAGTTATATCATGCATGGAGGAGGAATTCAGATAATTTCACTTCTTATTAAAGCTTGTACTGTAGGGATGTTGTATAAAAGGACGAGGGAAGCTTCGCGGTGAAATCGACCACCTCATAGAACGCAATCAAATCAAAACCATTCACCTGAGCTACAAATCTTCTTTGCTTGACAATGACATTTCTGATGGCTTGAGAGTGAAGCATCTTGATATATTCACTTTCAAATCAAACACACACGAAGAGAAAACCGTAGTAAAATGATAAATTCTTTATTGCTTTGATATGCTAGAGATTAGCTAAAGCTTTACAATTCACTCAACAAAAGTGTAGAGTATGACTAAAAAAGTCATAAACATCTAAACAGTTACGTGCACACATATTACATTTCAACGGGTTATTCACACAATGCATTCCCATGTGTAAACAGTATAAAGCTTGTTGAACAAATCCTATTTGACAATAATCACAGATATATGGAAAAGTGAGTTGAGCATTGCCAATCATTTTTATCTTTTGATTATTTCCTTCATCTAAGCTGGTCACCTGTTTATTATTGTCATGTTGAACATCCAATGGAACAGCCTCTTCATCATGGCAGTTCGCTGAATGTCCATCTGTTTTATCAGGGTTATAACAATTTGTTATTTGAGGAGATATGATATGCGAATTTTGAGCCACCTTGAACTTTGATCGATTATAATTCACCAATTTGCGTAGATTTTTATACCCTGACCTCTTGTAACATTTACGATCACGTCGAGTCTGTTAAAAAAAAGATTTTAAAACACACAGAGGCAGTTAAATGAGAAAAAATACTTTCAAATTGAAATCAAACGGAGATTTAGTTGAGGCAAATTGGTTAGTCTTAACTAGTGCAGGAGTTTTTTTAATCATAATAATAGTGAAGATTTTTGTATTTCCCAATGAATGAAAAGCAAAACGATATTGTTTTTGCTGACGTTTCGCTATTTAATTCTAATAGCTTTATCAAAGTATCATTATAGTAAGCTATGATATTAACTCATTATATACTAGTATCCCTATTACCGAAAGTCTTGATATCATTTCCAGTCTACTAGAATCAGATACAACGCTATCACAAAGATGTCCACTGGACACCAGTGAGATAATTAAGAGCTGGAAATTCTGTCTAGAAAGTAATTATTTTGCACTTTTAAAGGGAGTTTATATAAACAGACAAATGGTGTTGCTATGGGTTCACCAGTCTTCCCAATAATCGCCGACCTTTTCATGAATAGATTCGAAAGTAACATTTTTTCAAGCATACTCACTCCTAAAATGTGGTTAAGATATGTAGATGATACTTTTGTAGTACTAAAACGAAATTTACACAATCCATTCCTGGAGAAAATAAACGGTGTATCTCCCAGAATCCAGTTCACTTCGGAAGCAGAATCAGACGTCGGTGAGCTACCATTTCTAGACTGCCTAGTTAAGAGAAGGGAAAACGAACATGTTAGTATATCTATATTCAGGAAGAAAACCCACTCCAATAAAGTTTCAGACTTCAAATCATCACACCCCATCAGTGCAAAGATTTCAGTTGTTTCAAGTCTTCTTAGACGAGCAGGCTCTCTGATAACGGATGAGACAGAAAAAGAAGAAGAAATATCAAACATTGCTGAAACTCTCAAGCAAAACAACTACCCAAGGGAATTCATCAACAAAATCAACACAGACATTAAGTATGGTTGGAAACGCATTCCGAAAACATGGACCTCAACAGTCGTCATTCCATAGAGAGCAGAGACGTCAAATGATATCAGAAGAGTACTCAATGAGCTCGACATTAGAGTTTTCTTCAAAACATCAGACACACTGCGAAACAACCTTGTCCATATAAAAGATCAAATCCCGAAAGATTCTCTATCTAATTGTGTCTACAAAATAATATGCTTGGAATGTGATGCGATATACATCGGACAAATATCGCCAGAGAGGAATCAAGATCGGAAGAAATGAACACCGTAGAGCATCTCTTCGACCACCGAGAAATCCAGTTGAATTAGAAAAATTTGAAAAATCATCAGCTATGCTATAGAATCAGGTCACAAAATTGATTTTGACAATTTTGAAATAATCCAGAAAAACTTCAGAAATCACAAAGAACATCTAATATCAGAAGCACTTCATATCAAGTGGAATCCGAATCGCCTGAATAGGAGTGATGGACTAAAACAGAATCTGACCTGGTTACAACACCTCCCTCCCCCATGAAGTGATAAAATCAACACGAATGTGATAAGCAAGGTCACTATGCAAACACACACTGCTTTTATAATTTTGCACACTGATCAAATCCAGCAATCTACACTTGGTTTCGTAATCTTTACCAGTTGACCAACTTGACAACGCAAAAATGACCCCAGACTGACGAACGATGATCAAGTTAGTAAACTTTATTTTGATATCATAACAGATGTACTATTACATTTGTTAATTGGTTTAGTGACCTTCATTGTTATTTTGACTTTCAATATGTCCCTTTAACTTGACCTAAGTCTATTTTCTCACCCCTTATCTCTTTGTAATATATATGCTGAGATTTTGTTAATTCCGGATTAATAATACTTTTATAAAGCTTTTAGCAGCAGCATTAGACAGAGAAACGTCAGTAAAAACAGAAATATTGTTTTGTTTTTCATTCGTTGGGAAATACAAAAACCTTTATTATAATGAATATCATATACCCAATGCCCAAATTTGTTCAATTTGTTAAAAGTGAACTTCGTTTGGACATATATAATAATAACAGCTTTATTGCAAACAGTAATTTTAGTGCAAATATGGAATTTCCAGCATGTAGTAGAGTATCACATCTAACTGTCTTATTTACAGGGGTAATAATTGAAACAGGGCATTTACATTGATAATACTGTTTAATAAGAATATGAAGACATTGGCTAGTGGTCGCGCTGTGTCGTGAATTGGCAGAAGTTGGAATGCATGGACTGGCCATTGGATAGGATCCCAGTGGCTTAATGGTCTACGAGCTCACTAGCCGTGTAACCAGAAGGTCCTGGGTTCGAATCCTGGTGGTGGGTGAGTAGTGATGAACAGTCTTAAACTAGGACGAAAGAGCTGGCTGTCCAGTACTCCCTACAGGTTTTCCAATTTTTCTCTAACCGTTGGCAGCTCATGATGAAATCCCGTAACCAATCCATCAAACCCCTACAAGCCAACACTTGAATATGAAAATAAAATTAAATGAAGTAAAAATATTAACAACAATGTAGCAATGAAAAACAATGGGGCCGTTTACTTAGAGTTCTGCAGTAAGTTGATAGTGTCCTGTTTTGCACTATTCTCACCACATAAAATATGTGCCAGATAAAGTTGTTGTAGAGTTTTTGTACTTAGTCTTCCAAGTATAAAGTCTTCTATAGTTGCTTCTAGTTTCACCTGATGAGATGTAAGAACAGAGTTGTATATAGAGAGGATGCTCAGAGTTTGACGGAGGCCTGCTTGAAACTTGGGCTACCGAAAACTTCCATCTCTTTGTTGCATGTATTTTCTCTCGTTCGGTTTGTTTAAATCGATTGAGTTGTGACTTCTAATGGTATTATGCACTCCTGTGTATATTTAAAACGTTTACAAGCTTTTGTTTCACAAGTTCCTACTAAACTTGAGGAAAGAGGCCTGATTGTAGTTGGTAACATGTTCCAATACAATATGAGATAACTGTTCTTCAGTTATGTCTTCGGGTCTCAAAATGTACTTTTGAACATCTTACAATCGGCTTTCAACTAGATATCGTGGATTTCTTGAAGGAGACAAAGCAGATATATCATAATGGAATGGTTTGTGCTTCAGCTCAGAGAGCACTGTGTCACAGGAAGGATATGTTGTCAGTTAATATTTTACTTGAAGATGATGATTGTATGAAGGGAAAAGGTCATGAAATAGACTCCTTTGAAAATTCTGTGCATTTTATAAATACTGTCCAGAATAAAGAAGTTATTATTACTGTCATATGTGCCATTTTCTTGCATGAGCTCAAGTTTCTATCTACAATAGTATTAACAAGTTGGTTAAGCGACATCCCACTCTCCCTACTGACTACTTTTAGTGCCCTTCACAGTGTAATAAATTCTTTCTTTAGTAGACCAGTAAAGATTAATTTTCTTTTAGTGAGAGGGAGCAATAAAGAAGAATAGGCAGAATACAAGAAATTAACAAACTTAGAAGTAGAGACTGAGTGATACCAGATTGTCTTAACTTCCTAACGCAGAACATTAAACGAAATATCTTTCTGGAAACTAACATGATATGGGAAGACCAGGAAAGATCAGAGGAAATACATGGTTTCAAGGTATTTAACATTCTGTTTCGTTTCAACTCCTGTGTCATCTATGATAATGGAACCATGCGAACTAACCAGTCCATGCAAGTTACCTTTGCATCTGAAAGCGAAATTAACAGCCTGACATTTGGAGGTATTTAGCACAAGATCATCTGACGAGGATCACTGACTAATTTCTAATAAGTTAGTCGTTGTGAAACAGTCTGACTGAGAAGCAAAGGACACAGAAACAATCAGATCATCGGCATACTTAACAAAATTGGCTTCGTCGGAATGGGGGTGGGCATGTAAGAAAAAAGCAAGCAGAAAAGGGAGAAAGAACAGCTCCTTGAGGAACATCAAGTAGAGTAAGTGAAGCATTGGAGGACTTCCCATTGTAAACAGTTTACTACTTTCTGTCGGAATGCGACCACTTATTAGTTCAGCACCTTGTATGTGGCGCAGCAAGCTTGTTTAACAAAAGAGGCCTCGGTACAAGGTCCAAAACAGATGTGAAATCTAGGAATTCACACCGAACATATTTGGCGTCTCTCTCTAAATAAGAAACAATATTATGATGTAAGACGACAGTGACATCTAAGGTACGCTTCCTATGTTTATAAGCAAATTGATTAGGGTTATTAAAAGCCTTCAGTGTTAAAGGTTATAGGTTAAGTAGCCCCACTTTTCCATTATTTCTAGAAAAAGGTGAGGTAATGGCAATAGGTTTAAGCCTAACACTCGGGCCACTTGATGATTTAGGCACAGGAAGAATTTTAATGTCTTTCCAAGAGGCAGGCACAATGTTACTGGAAAACGATTTATTGAAAATAACGCACACGTTTTTAAGGACAATACTAGTTGTATTAGTCACATTAATGGCTAGCGACACTATCATAGGTAAACCGCGGTCCAGCTTAGGATGCAGATCAATAAAGATCCCTTTCTAAATTTAAAATAAACAAAATTTTAAGTACGTAATACTTTAACTGCGGTAAATTGAACGAAAACGCAACTCTGGGCTCCCATCGATTCTCATATAATGAATTTATCATACGACCATAAGTCCCAGCTACATAGTTTTTAATCTTATTATTTTTATTATTCCATAAATCGTCTATTTATGCTGCTATCGACCTGAAATCATACTATTTATTCGTTTGTTCTTTTTAATTTGAGCAGTTATCAATTTCCCGCATCAATCAGACAAAATTATCAAGGTTCGAAATTAATTCAAACACCAATATTCAGATTAGATACTTGTAGCTTTTATCTTAATTATAAGGAATTTATGTCACATTTTGACATTCCTGTTTTTTAAAATAGTTGGTTCAGGGGATGTCATCCAGACACGTATGTGGTACGGATCCAATTCCCTACCGATGCACTGCAAAACCTCGCCTCACCGGTAATAAGTCCGGTAAAGAGGGAAGGTTGGCTATGAGGCTAGCAACTCCACTTCATAAAAGCAACATGAGTGGTACTAAAACTTCAAAACTCTACAAATGTTTCCTCTGCCTTAAGAGACAGTGACTTCATATGTGTTTCATTAAGTGTTAAGGTTTTCATAATTAAGAATTTGGCTATGTTATTAAGGTCAAATGTGGCAGGAAGGTGACCAGAACAGGAATTTATATTATGATTAATTTTGAGTCAGATGTCCGACCGACTGGACGCGGGAGTTTATAGACATCATTTAAAACTGTTGCAGCAGAGGCTTTTGTTTAAGTTGCAACTATCATCTTCTTACAATTAACCTAAACTTCAAAGTAAAGATTGTCGTCTGTTGGTTTGCAGGGATTTGATTGGTTACAGGATTTATCACGAGCTGACGCTAGTTACAGAACCACTGGAAAACCAGCTTGGAGTACTGAACAGCTGTTTCATCCCAGTTTGGGACTCTTCATCAGTACGCATTCATCTGGGTTAGAACCGAGGGCCTACCCGTTACAGGACGAGCTCGTGGGCCTTTCAGACACTGGCAGACCATGAATTCCGGCTTCTGGCGATTCATGATATATATAAAGCGGAATCAGCAGCTAATATCACAGGTGAGTAACTGATCTCTAACCTGACTTGGGGGGCTCCAGTGCTTATGACTTCTCATTGGAGCACCAGGTAACTTCTTGTATCGGGACAGTGATCTAGTGAGCTAATTAGATATAGGTATGGAATTTCAGCATGTGATATCAGTATTCCGAATTTTGCAGGCTTACCATAGATATCAGGTGTGCGTCGGCAGGGTATCGAACCCCGGACTGTGTGCATGGTCGGCGAGAGTCCTAACCACTGTGCCACCGACGCACGGATCGGTAGAAGTTGGAATTCATGGGCCATTGGACAGGATCACAGTGGCTGAATGGCCTACGAGCTCGCCTCGTAACCGGAAGGTCTTGGATCCGGACTCTGATGGTGCGTACTACCGGAGAGTCCCATGATAGGACGAAACAGCTAACTGTCGCTTACTCCGAGGTTTTCTGGTGGTTCTCTAACTTCAGTTAAGATTATTTCAAACAATTAAACAACCCAATTATCGTATATATATTTTGTTGTTCACAATTATTTAAATCTCACCTTATGCAGAATTTCATCACAAGTGCTCAGATCACCGGTCTTCTCCAAAATATTATTTTCATTCACATGTGCAGGTATTGGCTCAGAACACATTTGTTGATTCCACAGAGTACGAGGTGATGGCAAAGATCGACTTCTTTTTATAGCCTTCACATTCTTAGCATCCTTACATTTCGTATAAGGTTTTAAAGATTTAGCAGTGTCACAGACTTTCATTTGTGCATCTGCGCATGTGATTTTAAAACCTTCTTGATTATTTGTTGCTCTATCTACTGCTGTCTGTGACTTATTTTGAAGTGTATTTGTACACTTTGAGTTTATATTAGTTGATTTAACGGTGTCGGGTGGAGAGTTGAATGATTTTGCAATAGCACACACTGAAGTTGATGAACTACTACCTTGGTTACCTAAAGATTTAATCAGTGGATATGCTGGTGATGTACATCTTTGACTACAACTCATATCACTGGAAATATTTTTCAATCTTCCTTTATATTCACTCAAATTTGAGTTAAACTTCCCACTGGACATTCTTATTTTATCTTTCGTCGCCAGTGTAGTAAACATATCACTTTTATTCACTTTCAATGAATGAATAAAATTCATTTTTACATTTTTGGCTAAATTATTATTATTTGTTTGATATTTAGAATTCATCAGCAGAGATTGTATCCCGTCTTCGTCTTTTTGTACATCTGTTATCGATGATGATGTTGATGACGAGGAAGCATTTCGAAATCCTCGAAACGGCGGTAGACTTTCTTCGATAGCTGAAAATATTTTATGATTTAAAGACATAAAATTGTTACTGTGCATGCTATTATTATTATTGTTAATAGTATTGGTATTAGCATTCACTGTTGCATTCTGCAAAGAGTATATATGCGGCAGCGTGAGCTGGTTAAATAACATATTGAATATTGGCTCTGTCCTTTCACCAATCCAGTTCGGTAGGGATGCACATGGCTGTGAATATTCAAAAATATTCGGTGACTGGTTTAGTTTCGGTGCAGTGGATTGCTCTGATACAACTGATTCCTCATTGGTAGATATTTTGTGGTTGGAGTTGATTATTATTGTTATTTATATTTCGTATGCTACTCACTGTGTCTGTCTCTATACACATTCCAGCGCGGGCACTGTCCATCATATGCATAGCCAGCATATCTCGTGTCACATATTCTGCTCCACATTTAGCGCATACGAAAAGACATTGATTCGATTCATGATCCAAGATTATATCATCCAGTGACATTATTTTAAAGCAAAAAAGGGAAAACTGTCAGAGTTTGAGTTAGCTGAAAATTCAGTAGGTGTTCTAGACTGACGTAGACATCAATTAGTGGACGTCTAAAGATATAAAAAAAATGAGTTCAAACATTTCATTATTGATATAAGTATAAAACTCGGGCAGTGTGCTGGTAGAGTATAACTCCATTATGGATAAGATTTTATTTTGATACATCACACAGTGTTATGCAGCAATACTGAATGATGAAGTTTGGAGAACAAACTATTGCCACTCATCATCATATCAAGTTACTCATACAACTTTTTTCCTTCATTTATATACATGTGTGGAATCGATTAGATATTGGAATAAAATTCAATATGAGATAATGTACATTCAGAAATAATAGTACGAGTGTTATCAATCAAATAAAATCAGATGGGAAATAAGATGTTTTCAAAGTAAATATAAGTAACTTGTTAGAATGTTATGATGTGCTTGAATTGAAATAGAATTTTAAGATTATTTATTATCCTCATCTGATTTGACTGACTGGTGGTAATAAAATCTTCCATATTTCTGGTATTTGCATTGAGTCATTTCGGTGGCATAGCGGTTAGGACGCTCGCCGACCATGCACATGGTCCGGGGTTCGATCCCCGGCCGACGCACTCCTTTACCTCGCTAAGCCAGAATTAATGTTGGTGAAGAGTAAAGGTTGGGCATGAGGCTAGCAACCCCATCCTGTAAAATAAACACTGCTACAGAAACTTCAAGCCACTAGCTTGAAGCCCTATGTTCCACTGGGGAACGTGAAGGAAAAAAGAAAAAGACATTTCTGTTGCATGTGCTGAGTGGAGACTCGATGAACCAGGCAGGATTAAGTAATCAATCTCTTTCTCCACCTACCTAGATTACCTTTAGAATTTTAACCTTCTCCCACTCTATTGTGTGGCTGTGTGTTAACGCGTGAAGTGAGATCGCTGAACTTTTTTCTAAATTATTTATCTTTTCGGGGTCAACCATTCTAACCATAGCTAAATTCTTATGTTCTGAAAATCTGACTACCTTCGACCTACTAGTTTAACCTATGTATTTGATCTCACTCACAGTCATTGCAAGGTATTTTTAAATTATATTATTTTGTTTATTTGGATCAGCAGGGTCCTTTAACCTACAGAGCTTGTCCCTGGGTGAGTTTGTAGCTTTAAATACCACCCCAATTCCTGCTTTATTAAAGATTCCTCGTTGAGAGCGTTTCAGGTGTCCCCTCCTTATATGATGAAGCCACGGTAGATGCCTTATATTCTCTCTTTTTTATGCTATCATTATTAGTTTCGTCATTATTTTTATTTTGCTTTTGGTCTTTACTGATCTTCCTAATGAATTTTAAAGGATAGTTATTTGATACCAACGCTTCTTCTATCTGTTTGATTTCATCATTTCGGCTTTTTGATGTATTACGTAGTGCTATTGCTCGGTTTGTTAGACACTTAACTAAGACAGGCTTAACAGTTAATCGCGGTTGAGACTAATTAAATTCTAAATATTTATTAGAATGCGTTGGTTTTTTATAAACATCAGTGTGCACCTTACCTTCTTCTATTCGTTTGAGTTTACAGTCTAACATAGCTAATTCCTCTTGTTCATTTTCTGATTGAAATGTGAACTTTATTCCCTCTACTAGTGAGTTTATGTGTGTCAAGAAGCTAGAGATTAAATGTATTAAGAGCATTATTTTCCCAGCTGTCCATAAATATGTCTGCTACGATAGGGGATATTGGTGATCCCATTGCTACACCTTCTGTTTGTCTATGCAGTTTGCCTTGGAATTTAAAGATAGTAGATGTGAGGCATAACTGAATTCCTAAAATAATTTCTTCAATGGGCAGCTTTGTCCTTTGTGTGATTTCAGGATCTGCAGTTAGTTCTTTGGTTAACATTTCATCATTCTCACTTATTTTATTAGATATGAATAAGAGAACATTAAACAAAACACTGTTACTTTGATTGGCCACTAGATAGTAAGCGATATCATGCGTCAATTCCTTGTTTTGAGTTCTATCAGTCAAGTTTGCAATGTGGACATCATGCTAGTTGACTTACCATCACGGTGTATTCTGAAATAATGTTATAGACGGTTGGAGGTAATAAGCAATAAACCATGGACCTAGGTAGAATTCAGTCTGCTCTAGACAGTGGTCAATATCTAGTGAACAGTTAAAGTATCCATCACAGTCTTACACAAGGTTAGTCACGAGGCCGAATAGCTCAGTGGTAACGTTCCTGATTGTACCACTGGATGACATGGGTTTGAACCTAGGAATGGACATGAGTTCCTTCAAGATCGAAGATACGTCTTGATAACCGGTGAAGGTTCGGGGCACCTTCACGATGGTCTCCAACCATCTAATGTCTAGTATCTAGTTAAACTATTTAAGGTTTTCGTATGGCTACATGTAGGAATTCCTTCTTTCTTCTCTGTCCAAAGTTTTCATCATGGTAAATTAAATAGATTCAGTCAGTTGTTTCACCTTAAACCTATCACTCACTTTGCAACCAAAACACTGACGACGTTTGCGGCTAGATGACCTTACTTCAAAAATGGAGGCCAACTACTAACTTAATTCGTAGGCAGCATAGGGATTTTCTATTCTCTTAGCTTTTTATTTCAGTCTCAAAAATACTGTTTCTAATAAAGTGGCATTATGTTGCCTATATATAATGATTATTTCCTTGGGTCCCGAGTGGAACACATAGCTTCAACAATACACCTCTATTGTTTTTCCTGTTCTCTACAGTCCTCTCTGGCTGGTCCAACGATTGCCCATAAGGTTTCATCTCTTTCTGATGCTACCTGCTCTGTGTCACACTTAGACCTACAAGCAGGTCATCATTTCCCAATCGGGTTCAACTCGAATGGTGGTGACCTGGCGTGCGATGTCATCCATCGGTCTCCAGAGAGTGTGTCCAGTGCACCTCCACTTTCTTCGGTATATTTTCAGGCAAAAGGCTCTTGCTTTGTTTATTCCCAGAGTTCCTTGTCGTTAACTATTTCTGGTTATCTGGTTTTCAGTAAAAAGAAAGCAAAGGCAACTTTGGATGAAAGTCTCCAGTGGCCTGTTTGAAATGCTTTTCGTGACCCACATTGAAGGATTTAATTAAAATCAACGTTGAAAATCCACATTGTTTTGTTCATGGTGACTGAGTACAGCAGATTTACAGACTGAATTCAGAGTGATGAAAATCTGTTTTACCTCTCCGATTCTAGTTTCGACTCTCTCATCCACACTGTCGCTTGTAGCTGAAACGATGGACGTGACCTGCCTTTTCAAAAAAACGTTTTTCTCTCTTTCTGTCTAGAAGGTATCAACAGTGACTTAGCACAGATAATGAGTAGTTATCTTGGTGTATCATTTTCCTACCTATTAATAAGTGAATGATGTAATTCTAGCAACTAATTGTACCTGCCACATTCAGGAATGAAACTCATGTTAGTCTTTTTCGTTCTTGAAATTTAGAGATAACCATATGTATGTAAAAATGATTTTTAATAAATTCTCCCTACATATTGCGTAACCGATGTTGAGTATATGTTCAATTATAGCACTCCCTATTGATCCACTGTTACCTTTTCGTAGCCAAGCGGGATAATATTCTCTGACTCTTTTAGATAAAACATGCATCGAACGACCTATATATCTCACTCCACATGAGCAAGTAAATTGGTAGACATACATAGAAGTGGTCAAATGCAATAGCTTATCTTTGGAGTTGTTGAAGAACAATGGGCGGCTTGAGAATACCAATTGTAATGTAGCAGCAGAGAATGTTCTTTCCAGGGCGTAAGATGCTCTTCTCTTTAAGATGTCGGCCAGAAGGTTAAATTTGAACTCCACATCCACGTATAGCATCTTCTTCGGCACAGAGATGGGTTATTCTTTGTTGATTTTCAGCTTTATATGTTTATCAAAGAACAAAGGCGACCTTCTGGCAGACATATTACAAGGAAGAATATCTAACGACCTGAAAATAACACTCTCTGCTGCGACATTACAATTGGAATTCTCAAGCCTCCCGTTGTTCATCAACAACTCCAAAGATAAACTATCCCATTTGACCACTTCTATGTGTGTCTACCAATTTACTTGCTCATGTGGAGTGAGATATTGATGTCGTTCGATGCACTTTTTATCTTAAAGACTCAGAGAACATTATCCCGCTTGGCTACGAGAAGGTAACATTGGATCAATAAGGAGGGCTATAATTGAACATATATTCAACATTGGTCACTCAATATGTAAGGAGAATTCATTCAAAGTCATCTACAAAGTCAAAAGAAGCCTCCCGAAAATGGTAAGCTTCTGTATACTTTGTGTTGCAGAGGCCTTGGCGAACCGGATAGTAAGCCATGATTTGTGTACATTAAAGTGATTTGTTTAAACATTAACTACATATATATATATATATAAATTGGTGTCAGCAAAAGAAAATATCTGTTCAGTAGGAGAGAACGGCAGTATTCCCACCTTAGTACAACACTATTTAGCTATTAAGCACAAAAATAATGTAATACTATCAATAAAAAGTGTGAGAGGGGGAAGAAAACTGAAAAACTCTGGCTATCAACGACAGTCACTATAAATAAAAGGAGACAGCTGAATAACCTCAAAGACTACTTGCTTAATATAATGTTAAAGTCTATTTCAAGCCCTCTAATTCTCTAGAGGAAGCTCTAGTGAATGTCAAAGATATGGTTCCCAAAATGCCACAAAGTAATTGTGTTTATAGGATAAAGTGTTCAGAATGTGAAGCTTGTTATATAGGGGAGAGCAGTAGACAGGTGAAGGTCAGAGTGAATGAACATAGACTATGCACGAAACGTTCACCTAAAAATGAAGTAGAATTAAAAAGTCTAGAAAATAGATCGGCTATAGCAATGCATACGATAGACAACGGACGTAAGATTGATTTCCACAATGTTGAAGTTCGAGGAAGAGGATTTCATTCACATAAAGAAAGGCTGATCTCTGAGCCTTGCATATTTTAACCACATCGAATGCAGTAAATAGGAAAGAAGAAGGGATAGACTTATCACCTATATGAAAGACTCTAATGAAGAAAAACAGATGAGAGAAAATACAAAAATATTCAGTCCTACGTTGTGACCGCTGTAAAAGCATATTACCATGTTTTAACGTGTTTTCCATAAAGCAAACAACATGCCAACACACAATCATACGGATAAATATGCATATATGACAATTTGATATTAGTCATTACAAATATGTGATGACTGTTTACACTTTTCTATTGGTACAAATGTCTACCAACAAGTGAACTTCAAAGGAACTGACTTTAATTTTTGTAATTTCTGGCAACCTATTTTGATGTTGGTTAATAAAATCCGAATAATTCTGCTGACGAAGAAGCTGTGGCTTACACAGCAAAGTGTTCAGTGTGCGTCGGTGGCACAGTGGTTAGGACTCTCGCCGACCATGCACATGGTCCTGGGTTCGATCTCCTGTCGATGCACACCCGATATCAATGGTCAGCCTGCAAAATTTGGGCTACGGATATCACATGCTGTAAATTCCTTACTTCTAATAAAAAAAAGTACTGTGTGGAATCAAGCTGCAATCAAAAAAATCTTGCTCTGATATTTTTCTAAACATGCTGGGATTATTTTAAATAATTTATAATTTTAGATTTCAGTTGTTCAATCTCATATCTGATGCCTGAAGTAAACATTTTGACCTATATTGGTAAAATTGTAATCATTATGGGTAAAATTTACTTTGATAAAGTCTCATAGTGTTATACAGTAGCATTTACTGATGACGACGTTTCGAGCACAATTTATTACTGTTCATAATCATATCAAGTCAATCGCACAACTTTCTAAATTCGTTTATATAATTGCATCTTTATTTTTCATCTCTTGTTTTGATTGGTAGTGGTATTTTCCATATTTCTGGTATGAGTGATGAGTCATTCCTATTGCACGTCTTGGGTGTAGACCCGATGCACCAGACAGGATTCAGTAATCAACCCCTCTCTCCACCTACACAGATTACATTTTGGAATTTTAACCTTCTCCCACCCTATTGTGTGGTTGTGTGTTAATGCATGCAGTGCAACTACTGAGCTTTTTTCTAAATTACTTATCTTCTCGGGGTCAACCATTCTTACCTTAGCTAAATTCTTATGTTCTGACTACCCCGACCTACTAGTTTGACCTATGTAGTTAACCTCACAGTCATCGCGGTAATTATACTCAACCACAGTGCACAAGTTTTATTCTTATATCGAAATTGTAATCATTTATTTGTTCTCCGTTTTCTTATATGTCAATTTGTATAACAAGTACGTGTGTGTGGTCAGAATGTCCGAAATGTTTTGCACAAATACAACACATTAAACATTTCAGATAAAAGATACGTCTTCTTATTGTTTTGTTTAAATTCATAAACGCAGGAACTAATTATTTTATTCAATTTTAGATTTTCCCGTCGATTGATTGGACCGAAGTGCTAGGTCTCAGGTTGACATGTCGGCTGCTTATGCAGATGCTTCGACGATGTCTGTTCATATAACTTGAAGTTAATAAGTTGGTCGTGACTAGCAGTAGAATCCAGAATAAAGCGCACTTCGTCCTATTTGGGACTCGTCAGCTTGCTGGATCTACTTGCTTTCTCCAGTGATACATCTAGATGACTTCTGCTTTCGACTCTGTACCTAGATGTATCTTGCTAAATAAGCTCTCTATGACACAAACTGAGTCCTGGGTCACTAACTGGTCGCATTCCTACTTTTCCAACAGAATGCAGTACACAGTATACAAAGGTAAATCACCCTCTGCTGTACTCACTGAAGCTGGTGACCCCAAGGTGCTGTACTCTCCCCACTTCTCTTTTCTTTCTTTCTACATGACTTACCTTCTTCAAATGACATTAATTTTGTCAAATATGCTGATGACCTGACAGTATCTTTGCCTGTCAAATGTCAAAGTGACTGCTCTTAACTAAATGTCTTTCTATCAGAAATCAGCCAGTGGTCCAAGGAAAACAGTCTTACCCTAAACCCCTCCAAATTTCAAACAGTCAACTTCACCTTTAGGTATAAATCCGACCTAAACAAACTGGTTGGCTCTCACGAGGTATGCAACATAGATGGCACTGAAATAGAAACCAAGTTGGAAATTAAATACCTAGGCGTCATTCTATCTGCTGATCTCTCCTGGTCGTCTCATATCTAGGCAATTTCTAAGAAAATATTCCGTCTTACCTTCTACGTCAAGAAGTTAAGACATTCTGGTATAACCCAACCCTTACTCCTACAATTCGTTAATTCTCGCATTCTGCCTATTATTCTCTATTGTTCCCCCTTAGTTTTTCCCGGGCTACTGAAGAAAGACTATAACATATTACGCAGGATGTTTAAGATTATCAGCAGGGTAAGCAAAGTGCCACTTAACCAGCTTTTTAATATTCTGGTCGACAGGCGCATGGACTCAGGTGAAAAATGGGCCAAATCCATTTTATCTAACTCACACCACCCTCTTCATTAGCAACTCTCCCCTTGCATCTCATCAGGTAAAACCAGAAGCCAATATAGAAAACTATATGCTCGCACCAGCAAGTACAAAAACTCAACCATACCCCACTTAGCTCTTGTTCTGTGCGATAAAGAAAGCATGCCACCTGTAATTCATTAAATAGTCAGTAGTACAACTGGACCTCGTCTTTCCAACTCATATCATTTACATGTAAAACATTTTCTTTCTTTTCCTTTTCTCTCTCTCTCTTCTTTTTCCGTTATGTGCTGCTTTGTTTCTTTCTCTCGCTTACGCCAGTAAATATGATAGCATCTACTTTTCTAACACCTTCAAACACTGTTCAACTTTGGCTTTGCTACCGACATGCCAATGTGTTGTTGTCATAATGAACTGAGATTTCGTTAATCTATGTAGAGTTCTATTTATTGATAATGTACTAACTGGATGCAATACTGTAGTAAAAATGCTGAGAATTCCATTCTGTATCATAAGTACTGTTTTGGAATAAAGCAAATTATTATTATTATTGTCCTGGATTCCATTGCTAGTCACCATCAACCATTTGACTTCAAGTAGGAACAAATTGCTTAAAATCTGCCTTTCTTTTTCACAGAGGGATATTTTCTAAATACCGCGTCGGTGGCACAGCGGCTAGGACGCTCGCCGACCATGCACATGGTCCGGGGTTCGATCCTCGGCCGGCGCACTCCTTTACCTCCCTAAGCCAGTAACAAGACTGATAAAGAGGGAAGGTTGGGCATGAGGCTGGCAACCCCATCCTGTAAAAATGATAAACACTGTTACAGAAACTTCAACCTTCTACCCTGAAGCCCAATGTTCCACTGGGAACGTGAAGGAAATAAAAAAAATAATTTCTCACTTTCTATAAACAGATAATCTTTTCCAAACATGAAAAGATATTTTAAGTGAATTAATACTAATCATGTATCATTTTTATTTGAGTTATTTGTATAAAATATGGTGGCATGATCTTATGCTGAAAAGCCTGTTATTGTGAGATTCACAACTATGAAAAACATAAAATCATCCAAATCATTTCTTTTAGGAGCCCTAATTTACCGTCAGTAATAATGATAATATACAGAAAAGGCGTTATTCGGAATCATTGTATACCTCGCAAACTATACTTATAGCTGCACTACGGTAATACAAAAACGGTTCTTGAGTGTCGAAATAAATATTATTTTAACATATGACTAACTTTCACCCGGCACCTAATATTTGTGGAACTGTGAGCTCAAATTTTGACTACAGTTCATACAAATCAATGGAGTACAACATAAGGTTTACAATTATATTCTCCATTTCACTTCTACAGAAGTCAAAACATCAACTACTTATAACAAACGACATTTAATCTTTTGCGTGAAATTATATACTACTGAGACATCAAGATGAGTAGTTGTATGTATCACTCATATCAACCAGTAGTGTTTATCAGCCAAACTTTCACTTAATAACAATGTAAAATTAAGGAGACATTTCGATAGAACAGACAGTTACGAGACTGAGTACATGAAATGTTGTTAAAGATTTTGAAAAATTATAAGCCTAGACTCCAGTTAATTAATTCTTGTTTTTATATATGTCCAAACCAAGTTCATTTTCAACAGTTTGAAAAAATTTGGGCATTGGGTATATGATATTCATTATAATAAAGGTTTTCTTGTATTTCCCAATGAATGAAAAACAAAACGATATTGTTGTGTTTACTGACGTTTCGCTAGTTAATGCTGCTGCTAATAGCTTTATCAAAGTATTATTGAACCAGAATTTACAAAATCTCAGCTTATATACGTAACAACTTAATCATCTTTCATCAGCATGGGGGGATTTTTACGTTGTCAGGTTAGTCAGATGGTACAGATAACAAAACCAAGTTTACATTGTTGGATTTGATAAGCGTATAAAATTATAAAAGCAGCATGCGTTTACAACATAATGAAATTGCTCATTGCATTCGTGTTGATTTTGTCATTTCATGGGGAAAATGGGGTGCTATAACCAGGTTGAATTCTGCTTTAGTCCACCATTCTTATTCAGACATTCTGGGTTCCGTTTAATATGAAGTGCTTTTGATATTAGACATTCTTTGTGATTTCTGAAAGAACATCAACAAAATCAGCACTGACATTAAATATGGTTGAAAACGTTTTCCGAAAACATGGACCTCAACAGTTATCACTCCATGTAGAGCAGAGACGTCAGATGATATTAGAAGAGTACTCAGTCAGAAGCAACATCAGAGTTCTCTTTAAAGCATCAGACACACTGCGGAGCAAACCTGTCCATTTAAAAGACCAAATCATTAAAGATTCTCTATCTAATTATGTCTACAAAATAAAGTGCTCGGAATGTGATGCGATATACCTCGGGCAGACATCGCCGTAGAGAAATCAAAATCAGAAGAAATGAACACCGTAGAGCATCTCTCCGACCACCGAAAAATCCAGTTGAACTAGGAAAGCTTGAAGAATTGATTTTGACAATATTGAAATCATCATCCAGAAAAAGCATTTCAGAAATCACAAAGAACGTCTAATCACATCAGAAGCACTTCATATCATCAAATGGAATCCAAATTGTCTAAATAGGAATGATGGACTAAAACAGAATTTGACATGTTTACAGCACACCTCCCTCCTCCATGAAGTGACAGTATCAACACGAATGTGATAAGCAATTTCATTATGTAAACACACGCTGATTTTATAATTTTACACACTTATCAAATCCAACAATCTACACTTGGTTTTGTTATCTTTACCAAATGACCAATTTGAAAACGCGAAAATGACCCCATATTGAGATTTTGTAAATTCCGGTTTGTTAATACTTTGGTAAAGCTATTAGCAGCAACATTAAATAGCGAAACGTCAGTAAAAACGACAATATCGTTTTGTTTTTCATTCATTCATTGGGAAATACAAAAAAAACCTTTATTATAATTAATTCTTGTTTTTGCCTGTAATCTAAAATAGTAATTAGCTTTCACAAAAAATCCTAGTTAAGAAGAAATAATTTTACCTTTTCTAAAAAAAATGTATCATTACCAACCTTATTATTGATAGACGCGTGTTCAATCGCACACACAATTAATGAACACAATTAAATATGGTAAGTTAACTTACGAAAATTTTTGTCCTCAAAAAAGCGACTACAATAATCACTGGCAATTCAAATCACTGATACATTAAAGTAGTATCGTCAATACAATGAAATTTAGAATCACATTCAGACTAATACTTATAAGCTACTATCTGTCTTTCCGTCAATCTGTCTGTCTGTCTATCAGTCTACCGTTACTTGTCTACCCATCTCTCAGAAATGTAGATACATCATTGGAGAATGAGTATAATCAGAAATTCGGATATTTTGTAAACAAAAGTAAATAAATAAATACATACATTAATAATGAAAACGGAATTTTTAAAAAGTTCTCTTTGTTTTACTAAATGTTACTAGGGTTTAAATTAATTCGATTGTACTGGGAAGACACGGTTATACTTCACTATAGACGGACACATTTTCCTAGTAATTTAAATTGTAGTATTTGTACAGATTCAGCGTAATTTAATTTCAGCCGTTATAAACCAATACCAGTCAATTAGAGAGATCTTTGAAAAATAACAGAGAGCACTAGACAGCTGTTTCGTCCTATTTGAAGACTCTCCACCAGCGTGTGTGCTCACAATCTGTTATAATCTAAAGGTCGGTCGTTAGCTTATCATTGATGTTTACAACAAGATGGATGTCCTCAAGCTGTAGTGAGTTGTGGGGTCTAGGATGTCAAGGTAAAGTGGGTGAGACTGTCGCTATATCAAAAATTGACAAAGTTTGAATTATCCGAATGAGTCAGAGATTTCGATAGAGAAAGAAAGACAAGATCTACAGTACAAAATGTTACCATCATTCTGTTTCACAGGTTCTCATCAACTGCTACAAACTACCTGAAATTAAAATGGTTATATAGATAATAATAACAAACTTTAATGTTTAAGTGGTAGTAGAGAAGAAATACTATGAAACTGACGCATCCAAAATGTAAGAATTGCAATTATTTTAGTTTAAGTTTTCATCATCAATTTATACGCTTTGAAAGTAGAAAAGAGCGGGAGGGGTAAGACAGAAACAAACAGTGTTAGCGTGTCGGTTCACATAACAACTAAAAAGACAAAAGCGCTTACAATTTACTAAACTGAGATTTGTTCAGTGAGTTGAGATAACTGAATTAGATGACTGATTGATGTAATCAAAATTAAAATTCAGTTACCAAGGTAGTGAGAGATTAATCACACTTTCTTTCTGTATGCATAAGTCTAGCTGGTTTGAATCGTTTGATTGCGATCGCTTCGACAAATCGTAGTAAATTTGCTGTTCTTTGTCTATTTAACATTTTGAAGGACTTATAAATCTCTACGAGATGTCTGGTATCAACAATATGTCTGGTTATTGCACTCTGAGAATATTTGCTTCTTTTCAGGCACAGGTTTCTTGGAATATGTTCAGAAAACCAGGTAGAAGCCCTTCTTTCCGTCCTTCCAATGTACTTGCTCCCTGAAGTGCACGTAAATTCATAAACGCATTTGGAGGTGACATCAGCAGGGTATTTATCCAGTTCTGATTGGCTTATAGAAGAAGTAGTGCTGTTTAATGTTGTGAGTTTAGCTGCAGGCAAGCTTCTTTTTATTGCACTTTTCTTTCTTTTGGAAATCTTTTGTGACACTGCATCTCCTTTGAATGGGAGACAAATAAACACTTTCTTCTTTTCTACAGTTGGATGCTTTTCTTTCTTATCTTTTTCTCTGTTATACCTCTGTCTAAATTCATTTGGAATGCTTACATTTTGGATGCGTCAGTTTTATAGTATCTCTTCTCTACTACCAATTAAACATTAAAGTATGTCATTATCATCTATATAAACACTGTAATTTCAGGTAGTGTGCAGCAGTTGATGAGAACCTGTAAAATAGAATGATGATATCATTTTATACTGTAGATCTTGTCTTTCTTTGTCTCTACCGAGTCGGAAATCTCATTTCTCCTACTACCTACTTGAAGCTGTCAAGATGTTTGAAATTAGTAGACTAAGAATGTTTTCCCATGACAACAGAAATAGATTCTTTGCATCTTTGGCATTCATCAGTTGAAAGTTCAAACAGAACATGACTTTTCAAGGATATGTTCCTGTTTAGCTTCACAACACCAGAATTGATTGCATCAATACCAGTAAGTGTATGACGCTTTAATGTTTTAGAGTTCGGACAGATACAGTTGCACCCAAAGGCTTTCCAGAATAAATTAGAATATTCAATTTTGCTAATACGGTTTTCAAAAAAGCTAATCTCAGATTTTATTAACACAAGCTTAACAGAATAGCGCGGGAAACCATTAGTTTCCTACTTCATCGTCGGTTCTTTGCATTTTTTCAATAATTTAACAATTCCAATTGTAGCATTAAGAACACATTATTCAGAGAAGAGAATCTCTTCAAAGAATTTATCATCAAACTGTACAATCGATTATATATACGGGATTTTATACTGAGAAATTATATCCCGTGAAGGAATTTAAACGAAGGTGTGAATATATAAAATAATAATAGGATGAGATGGAATTAAAACACTCGTGATTGCAATCATAGTTAAATGTCAAGTGGCAAAATAGATAATGTCATATATAGAATAATTCGTAAGATGTATAGATGTTGTAATTCAGGAGTTACTGGACTGCTCCCCACCAAGTGTCTTGAATGATCAGTGAGTTGTCTAGTGCTTTCAGTTGGTTTCCAATGGTCTCTCTAGCTGATATCAGTTCATGATGAAACTGAAATTTATTTTTCTGAATAAGTTTTAGCTAACTAATTGAGTTAAAAAAGGTGTAATAAAACAGTCCTAAATGATTGTTTAAATTACACTAGGATTTTCATGGCTGAATACTTTTAGTCTACGGTAGTTAATATCAGGATACTAAGACAATACGCTTACAGATAAGAGATTAAGCTAATGCATAAAATGATACTTTCAATAATTTTCAATTGTATAATTCATAAAGAAATGAGAAATGAAATCAAGAAGTTAGTATATTGAGATTTAGATCATAGTGTTCTCTGTCTTAAGAGCATGATTCTCAAACTAGTTGGATGAAACAGCTGCCCTGTACTCCTTGTCTGGTTCTCAATGGTTCTCTAACTGATATCGGTCCGTAGGAGAATTCGAAAAACAAATCTAATCCTTACAAATCAACCCTTGAAAATTAATCTGATGTTCACTAGTGACTTGCTACAGGACGGCGTTTCCTGGAGTTTCAGTGAGAAGTCGTGACCAGTGAGGTAAATCCAGTTGGGCGTAGGAATGGATTTCCCACTGATGACATTGGGTAGTGGTCGCACTAAAAGTCACGAATTGGTGTAGAAGTTAGAATTCATGGGCTGGCGGCCACTGAATCGGGTCCCAGTGGCTGAATGATATACGAGCTTGCCTTGTAACCGGAAGGTCCTGGTGGCTCAGTTTGTTTGGCTTTCTTTCTTCACTGCTAAAGTTTTGTTAAGAGAGAAAAAGGAATTAGAGGGAAAAGAACAAGAAGTTACATCTAATGTCCCGATGGGTATTTTCCACGATTAGAAAAAGCCATACCAAAAGTTTTACAATGTAGACGACACAGGAGTTATTATTTTCTAAACCCCTATATTGATGTTAAATTGTGATCCATGGAATGAGAATGCCCGCACGACTTTGAGCTGATGGTAATTTACAAGAGAAATTTATGAAAACACATTAAAGAGGATATTTTTCCCTGAAATGACTTAAAAATATCTCCGATTTACAATGAGAGGTTTCAGTTTTCAATTTACGCCAGTTTCTGTGCATGCATTTATCAAGATAACTGAAGATGAGTTTCTTGTGTGACTCGTGTATTGCTCTTATACTGTTTTTCATTCTTTCCCAGAAGTCATTCATTGAATATGTATGGGTGCTAGTAAGGGGGTCAACCAAATCATCAAAATGATTCACTGAATGTTGAATAAAACCCAAATCTGACAGACGATTGTATCCTGCCTATTAGTCTGTAAGAATGGCAGTACCAGGAATGACCAACTTTTGTATATTGGTAGAAGAGTGTCACATTACATTTTTGAATTTCCTCCACAATTCTGTTCTGAAGTTTCATGTCGTAAATTCCCAGTACTCAGATGTTATTTGTCCTAGGACGATCACAGTTATAATTCATCTTTATGAAAACTTTTTCATCGATGTTCACAATTACAGTAGCTCCACTCTACAGTTGCGTGAAATTATTCACCTCTTAGGACGATGTGTTTCTGCAGTGGTAGGACTGTTGCATAGTAGATACTACGAAATTTTCTGTCTCTACCACCACTGACTTCACTCCAGTATTTAATATCCAGTAATGGCAGATTAAAAGTATATTTGCAGTCAAATGGCTGATGATGACTAGAAGTGGAATCCAGGATGCGCATTTCGTCCTAATTGTTACTCGTCATCTGTCTGGATGTACCATTTCTCATTTTCCTGTGAGTGATGAAGTTCACACCGAGGCTCGAACCCAGTGCCTATAGTCTGAAACATCAAAGCTTTATACAATATACAACTTGGGCCACGAGAGCCACCTCTTGTGCAACGGATCTTATTTAATTATTTAATTTAATTTAAATTTTCCTGTCCGGTCAATCGACGAGAAAATCTAAAGTGAATTAAATAGAAAAAAGTATATTTTTCTCAGAATCAGATTCAATTTATAAAAGAAAGTTCTCAGAAAACAATGAACCGAGTGTGTAACTTACCATTCGGGAAACTCATTCGTTTCGCTAAACTGTGTACACCTAAATACATGTCCATCACCTACTTCTGAGCACTGTTGAATGTGTATAGAAACACTACAAGAACATTTACAAGTATATACCATCAATCTATCGTCATAATAGTTCTTAGAAATGAGATCGAGGGGAAATATACACCTAAATTCGTGAATGGCGTTCAAACTGGCGCCACAATAATGGTATATCCCGTCATGGAATGACTAGTATGCGTTCAAGGTCATTGGGGTGGTTGCACTCCGGGATTGTGATACTTTAACTAAGGCCCAATTAAGATAATTGTCTTAACATTCGAAGATGTGATTTACACTTTTAGCACAACAGGACTGCACCTCTGGAGTAACTAGGAGAGATGGCTAAAAACAATTTGTAAGAAGCTCTGGATTTAGGTTACATGAATACTGGCACTCGTCATTATGAAATATTTACAATTTAAACCAGTCGAAATAAAAGTGTGTGTTGGGAAAAATAATAGATCCTAATTAGCTATGTCCAAAGTTCTCATTAATCAAGTGAAAACTTTTGTAAAAAATTATATTTGTAAAATCTCAGCGATATTGAAATAAGTAATTCCAACGTTTCGTTCGGCAATCTGGTCCGAACTTCTTCAGGGAAATTAATCAAAATTAACATAACAGAGGTTTTAGATATAAAAGGCACATCTTTTTAAAAACTTTGTCCAATCATGATTCATAAACACAAGTATTAACAAGTATAAGAAACAAAATTGTATGAGCTGTGATCAAAATTTGACCTCGGACTTACAAATATTGGTCTACCTTTGTTAAATACTTTAAACAGAGTGTGCATGCGTGTGTGTGTAAACAGTCGTAAAACATTTCTTAACGTCTCCATAGGAAGATATAGACAGTCAGGAATTTGACCAAGTATTATTAATTAGTGATACATATCCATTTTTATTTATTAATCAGGATTTCCTACGACTGTTTACACACACACGCATGCACACTCTGTTTAAAGTATTTAACAAAGGTAGACCAATATTTGTAAGTCCGAGGTCAAATTTTGATCACAGCTCATACAATTTTGTTTCTTATACTTGTTAATACTTGTGTTTATGAATCATGATTGGACAAAGTTTTTAAAAAGATGTGCCTTTTATATCTAAAACCTCTGTTATGTTAATTTTGATTAATTTCCCTGAAGAAGTTCGGACCAGATTGCCGAACGAAACGTTGGAATTACTTATTTCAATATCGCTGAGATTTTACAAATATAATTTTTTACAAATGTCTACTTCTCACTCGGCGCCCAAATATTTTAGAACTATTCGGTCAAATCTTGACGACAGTTCATTTGAACAAGTGAAAACTGTTTGGGTAGAAATAATAGACTCAGTTGATCCTTGTATGTATCAGTGTATTAAAAAGGGTGAATTGATATTGGTTTAACTGGCCATTGAATCACCTTGATAGATCTGCAATACTGAAACTAAGATGACGTGAGAATGCAGTTTTAAGAATAACAACATGGAAGTCAAGTGGGAGTTATATCAAAAGATTGATTACTGAACAAATGATAATCCTTTTTGGTAACTTCTCTTCCAGGAATATCAAGGAATATTGAAGAATGTTCTTTGTTCAATTGTCAGTCTTTCGAAATTACTAATGGGTACCTTTAATCAATGAAAATTATATATATATGCATACGCAGAGTAATATATCAGAGTCTGTTTATTCACTTAAACGAGGGTAATTAGAGCGAGCAATTGTTTTCAGTAAATTCCTCTTCTTTTTACGAGTTTGACTACGGATTGATATCAGTTATAGAACCGCTGAAAACTAGACAGTACTGGACAGCTATTTCATCCTAGTTTGGGAATCATTGACAGTACGCACCCACTGGGGTTCGAACCCAGGACCTTCTTCAGCCTCCGCAATCACAAATCCATTAATTTTAGTTCACAACAGCCAGAAAATGAAAATTACAATTATATCAGGAAGTGTATTGTGGGACAAGTACAAGATGGAATAATAGCCAGTTGGCTTCAATTATCATTTAGAATATATATAGTCAATAAGAACATGAGATAAAATGAGATGAAATAATTTAATGATGTGTGTGAGTATATGTAGTCGACAAAGGTACATGTTACAAGGGTGAGCGTAATCAGTGGTGTGTAAGACAATATGAATACTGCAGAGATAAAAACCAACACATGGGATAAACTAGATGTAAAACTAGGGTGACATATAACAATAATGATGATCATAATGAAATAATATCGATGGTGTGGTGTAGCCTTAAAAGCACTATTGGTGAATGATTATCAGCCAATAATGAATTTATGAAGTGGAATGAACGTAGCTGTGTAAATGTAATAACAGGTTTGAAAAGCACTATGTAAACATAAGGTGATAGACATAATAAAAAAGGTCATGAAGTCATACAAGGTTTGTTGGTGGAACAAAGGAAAAAAGGGGAAAATATGAAAGGAATTTAAAGTGCCGATGTTTATGGAGGAGAGTTTGTTGCCCTTACTGTAGTCCAAGGCAAACAAAGAAATTGAAGTTACTTCTTCTGTATATAGATATCAGGTCTTCTGGTATTGCTTGCCACCACTCCAGGTACTGGTAGAAGACATAGTTGAGCTCTTCTAGGTAGATTTTTTCTCACATACCACTGACTGCACATATCCTTGAAACCTGTACTTTTCTCGACTACATATATGACCATATATATTTTAAATGATAATTAAATCTAACTGATTGTTATTCTATCTTGTACTTGTTCCACAATACACTTGCTGATACAATTGTAATTTTCCTTTTCTGGCTGGTGAATGCTAAAATTAATGGGTTTATGATTGCGGAGGTTGAAGAAGAATTTACTGATAACAGTTGATCGCTATAATTATTTTTGTTCTGAATAAATTATGGGGATATTCAAATTCACTTCGACATTAATTTTGTATTAAATACTTAACTACTTTAAAGAAAATTCAGTAGTCAAAATAACGGACCTAAACTTATCATTTGGTTTGTTCGTGTCAACCATAGTTTTTAAGTAAGGAAAATGCTGCACAATACATTTGCTTGCTTGCTTTTTCATAGATAAGAATTTTTTGATTATTGCACGTATTCGGTCGCATGAATATTTGGCCAAATACAAGACGAGGGTTGCTGCGGACTTCAAACCAGAGAGGGGTCTGATGATCTGGAGACCATGTATTTGCATCCTGTGAATTATCACATGATTTCACCACACCCTAAATCATTATTCACTGCAGCAGAAATCAAACTAAAAGGTTTCGCCTTCGGAGAAGGCAACACACGTGGCGTTCATGAAATATGATGATGCGTAAGTGCTTTTCCGAGTCATACTAAAAGGTTATACCAGGTGGCAAATATATACTGCCTGACAGTTTAATTTGGCCGAGTTTCTTTCTCGGTCATTTAACTTATCAGGGTTAATTATTCTAGGTCTAGCTAAATTTTTATGTTCGGATAACCCAATTTGCATTATACAACTTGGTTTTGTTATTCGCAACACTCTGACCTTGGGCAAGAGAATAGTCCGCTAACTTCCTCACATCTTCAGCACACTTTACAGGATAAGTTTTGCTTTCCCCGATGTTTTCTCATAAGACTGATATACTGTTCTATGAGACGAAATTTACTTAAAATAAGTACTAATGCTGAATCATATACGCATTTTCTGGCATTTTTCTTCATTTTTCTGGCTCACTTCAGTCTTAAAGAGCTAAAATTAAGTGATAAACTCTCCTCCTATGCTTGTACAAAGTAATGTTGTTCAGAGTAGTTAATTTCAGAATTTTGAGGCTGCAACTCGGGTGCAAGTTTACAAGAACCTCACAGATGCACTACAACACGAAGACAGGTAAGTATGAAGCAGCAAACCACTGAATGACAAGCTCAACCGGACCTCTTAAACAGTGTAAAAAGGAGTAAACATTTTCAAAGAGGCACTATTACTTTTCCCAATATAAATAAAATCTTTCTGAGGGATAAATTAGTTGGAGAAGCCATGTTATTTTTCTGACGATTGTTATACCAAACTTGAAGTAGAATCCTATTACAAACAAGACGACCTGGAGGGTTAATGTAACTGAGGCAGCAGCAGGTAACTCCCTCTTAGTCAGTTATGGTATGAAGGCCATACCTTCTAAAAATGTCACTGAGGATGAACGCAACAAATACTTTAATTGAAAAAAACTATCCTGAAATGTTCATAAAGAAAAATGTGGTTACAAAAGTAGAAAAAAAGTGTGTGACATCTAAGTACAGGTAGCCACTTTTGATGTGAGAATAGTTTTGAGACGACGTAACCAGTAAATGTTTCTCTGGAAACCTAATCTGTCGAGTTAGAGAACATACACTAGTGTCCCTAAATAAAGGTATAATAAAAAGCATTAATAGCTGGAAGTTGGTATGTCAGGACCAGAATCTCCAAAGTAAATACGAATCAGTCACTTTTTTATTTTCCAATGTGCAATTAGCAAGTTTGTGAAGTTTATTAGATGATTAGTACTCAGAGAATTAAAACTTTGTGAAGCGCTTCTCTTAAAACTGCTGAAACTGTGTATACGAAAGAAATAAGTCCATACTCTATTAATAACTTAACCTGCTGTAGGACCGATAAACTCTTAATGTTCTGTATCACGTCACACTCGTGCAATGTGACATCCAGAATGTGTATACACCCTTATCCAACACTCTGCAGACTGCTATCAACAGTTGCCTTCGCTCTCTCCATACTGGGGATCAGACGGCTGAACAGAAAGAATCAACAACAAGAAACTTTGGGAAAGAATCAACCAGGAACCTATTGCTCAACAAATATGCTGAGGAGAATGGAGATGCATAAGACTTACGTTGAGGAGATCGTTGAGTGACGCTGAGTGCCAGGCCGTAGCTCAAGTGGAACTCGAATAGGAAATGAACAGTTGAGTGTGGATCCAAGTGTGACATGGGGGAGATCGTGTGACGATGAGATGAGATCCTATAAGTAATCATGGAGCCAGTTGAACATGACTATCTAGAAGAGGACAAAATGCAGGTGTGCTGCTGGGGCCTTATGTTTTACTTGAAACCTGAGGGAATGATAATAATAGTGATAATATAATCTTTTCTGTCACACATTTGTTTTGCTTGTTTCATATCGCCATGCTCACTCTAGTACTAATGAACCTTTTATTTGCAATTAGTTAAATTCTCTGAGATGGTCGGTTTAATTGCGGAGCTTTCGTCGTCCTTCTGGACACCATCTTCAGTGCAAGTTTTAGCACAAAATGAACTGATCCACCTGTGCTACAACTATTCTCTACTAAACCTTATATCTATGAAAAAAATATGCACTGTTATGCTATCATTCATATGCACTTTTCTGCAATGAAGCTTTCAGCGTTTTTGATCTTTTTTTTCGATATCATAGAAAGATTATTACTGTTATAACGAAAGAAGACAAGAGTCAGACAACAGATTGCTTATTGAGAAAATCAACTGATATTTATAGATTTTTATGTACATTTTTATGTACAGCGGAGAGGCAACATCTTCCGATTGGTTGTTTTCTTGCTGAAGGTTATTCTGTACTACTTGTGACCGTTTCTCAGAATAATAAGCCATATTTCTGCGAATCGTATTTCCACACGTTAAGTCAGCTGTGAGTGGTTGGCGATTTTCCCAAGTTTAAGCTTTGTTATTGTTTTTTCTCTTGACCCCGATTTGGGACGTAAACGTTGACGTGAATTGCTGTCTACAATTTTTGGCTTGCAGCTAGCTCTCACCACACTGTTAGCGAACTATAACTTATTATTAGTCCCTTAGGTTCCCAGTAGAACATAGGGCTTCAACAGTACACCTCCATTTAATCTTCCCTTCAGTCGGCTCCACTATTGCCCATAGGCTGTCATCTCCTCCTCACACGATCTTCTCACCGTCACAATTGGACACCAAACTCATCATCTTCTATTTGGTCTCCAATCGAGGTTCTGTCATCAGCATGCTTCCAGGTCCATTTCCATTTTCTTTGGTATATTTGTTTGGACGAGAGGTTCTATATTAGTTCATTTACTAATCATTTCTAGCCAGGTGTCTGATCTTCAGTATGGAGACAGCGAAGCCGCCGCTGATAAAAGTCAGCAGTAGCCTGTTGGAATTGATTTTTATAACGCGCCAAGTTTCTGCCTAATTAATGTAGATATACAACTATAGAATTTAAAGAAACTGTCTAAAAGAACATTCTTTGTTCACTAATCAGGACTGAAAAGACTATGGAGATTGCAAAAAAATTATTTTCTGCCTATCTGATGGTGGCATAATTTCCAGCGACACCTGTGTTGAATAAGCTGTTTCTCTTTTTTCTTCCATGTAGAACTGCAATAACAACAACAAAATATTAATTTAAGTTTCAGAATTATGCTTACTTTCTGAGTAATATTCAGTGTCAGGTAAAAAGTCTCCTAGTGACTGTCAAATTACAAAAAAATATGTTCCAGATAAACATTGACTATATGTAATACAATGTGATTAAGTTGTCTAGGTTGGAGAAAACAACGACAGGTGTTTCTTTTTACACTTATCCAACCTTCTCTTAAGGCATCCTCTTCACATTCGTGTTACTCGAAACATGCACTTTACTGTGGAATTCACAGTAAAGTTGTGTTGTGTTTTTGTTTTTTTCTTAAATAAGTGCATTTTTGCATGCTTTTATCAATAATTTATATATTATCATTTTTGTCACATTCCAGTTCTTCTACCTGTAAATCGTGATATTTTACTTTCTTCTCTCTCGTGATGTCCCTCTGTGTTATTTTTCGGTTAGAAGGCAAATATTTTACCAATATCTAAAAGCATTTATATATATACATAAACACATATACGTATTTATACTTTCCTTATCTGTAGAAAGGTAAAGTGACGTTTATTCATTTCTCTTAGAGGGAGAAAGAGACTACTTTTATTTATTTAAATATTTCTAACGTAAGAGAGAAATGTATTCACACTAATGTTTTTTTTTGTCCATGGTATTTAACTTATCAGTCTGCATTTATTTAAAATTTAAACATTCCTGGCAAAATGTTATTCCTCTAAGTATGTAATGATACCTATTCTTATCTAAAAGTGGCATTTTTCAAAAGTTTATGAAATCATCTTTCCTAATGATATATAAATGTAAGGGGATAAATAAATCCAGAATAGTTGCTTATGAAGTGGTGAATATTATTGATTAACTTAGGATTACTTTCGCCTTTATGCAGTATTAAGTTCATCTATTCTATAAAATCTTCTATTGGTGAGCATATTTACCACCAGGTAGGGAATCAGCACTTTTATTCTTAGCTGGATTCCTTAGGTTGCGGTAGCAATATCTCAAGATGTGTGGAAAGTAGGGCTTCAACAATACATCACCACTTTCTTCTGGGTCCCCAATTGATCATAATGTCCCATCTCCTTCTCCTCCTCCTCGCCACACGATCTCCTCCATTTCACCCTCTTACCGATGACCCACTTGTCACTTTCCATTAGGATTCCAATCAAGCAATGGCCTGCATTGCGCGCTATTTCTTTCGACGGTTTCCTCAGCGTGTGCCCAATCCATCTCCATTTTCTCCTACATATTTGCTGATCAATCGATTCTTCCTTGCTAACTCCTCTTTCTGGCCGGCCAAGTGGCCATTTGATCTTCAGTATGGAGCCAGGAAAGTGGGCAGCTTCGTCTCTATTAGACTTTTTCAACAATGTACACAAAAACATCACTTACACGATGGAGCTTGAAGATGATGAAAAATTCCATTTTTTGAACGTAAAGTTAAAGAAAAAATAGGACGGGACACTCGAAAGATCTGTATATCGTAAAGACACATGCAAAGGTCTTTACTTGAATTTCAACAGTTTCTGTCCAGTGAGATACAAACGAACGCTGGTGAAAACGCTTTTCTCTAGAGCGAAGAGAATATGTTCACCAAACAAATTGGAAAGTGAACTAATGCTTCTTGAAAAATACTTGAAAGAAAATAGTTACCATCAAAGTTTCATTAACAAATATGGCAAGAATGAACTCAAGAAGCTTGATACAGCTGCAGCCAGTAAGAAGCCTATTTTCATCAAACTCGACTACAAGGGCGACGACATTATGAGAATGGTAAATAAAAGATTAAGCGCAGCCCTGTCTAGGACGTATCCTGCAGCATTATTAGTCTCTCTACCCCGAACAACCTCCTCACTGGTGCAGTCAAAGATTGACAAGTACCCCTCACATGTTACCTCCAACTGTGTATACCAATTCACATGTATCTGCGGGAGCAGTTACATTGGAAGAACAGAGAGGAGGGCCTACGTCAGATTCTGCGAACATGTACCAAGGAGCCTCCGGTTAAAGGGACCGAATTGTTTAAGCTCTTCAATCGCCAAACACCTGATTGACACAGGACACCGAGTAGATGTGCTGGAATCATTCAAAATAATTAACAGACAAAGTACCTCAAGTCTTCTCAGGTTTGCTGAAGCTATAGCAATAAAACGATTGAAGCCTGACTTATGTGTCCAAAAAGAATCCGTTGTTGGACTTCAATTACCCTGGTGACTCACTTCTTAGTAACTCTTTGTTTTCTAATTTTGTTAACTTATCTTTTCACTCCACCCCCTTTATTTTTCGCTTGACTCTCTTAAGAGATAATTTTTCTTGATCTTCTGAGTTCTGCTCACTGTATTACATCATCAACTTCTCATCTGACCTCATGTGCACCGAAATTTTGATCTTCTCTTATCTAATTACGTAACTATTACTAATTTTCTTTTGTTACCACCCCAACAACACAACTGTTAATTAATTTTTTCAAGAAACTTCTCTCTAACAAGATATATATATAGATATGTCGTAACACTTTAGACACCTTGTAAATCGCAACGCCTTATTTCACTATGACGCTCTGACAATATGCTTGCTAATGGACAAAAGTTTGTTAAAATTGTACACTTTTTATTTTATTAAAGAATTCAGGTTGTACGCAGCTGATGAGAACCAACGAAATAAAATGGATCCAGATTATTCTGCGCCAATGTTTCTTCTTTCTTTGTTCAAATTTATAAAAGGGAATCATTGTGTGAAGTGGGCAGCTGTTTTCATGACACGTGGTACAAGTTTCTGACCCGTATAGAAGGACTGACTTGACATTGGTGTTAAGTGCAGAAAATGTCCAAGCTAGTTTCAGGTTGATGAAGACGTATCTTGCCTTCCCTATTCTGGCTGGCTGGCCAGATTTCACATCTTCATCTGCTCTGTCGCCTGTAGTTGGTACGATGCTTCTTTTCTTTTTCTGAATGTTAAAAAGGAAAGTAAAAAGGGATAAAAACGGCAACTTGATTTATGTACTTTTGACATTTAACAGCAGTGAAAATTAAATTAGAAAATAAAATGTGGGATTTGTGCGTAATTATAAAGTTAAAATATACAAAAAAGAATTTCACATTTTAGTTTCGTGATAGCGTTTATGTTCACACACTAATTTAACAATTTTAACAAATTTCGTTACTCCAAAAAATGAAACGATTATCTGATTCCTTTCAAGTTAGATATATATATAATTTGGTGTATAATTAACACATGGCACAAAGAAGGAGTCAATTGTTTTTTCGTTTTGACTATTATCTCATTTCATGTGTGGTTACAAGTTGACATCAGTTAGGAAATCATTGGAAAAACAGGGGTACTGGACAACCGTTTTGTCCTAGTTTGTGACTCTTCATCAGTAAGCATGGTTCGAATCCAGGACTTTCCAGTTTTAAAGCAAGCCGGTACACCATTCGCCAGCTAATGAATTCTAACTTTTACCAAATTGTGATTTTAGTATGACCATTAGCGAGTGTCATCGGCGAGTATTTGTCCTCATTTACGACGTGTGGTACCCCACTGATCACAGTGTCTCTCTAGAACTCCGGAAAACTTCGTTTTGTAGCCACCAAGTGACCAGAGGGCGTCAGATTAATTTTGAAGGTTTATTTTGTAGGGATTTGATTTGCTTCATGTTTGGTCATAGGTCGATGTCAGACAGAAGTTGGAATTCATGGGTCATTGAGTCCAGTCTCAGTGGCTGAATGGTCCATGAGCTCCCCTTGTAACCCAAAGATCCTGCATTAAAAGGCTCTTGGTGAGTGGCTACTGTGAAGAGTCCTAAACTGGGTCTAAACAGTTATCCAGTCATCCGTGTTGGTTTTCAATGGTTCTGTTACTTATGTAATATTGTGATCAAAAATGAAACACGTCAAATCCCTACGAGCTAAATCTTAAATATTATCTCATTTAGTGTTCGAAAGAAAGCTGAAATTACAAAATTAGTTGTAAAAATTCAATTGCTCGTTAATTTGAAAAAGGTTTGGTTAATTAAATGAAAACATACAGTGTGATGAATACTATTCTCATTTTCGATATTAGATGGTCGGAGATAACCAGCAGGAAACCTTGGACCTTGGTTTCGTCCAGTTGGGACTCATCAGTCAGCAAGGCGTATCTGCAACCTTGAAGGAACTCATGTCCTTTTTGAGATTCGAATCCGCGTCACCCAGCTCTACAGTCAGAGACGTTACCACAGAGCTATTCGTGATCACCGAACCAAGTTACACTAGTTGCTAACTAGTTTCAAGTCAAAGTAATCTTATTTTCATTAAATGGTAATCTCAAGAACTTTTATACACTGCTGATGTAGTTAACTGTAAGTGTAGAACTTGGGCGCTGTGGTAGAATTTAATTCCATGTTAGATAAAGATTATTTTTAAATATCACACAATGATGCAATATTAACAACTAGATGACGTTTCGAGCACAAATTGTTGCTCCTCATAATCATATCCGTTTTAGTCATATGGTTTCACAATTTGTCTTATGTATATCTAGTACTGCAGTATAAAGAACGGACGTCATCTACCTTGCGTAGGATTCTAAATAAGGTTAGAGTTAGGCTGGTATTTAAACCAACCAAATAACCATCTATTTCAGAGATAGACTTTGTCGGCTTAAGGACCCATCTGATAGATCTGATTAAGAAAAATAATATAATTTACCAAATACCAAGTAATGACTGTTAGTGGGGTCAATGTTTTTATTCTTTTACATCCTCAGTGGAACATAGGGCGGCTTCAAGCTAGAGCTTTGAAGTTTCTGTATCATTTCTGTGTTATTTTTACGGGGTGGGGTAGCTAGCCTTATGCCCAACCTTCCCTCTTTATCAGCCATATTACTGGCTTGGCGACGTAAAGGAGGGTGTCGGCCGGGATCGAACCCCAAACCACCTGAGGCGTGGTTGGCGAGCATTCTACCGCTGTGCCACCGATGCACAAGTAGATCGGGGTCAACATAAAAATTCAGATACATCTTAGAATAATTGACCCTGCTGAGTTAAATAATCTAGAAAAAGATCAGTCATTGCACTGCATTCACTTGCATGTAATCACACAATAGGATGGGTGGGACAAGGTGAGAGTATTGAAAACTAATTTAGTTAGGTGGAGATAGAGAGAGGTTAATCAATGAATCTTTGTTTATCGATTCAACACGGCACACGTGTGATCGGAATGACGCAACGCCTATACTGGAGATATAGAAGGTAGCAACAACAAGCAACAGAGGGAAATTGGAGAGACAGAAAGAGAGGAAAAATATTTGGGACAAATTGTGAAATCGTGTGAATAAATTGATATGATTATGAGGAGCAATAATTTATGCTCGAAACCTTGTCATCCAGTTGTTAATACTGCATCGCTGTGTGATATTTAAAAATAAACTTTTCTAACATGGGCTTACTTGGCTTCTTTATCACTTAGTTTTTGTGTCTACTTTTGAAAAATGTAACCTCTTATGTGGATATAATTGGTTAGTTGTTCTATCCTGATGAAAACTCAGAAATGGTATTCTAACAGTAATAGATTCAACATTAGATTCGTAAGCGTTTTTCAAGTATTTAGGAGATGTGGCTTTCGTTATCTCTTCCAAGGAAATCCATCGCTTTATACAAGTCAAAAAATCACTATGACATCTGTTGAAGGAGTTATTCAATTCTGTCGTCGATTTTCAACAGAGAATTTCGAACATAAATACAAAATGGGAACAATTAAAAAGACGATTGCATGCGGAGAAAATTTTCCTTGCATCAACTAGGTTGAACATTCGTGTATATACATATAGTGAATGAGTGAGAAAGTTCCAAAACTATTTCTGATTGGGGGGGCAAATCAACAAGATTAGAAATAACGATTAGGAACATAATAATAACAAAATAAACATGAAGATAGGATAAAAATGTAGTGGAATTATAATTACTGAGGAAAATGACCTTTTGTACAATTAGGGATTAAAAACGTAAAAAAAAATAAGAGAAATAAACACGAAATTTGATTGTGAAAAGTAATAGGGTAATAGCTATTGAGAGGAATGACTGTTTATGATGACCATGATAAATGCAAGGTTGTAAGTGTTTCTTTTGAATGCATAGCGTAAGTATGAAGTTTTGGACCGTTAGAGACTCAGCTATGTCCGGACTCCTTTTGGGAGGTTTGATAGGATCCTGTATAGGCTTTTGAAGGACTTTCCAAGTGAAGCTGGGCATCCTCAGTTCACCCAATGCTCTTTTACCGGTCTATATACACACCTACGTTCTCCGTTCGCTAGCCATGCTGAGTAGTGTTGTCGAGAGCATTTTGCAAGCTGACGCATGCTACGGCCAATCTACTCAGCCTCAGAAGAGCGAGTGGACTGGCATATGATGGTAAAGTGGCCCAATGCGACAGTCTGTCTTTCGTTTGCTGGCTGGAGGTGAAGCATGGTTCATTGAGAGATTTCGAAAGATGTTTTTGGAGAATTTCGGCCTCAGTATTACCTTTAATTTCGGGATTAAACAGCAGTATCTTTTTTAGGGGCGACTTGGATCTGTTCCGGAGCTTTCTTTGGTTCTAGTTTATTGTCTATAAGTCTGGATGGGAAACTGTTTTTCATCAAAATTCCTCGGAGATTTCGGAGCTCTTCGTCAATAGATTCCTGAGTGCATATTTTCCAGATCCTTGAGGAGAAAGAATATATGAGGTTTCCCTTTCTGTCTGGAAGAACACAACTTTGAAAACTGATGTCCTGTTCATTCAGTGTGGTTTTTTTATATAGATCTCCTTATGGATTTGTTAGCATTTCTTGGCAGTTGAACATCGGGGAAATAGGACACTGCACCAAGCTCAATTTCTAGAGTGAAGTTGATGTCTGGATGGGCGTTATTGAAGGTTTGGAGTTGGTTTCCGAGATACAAATCCTCACCACAAATAATGAAAGTGCCGGCAATGTATCTCTTGCAGGAATGAAGCTCACTGGTAGTTAATAACAAGTAATTGTTTTCCATCTTGGCTATGAAACAGCCATAAACGTGGGAATATCTTTCTTGATATTTTTTAAGAAATCATGGGAGTCTTTCTGATAGCGATAATAGAAGGAAGATAAAGTAAGTCGCCGTAATTCATCTGCTAAAACATATTTTGTAATCTTGACTGACTGCTATGTTCATGAAGTTGATATGTTCACTACGGTGAAGATGATTTGTAACACAAGAGAATGATATTGATATGTTTATGTACACCAACCTAACTATGGATTTTTCGTTGATCTCCTACACGACATCGTCAGGGTTATCTTCAAGATGAAGTGAGAATTAAGAATTCCCAATAAGATTAGTTAGTCATGTCAAGCATATTAGTAAATTACGTAATCAAAAAGCAATAAGTGATGAGCATTTTTCAGGAACGGTTACCGTTAAGACAATCAAAAATGAAAAGCGCTTAGGAACAAGAACAGTGTTCAAGTTAATGTACGAGTTAAAGAAAGGGAAGTCTAAGGTAACAGTAGTAAAAAGGATGACATAAACCGCTACGTCTTCTGCACACAGCAGAAGCTCTTGTAAACATACGGAAAACCTTTAAACTATGTGTACAGAATAGATTTATTCAGTCCCTTTTGCTACCATGGCCTTAAACATTTCTTTCTTTTGCTCGTTCAGTAACTCGACAAGTGCTCAATATTTATCTGGTTTTTGCCTTCGTCTGATTTCTGCCTTTCAAACCCCTAACTTTGAATTTTACCTTATAAATATTCTTAGTCACTTACTGCTGTTTCTAAGAGTCTGTCATTCACGATTTGAGGGTGGTTGGTTGTATCCGGAGATTTTCTCGTTCTACTGTCCACGTGTACTGGTATTAGTTATTTTGTTGATCTGACGGTTAAGGTTTCGTCCATGTGAATTACTTTTTATTGTTGATTGTGAGTTCACTGGAGTAGTAGGCTTTTGGGAATCCCCTGTAGTTTTCAGCTTTTATTTGTTCAAGACCTGTTCAGATTTTTGGTTCGAATTTATATCTAAAGTTGTCTGCATTTATTGATATAGTGGAATGGTCATCATGTCTTTTGATATCTAGTTTATTTTCGTGGATGTGAATGTGAAGAGTATATCTACTTTGACCACTATGGTACTTTTCACAGTTGTTGTAACTTTTCAAATGTAGACAATGAGATTGTCTGAATAGGAACTGAATTGTCAGGTATTCTCACCTTCAGTGAACAATCTGAACCTTTCTTTCTTATCCATTTATTTGAAAGTTTGTTCTTGACGACTGTGGTCACAGTGAAATGGTGATTTGATCAACATTTGGATCTTCCAGCTCAACTAATAGAAGGCCGAACTAGTGATCCAAAGACTGCTGATTGCAGTTCTGCTGAAGCCTAGATTTTCATTTCATTTTTGACTATTATATTCAGTCGAATAAGATGAATAATTCGACTGAATGTAGCTTGGTTTCAAACTTTTTTCAACACTATGATTGACTGGTTTCAATATAGGTCTTTGAAAAAAAATGCAACTGTTAAACTTGTCAAACTCCGTGAAGCACACAACTGAAGACAAAAGCGGGGAAAAGAGATTCGAACGAACGATAGTAAGCAGAAATATAACAGAGAAACAATAGTAATATGGAAGGACATGAGACTTTAATGCATAAGGCAGATCTTAAAGAGTGATTGCATCTTCTCCCCATTATGGATAAGATTTTATTTTGATATATCACAGTGTCATACAATAATATTGACTGATGACGTTTTGAGCACAAATTATTGCCACTCATAATCATATCAAGTCACTCACTCAACTTGATATGATTATAAATGGCAATAGTTTGTGCTCGAAACGTGGTCATCAGTTAATATTACTGTATGACACTGTGTGATATATCAAAATAAAATCTTATCCATAATGGAGTTACACTCTACCACAGTGACCAAGTTTTATACTTATATCAGTGGTTGCATCTTCGCCCCTGACAACGACTTCAAACAATATCACAAAGTGTCTGTAGCCACTGGTTCTTAGAATCCTGAGGACTCCTACCTGGCAATCTACACCTCCCTACATGACTGAATTGAACCAACTATCAAAGATCTCTTGGAGTGATTCTTTTTTGTCTTGGCCAATACTAGCTCTTTTCCAGCCTGATTCTATATCAGCTAACAGTGACCGTTGAGGAAGGCAATGGCTAGGGTATAAGTAAGACATTCGGCCTAGCCATCTCAGCCAATGGGTGTGATTTCACAACCTCATTGACTGACTTTTCGTCCTTACCTTACACTCGATGTCTAACCTCAATATTATTCAACATATTATACCACGTAACACTGGATACAGAACGCAGTCACCTATGAATAAAGATAGCCAAACGGCCATTTTATGTCTTCTACTTTCAGTGGTCACATCTAACTGCTGTAAGGGAGAACGGAGGGAACTGGTCCGCAGTACACACATCCTTCCATCCATAGCCGGATACCACGTCTACACCAGAGATAGCTTAAGTTGACAAGTGCTAAATGAACCTTTGTATCAGTTCTGAGATTTCGTCACGAATCAGTCCATTGGGGCTGATATAGCTTCCCAGAAATATGTGGCTTTACCACTATACTTCCTAATTAATTTGGCTGACTGTGTAAGACATTTTTCTAAGTCATCCAAAAATAGGATTGTGAATGAACTAGGATTTTGACAATTTTGTTCTAATATATAAGTTAGAGAGCAATTGATAACCGGGGAGTGCTGGGAAGCTGTCCCGTACTAGTTTGGGACTCATCATCAGTACCCATTCACCAGGGTGAGAACCGAGGATCTTCGGGCTACGAAGCAAACTCGCAGACCATTCAGCCATCAGGACCCACTCCAATGGTTAATGAATTCTAACTTCTTCCAATTCATGATTTTAGGGCAACCACCAGCCATTGTCGTCGGTGGGTATTCTTCCTCACTCCAGACCAGATGAACTCCACCGATGGTAGCTAGTGACTAGCTATCCTTAATGGAATTGGCTACGGATTTTGCTGGGTTTATAGTATGGAGTCATGACCAATGGGATGCAACCAGGGTACGAACCCTGGCGGTGGGTGGGTACAGCCAATGAGTCTCAGACTATGGTGGAACACTTGTCCACTAGCAGCAAAAACTATGCAACAATTACTCTATAGTGATGAAAACATAAAAACGCAATGTTCAACTTGGGTAGAACTCATAAAATTATGCCTTACAACATACTTCCAATTCAATACTCCAATATATGAACAAATAAAAGGAACACCAATGGGATCGCCCATATCAGGCGTAATAGCTGAAGCTGTTATGCAAAGGTTAGAATTAATAGCTCTACCTATAATTAAACCGAAAATCTGGGTACGTCATGTTGATGATACATTTGTAATAATTAAAAGAAATGATTTAGAATATACTCATAAATTAATAAACAACATATTTGAAGACATCAAATTCACGAGAGAAGAAGAATTAGATAACAAAATCCCATTTTTAGATGTCTTAATCAGGAGAACCAACACAGGAGATTTAGAGACACAAGTATATAGAAAATCAACGTACACAGATCAAATACTCAACTATACTAGCAATAATCCAGTTACTCACAAAAGAAACTGTGTGCAGACATTGTTTAAAAGAGTTCAGACACATTGTAGCACTCCAGAGTTGAAAAGAAGGGAAGAAAAGTACCTACAAACGGTCTTCAAAAAGAATGGTTATCCACAAAACTTCATCAAAAATTGTTTAAAGTCAAATCAAAGCGCTAACAAGAAACCATCATCAAAGACCACAAGAAAATTCATCTTACCATACATGAGAAATATCTCTGAAATAACAGCTAGAATACTGAAACCGTTTGATATAGATATAGTACACTAGCCAGTCAAATCGCTTAATTCGATATTATGCAAACCGAAAGATCCAAAAGAAAAAGGAGATAAAATTAGTACCATTTACAAAATAAATTGTATGAACTGTAACAAGCACTACATTGGCCAAAGTGGGCGTCTGCTTGGAATTAGAATCCAAGAACACAAATCAGCCGTGAAAAGACAGGATATATATTCTTTAGTATCAATGCATATAGACAATTATGGTCATCAATTCGATTGGCATAATGTCAAAATCTTAGACAGAGGAAATACTAAAAGTGTCAGGGAATTCCTAGAAGCCTGGTACTCAAACGAAAATGCAATTAACAAGCATATACCAACTAATAAAAAGTAAATCAGGTGACCAGAAAGTTTAAAATCCAATTCAATAGAAAATGGTCAATACATATGTAAAGATGGTTACCGGGAGACGCAATTATATCACTCATGATGAAATTTAAATCAATTCACTTTATGCAAAAATTGCGCTGAAGATGTTGTCCAGAAAGACGACGAAAGCTTCGCAACCAAACCAACCAGCTCAGAGAACACTATTAATTGCAAAGTTATATATGTATAGGTGGCTCTTAATTTTGTCTTACATACCATCAGTCATTTGTGCTGTTTTAATAAAGCCTTTAAAATATCTCATTTTGAACTGGGTCACAATAGCAGTGTTTGTTGTATTTAAGCGTAATTAAACCCCAGAAATAAACCAATTTATTATTATTATTGCCACTATTTGATTGAACGATTCGTTAATACCACACCAAACTTTAAGCAAATAAACTATAAACTTTATTTAATAGGTGTATAAATAAAGACAGATACTTATAAACACATTTTTGCAAATTTAAGCATTTGAAGTCTTGGTTAGACACTCTTATCAGTTAGTTCACTGGTTTTAATTTATCATATCACTTGACAAATTGAAACTGTAAAAACTATTTGTCAGACAAAAATCTCCGTGTGATTTTAAGGTTATGTAGGGAAAAGAATCGTTGTGACCTCATTTCATGAGAAGAAAAATATGCGCAGAAACTTGTTCTGTTATATCAGGTTACAATCTCAGAAAACAAATGGATAAGGATGGCAAGATATCTTTACCAGGTAGTGTTTTTGGAATAAAAGAGAACAGCTGTTAGACTACGTAAATGGTCTATTTCTGATAGGTATTATTAACATAGTTTAAACGATGTCATTGTGAAACGTCGTCAGTAGATTTATACACTTGTCTTTTTTCATAAAACATCGCTAAGCCTGTTGTCGTTTTAGAGATACATTTTCTTACTCCTGTACCGCTCCTCTTCTTCTTATTGGTATTAAAACACAAACTCTGTAGATTATGAGCACCGAAAAATGTTCGATTCAAAGTTTGATAGTTTGTGTGACGGCTGAGGTAGTTACCGGAGGCCAATATCAAAGCTGATTGTTTTAGGGGGGAGCCTCTCTCCGCGGGCCTTCGACTTGAAGTTTGATCTACAAGACAATGGAGCACTGTCGGGGTCTGGCCTGTTGTTGTTTGTGGCTACCAAAACAGGCTTATAAGTCATTCGATCCATTTGGATTGTGCCACCGATGTACACCACAGGTTAAGAATTAGGGATTTACAGCTCTTCTGAGTAAAATAGCATGTCCACTAGTAAGGCTGCAAGAGCCAGACAATCACACCATCCTAGACAAGCCAAAAGATGATGCAGGTATAAAAATCTGCTTGGAACAAGATGGATCCAGGAAATGCTAATCGTGTATGAACCGCAGTGCAATGATATGTACCATCATCAGGCAGACTATACAACAATAAAGCGAGGAAAATTTTCTTTTCGAAGACTCATTTTCATAAGCTGTACAATTGTAATTATATTTAATAAAGAATTCTTAAGACCAATCAGATACTGGTGAAATTTGTCCTCGAAAGACGTATTAAAAAGTGTAAGGTGTAGTCTAGACGGAGTGACTTATTGGAAATTATAAAAAGGAGCAGAAGCTGGCATGACATAATAAGCGAGAGAAAATGGTTCATCAATACAGTTGTGTAGAGTGTACAAGAACTAGTGGAAAGACGGCAAGCCGTTTTTATAATATTTGTATTATCACTCTACTAGTGTTTATTAATATCGTTGCGTTTTCATGCAGATTTTGTAAAAAACACTTTATCGTCTTTCCACTAGTTCTTGTCCACTCTACATAACCACATTCCCTCACCTATTAAGTCACGCCAACTTTTGTCATATTTCCAACTTCCATTTAGTCACCACTACTAGGTTACATCTCACATTATGTAATACGTTTTTCGAGGACAAATTTTAAAAGTATCCGATAGGAAGTTAAATGGTAGGTGGTGACTAGCAGTGGAATCCAAAATGCTCATTTCGCCCTATTTGGAACTCGTCAGATGGACTAACCTGCATTTCCCAGTGAGTGGTGATGTTCTCACCAAGGCTCGAACACAACGCCCACAGTTTCAGACGCCAAAGCGTTATCCACTGGACCACTTGTGCCACGAGAGCCACCTCTTGGGCAACGGTCATATTAATTTATTTGAATTTTAGATTTTCCCGTTGATTGATTGGACCGAAGTGCTCGGTCTCAGGTTGAAATGTCGTCTTCTTGTGCAGATGCTTCGATGATGTCTGGGCATGTAATTAGAAGTTAATTTCTGGATGGTGACTAGTAGTGGAGTCCAGGATGCACAAGAAGCCGACATGTCAATCTGAGACCAAGCACTTTGGTCCAATCAATCGACCGGGAAAATCTAAAATTGAATCAAGTATCTGATTGGTCTCACAGATTCGTTGTTGAATATAATTACAATCGTACATCTTATAAAAATGAGTCGTCGAAATGAAAGTTTTCTCTGCTCTTTATGTCTCTCTTATGACACAATATGGGAATATTTTGTTTATCATAGAACAGTAGCCAAATGTTTATACCAACTTCATCAAAATTGGGACTACCTTCGAAAGCGTTCACTAGCCATGTGATAATGTCAAATGCTAGGTAATTCACAGCGGAATCCTTAGTAAAGCTTTTGAAGTGAAGACACTGGTAAAACAAGGAAGACTTCCTACCGCCACCGATGGCATTTCTCATTATTGTCGAATAGATTATGTGACATACCGCATGTAGGCAGCGAAAAGACAGAAATGCGTTACACTGACAGGGAGATTCTAGAATACCTGGACTCCGAGGACGATATTTTTTAATGTCACACAAACCTGAGGATCTACAGGTGGAAACCAACAAGTTGGCAGAAGAGGTAAACAGTGAAAACAGGACTTCAAGTGAACATGGAGAAGACACAGGAGATGATTTCTAGCCATCAACAAAAAGTACCGATCGCTACCGATAGGAGATATTTGAAAGAGACCATGTCTTTCTTTTTTTATTTTTGATTACAGCTTGATTCCACACCCTATTTTTAGGTACAGGTATGGAATTTGCAGCATGTGATATCGGTAGCCCAAATTTTGCAGGCCGACCTTAGATATCAGGTGCGCGTCGGCAGAAGATCAACTACACACGTCATATAGGGGAATGTCAAGAAAGTCAGGATAAGAATGGCGGTACAGACTTTCATTTACCTGAATTCAGTGCCGAGATCTACAGCACTCACTCAGCACAAGGAAGTAAATCTGAATTTTCAACACAAATAGCAAGTTAGTTCCTCTATATGTCGAACGTGGCACGTGTATCACGTAAAGAATTTCCAGAGAGCTACTGGAGGCTTCTGTAAACAACTGCCTTCGCCTGATCCTGAAGATAAGATGGCCAGATGGGATTAGAAGAAATAGACGAGTAACTTATAGCTCAACAAATATCTTGAAGAACATGGAGATGGATCAGATAGACGCTGATTGACGTCACGCACCTGGCACGTTCTCGAGTGAAACCCTAAAGGGGGAGTGACCAGTTAGGTGTGGGTCCAACGCGGGCGTGGAAGAGATCGTCTGAGGAGGAGGATGTGAAAGCCTGTAGGGAATCGTTGAGCCAGGTGAAGACGATAGAGATGGGCTGCTGAAGCCCTATGTTCCACTCTGAACCTAGAATAATAATAACAAAAGTAATTATTATTATTGTTCCCTTGGGTTCCTAGTGCAACATACGGCTTCATCTACACGTCTCCACTTGCTTCTGTCTTCTGCTGTACTTTTCACCGGCATCCATGTTAGTCCATACTGTTTCAACTCCTCTTCACACGATCTCCTCCATGTCGCCGCTTCCCTTCCGGGTTCCACTCGAGCGTTGGCCTGACGCTCGACGTCACGGCCTCCTCAGCGAGTGTCCAATCCATCTCCACTTCTTTCTCCTGCATATTTGTTGGGCGATTGGTTCCTGTTTTGTTTGTTCCCATAGTTTCATGTTGGTGATTCTTTCCGGCCATCTGATCTTCAGTATAGAGCCAGCGAAGACAGTTGTTGATAAAGGTCTGCAACAGGCTGTTGGAAATATTCTTTGTGACCCGCCAAGTTTCTGATCCGTATAGAAGAAGTGACTTGACGTTTATATTGAAAATTCGATTTTTGTTATTGATGCTGAGCGACGAAAATTTCCAGGTTGGTTTCAGGTTGATGAATGTGTTTCTCGTCTTTCCGATTCTTGATTTGACATCCTCGTCCGTTTCTCCTGTAGTTGAGACAATGCTCCCTAGATAAGTGAATGAAGTAACCTCTTTGAAATCCCTCCGTTGATGGTGATTGGTGCTGAATGTTGCTGCTGTTGTTGTTGTTGGTTGGTTATTTTCATAACCTCCGTCTTGTCTATGTTCTCCTGGAGTCCTATCTTTGCTGCTTCTTCGACCAGTTTGTCGGTTTTTGCTTGTAAGTCTTCGATTTTGTGTGACATCAAACATAAGTCATAATAAATAATAACATAATAAAAGTAACCAGCTAGAGAGTATTTCACCGGTAAATTTGATACTAATGTAAACTGAAAATAGGCTTTGTTTTGTCTATAAAATCATTTAATATCTCTCCATATAAACCATATAAATATATCAACTAATCCATTTGTAACAAACCCCTTAATGTATATTTCATCAGAATATTAGGTAATTTAGGCAATGAAATAGTTAAGGGAACTATTTTTGACGCATGCTGTTTTTGCCCAAGGGGCAAAACCAATGATTTATATATACATATATTTACGTATAATATAAGCAATTTGTTATTGTATAATTCCATATTGGTTTGTTTGTTTATTAGAGTACATGATACTTTGAAACAGTATTACATCTATTAAATGACGTTAGAAACGCAATTTCGATGTTCATAGTCCGATCAAATGAAGTAAAAATAAATCAAAACATTATTTCTTTATTGTGTTATGTTCATATCATCTGAATTGCAATGGTTTTTGCCCCTCCCTCACTTTTTTTGAGTTTGAGAAAAGGTGGACAGAATGAATGTGTAGCTAAATGCTTTTTACAGACAGAATGGCTTGGCTTTTCACTTTTTACGGTAAATTAATTCATTTAGAATTTCAAGTGGTATATATATATATGACGATGAATACTGATTGTGCTTATTCATGGAAAAAATGAAGTATTTTTTCAGGGATAGTCTACTTTTCTTTCAAATAAGCAAAATCTTTCAAACTGATGGTTTTCAAATTCTTATTTATTTAATTTTTCTTTTCAGATAGATACGCATCCGCATTTGATTAGCAAAATAGATAATTAGAAACGATGTTATTTTTTAAAGAATAGTTGTGTGAGGGTGCTCAAATCAATTTATTACCTTTTACTATTATTCCTTTGGATCGTCAGTGGAAACTCTTATTTTGTCCTGTTCTCTGCAGTCTTATTCGGCTGTTTCCATGATTGCCCGTAGTCTGTCATCTCCTCCTCACACGATCTCCTCCATTTCACTCTTGAACACAAGCCCAACTCATTGTTTACCACTCGGGTTTCACTCGACTACCCACGTAGTGTACGATGTCACACAATGGCCTCTTCAGTTTTATTTTCTTCTACATCATTGTTGAGCAATTGGGTTTTTGTTAGTTCGTTCCCAGAAATTCTTCTTGTTGCTAATTCTTTCTGATAAGCCTTCTGATTTTCAATCTGAAGTTACCGAAGGCAGCTGATGATGAGAGTCTGTAGCTGTTTGCTGGGAATTCTTCTCTTTTTTTTCGATTTTACAGCTTGATTCCACACCGTATTTTCAGTACAAGTATGGAATTTTCAGCATTGATATCGGTTGCCCAAATTCAGGCATACCATAGATATCGGGTGTGCGCCGGCAGGGGATCGAACCCCGGACCATGTGCATGGTCGACGGGAGTCCTAACCACTGTGCCACCGACGCACTCTTTGCGTGCATGCCAAGTTTCTTACCCATATAGAAGAAGTGACTGACTTAACATATGTGTTGAAAACTTAAATTTTGTTAATAGCGGAAATAATCATTCAGACATGTATAAAACACAAAATAATTGAGCGTAGAATATCCTTTTCGAAAATTTCCTCTTCTGGCTCTACAATTATATATATAGAAAATTGTATATATAGAATGATAAATGAACAAAGAATATTCCCTTCGATAACTTCATCATCAGGTTCTACGGTTAAATATACATAATAGTGAATGAATTAATGTTATTAACAAATTGATATTGTTTAAATAACACTGAATCAATAATAATATCAATGGAAAACGACTATTCACTATCCGTAAACAAGAAACCTTTATACATACGACTGCAATTCAGGGGCGATATACCTAGCGAAATAACCACAAAAAAGTTAAGGGAATCAGTTCAAAGAACTTTTATTGCTGGTAAACTTCCAGTATTATTTTCTACACGACCGATGGTGAAAATCAGCTGAAAGATGAAGTACATAGACTAGCCACCCACCTCCAATTGTATCTACCAATTCAGCTGCACCTGTTAAAAGAGTTATATACGCCATTGCTCTAGGAACTCGATTTTGTCGTGCTTACTCGAGAAGGTTTACCAGTATGCAAAAATAAAGGTGTAGTAAAAACCATCAACATTTCGATATTATACCACCTGGTCGAAACCAGCCACAACGCCAACTAGCATTGAAGGATCCTTCTCTATCATCTACCGCGTACCAAATAAATTTCTGAAAGCATTCAGGTACCGAATACTTTAAACAGAAGAGGCTTTCTCAATTCACCAGAAAAACCGATGCTTTGTGTGCAGAAAAAGCGAGTCCAGACACTACCACTGCTGTGGTCGGCATTCAGTGGAGACTATAAATTCATGAATTTGTATTATTGTTATCTTTCCTAATTTGCCTGTCTGAAATTCACTGTGTATTGTTATGATAATGCTGTTCGACTGTAATCCGTTGAAATTATTATTATTATTATTGGTATGATGTTACTTAAACAACGCTGATGTTGTTCAGTAACGATTATTTTGAAGAAAACATTTTAATGTGCATTTTTAATCAGTTAAAATGTAAAGCTATGAAATATTTAGGTGCTACTATTATTATCATAATCGTCATCACCAAAGTTTTGTTATGAAAATTTATGTATTGACAACAACACCAAATATGTTGTTTCTGTGTACATTTTTAGATGTTTTAAAATAATTTTTTTGTAAAATCTACAGTAGATGGGCATATATTTAAACACATACTTTATATGTAACATATATATGCATATATATATATATACATATATCATGTAATCTAAAAATAAAGGTCATAAAAAGTTATGAAGTCAACAATATGTATTCACACAAAAACCTGAATAATAAATAATCACCTACACAAGTTTATTTCTACAAGACTTTGTTGACAAGGTAGGCTGCTTTATTTTGTTCAGTACAGTAAAGCATCTGAATTGTGTGTGTGTGTGAACCAAATGTTAACTTTTGTGTCTCAAATTTTTTATTATGTTAAGTTGTTAGTAAGGAAGATAAACTTGCAAATGTAAAATGATCTTAATTCCGTGTGAATTAGCAACACTAATGCGAAGAACCATGAAAGTGGAATGTAGAGAGCTGTGTCAGTTACTGTTGAATTTTTTCGCATCAGCTGTATTCACAGATCTTCCATTGGATTACTGATTTATAGCTCCGGTAATTAATGTTTATTGATAACAACCTCTTTGTCACTGACTACTCTAAGCTCTAAATTGTTTTGGATAGCTCTGTGGTTAGGTGTCAGTCATCTCTGTTCGTATGGATTATCAAAAGTAATGTTCAAACATTTGCATGGTAACTGGAATCTATATTCAAACGACATCTTTTCTACGAATTCGCTTCATCTGAGGCTTGAAAACAACGTCACTAAGAATTAGCTTTACATTCACAACGTATTAATCAGTTTTGCTATTTTAAGAGCAACCATACTGGGGGGTAGCAACGTTAGTGGTTATCAAGAGTTCAGAAGAAGCTAAGCGAATACTAACTCAACAGTTTATTACGTAGATGGTTGTGGCGTTCTTATTACCGCGAATACTTGCCTCTAGCATCTAACCGTATCTTCAGAGAAACTGTTTTCCTCCACTGAAAAATAATTAATTTTTTGCAGTGAATGATTTGCACCCGAATTCCAAGGAATCTGTCTTCAGTTACTCTTAAGTATTGATTTTATGTTGATTACATTATTTCAACGTAGATCTTCCAACTAACTGTAACCAGAAGGTCCTGGGTTCGAACACCAGCGGGCTCGAACTGCCAAAGAGTCCCAAACTAGAAAGAAACATCTGTCCAGTACTCCAAGATTTTCCAGTGGTTCTCCTACTGATATCAGCTCATGATGAAATCCTGTTACCAATCAATCAAATCCCTACAAACCAATACTTGAATAACTGACATCTGTTGGAGAATCGCTGAAAATCAGCAACACTGGGCAGCTGTTTCATCCTACTACAGGCAAGAATTGCTGAAAGATCCCGAACTAGGAAGTATCAGCTGTCTACTGATCCTTGTTTCCCTAACTTATGCTACCGTGGTTCAAGGGCAGTAGTTTGCTTAGTCAAATGTTACGAAGTCAGCTATGATGACTAAGAGCATTTGAGAATGATACTTCTATAGCCGTACTAAGAATTAGCATTAAAGCATTTAGTTAACAATAGTATTAATTTATATTTCCATATAAACAGGTGGATTTACATGATAAGCATAACATCTTTACAGGCACATTCAGGCATGATATAAATTATAGTAATAAAATCTCGATGTACTAGTACTGTTTCGATAGAATAAACAGTTGAATTATAACATAAATAGTGCCCGTCGGTGGTATAGTAGTAAAATTCTCGCCAGACATGCATGCTGTTCGGGGTTCGCCCCCCGAACAACGCACTCCCAAACCTCTCTAAGCTGATAATGAGATCAATAAGGAGAGAAGGTTGGGCAAGAGGCTAGCAACGCCACCCCATAAAAATAAACACCACTGCTACCGAAACTTTAAAGGTCTAGCGTGAAGCCATATAATCCATTAAAATATTAAAGGAATAGAATTTTAAAAAATGACGTAAATTCTAAAGCCATCATCCAGATCGTTGTCAAGCTTGCGCACGTAACACAAAGTTTGTCTCGTTTTCTACGGAAGATAGTACCAGACCACTATCTAAAAAGTATTCAGGTAGGTACTACATCCACATGGTGTTTCAGGGAGAAAAATCGTTCTGAGAAACTGCAAACTGGAATGAAAACAAGTAGGGGTGATATGCCATTAAAAATACATTTACAGAAAATTTAGAAGAAGGAACTTTACAGTCCTTAAAATGATTATGTACCTTTGTGATCTGTAATGCTGACTAACCGTAGTGGTCCTAATATCTAGAATATTTTTTTTATCCTTCACGTTCCCCAATGGAACATAGGGCTCCAAGCTAGTGGCTTGAAGTTTCTGTAGCAGTGTTTATTTTGCAGGATGGGGATGCTAGCCTCATGCCCAACCTTTCGTCTTCACCAGCAGTATTTCTGGTTTAGTGAGGTAAAGGAGTGCGTCGGCCGGGGTTCGAACCCCGGAGCATGTGCATGGTCGGCGAGCGTCCCAACCGCTATGCCACCGACTCAAGAAGTTTTTGTAATAATATCAAAAACTCTAAATTGCCTTACCAACGCTGTTAGATTTACAGGTGTGATTATTTTCTCAGTGTAAAACAAGTACTTAGAATCAACTAGAATATTAGAAAGAAGAGAACACGAAGTTCAGCAAAGGTCTTGATCTTTTCGTCAATTTCATTTTCAAAAGCAGCCGTACAATCGCATTCAAACACATAATTTTACATGGATACAACTCTTGTCTGATTATACACAATTACGACGGCGAATAAAAGATGATAATTATTTTCAACTAGATATGGTTTACGAGAGGCTTAGAAACAAAATTACACAGTATTAGAATGGATAACAAGTGTGTAAAAATGAGCATGAAAACAAGATTGAAATAATAATAATTTTCAACTTGAGATGGGAGTTGGGAGGTGTGAATATAGATTACAACAGCCTTAGAAATTATACAGGGTTACAACGAATTACAGGTGTATAGAAAATGAGCATGGAATCAAAACTCTTCTTTTGGACAAAGCGTGTTGTGTAACCATTTTGAGTCAGGATATTTTTGAGGAATAGGAGCTCCTCTTCCACGTGATCGCTGCTGCAGATTTTTCTAATGCGATGAGTTAGTGCCATGATGAGAGCTTGTTTTCGGCTCAAAGGTATCCAACTATAGAAATGCGTTAATTGGCCGTTCCATGTCAGGTTTCTGTGGATGGACCTCTTCAGGGTTCTATCATCTCTTCTTATTAGTTCCACATCCAGAAATGGAATCTTTGAATCGTTTTCTAATTCCATTGTGAATTTAATCGAAGGATAAGAATTATCAAATTCTTATAAGATGCAGTTGAGGTCCAAGTTATCGTAACAGACTATAAAGGTATCGTCGACGTATCTTTTGTACAGTAGTAATTTGTTTATTGTTGATTATGGCCATAAAGCAGTTGGCTAAAAGTGGGCCAACACGAGATCCCATTCCAATATAAGCGTCGGAGTACCAATATCATATCTGAAGGAATTAATGCTGAGATGCACGCTGAATGTACAATTCAGCTTCAGCGACAATATCTACAGACAGAAAGACGGAATGCGATTCAGAGCCAAAGAAAACACTGTATCTGATTCTGAATTTCAGGGGAGAGTTGGCAGCGGATATCCTGAAGAGAAGAATATCCAGCTAATTAAAGAAGACCTACCCTGCCGCAACACTAAGAGTGACATTTTTCTAGCCGTCCAATACATCGAAACAACGTGAAGGACAAATTCTCGCATATGACCAATTCAATGTGAATATACCAGTTCACCTGCTCGTGCGAAGTTTGGTACATAGGTCGTTGTATGCGCGTCCTTTCAAAATGTACTAGAGAACATTACCCAGCGTGGCTAGAAAGAGGAGGCATCGGTTCAATCAGAAGTGCCATTATTGAACATCTGATCAACACGTCTCACAACTGATTCTTTCAAAGTAATTTACAAAGTCAACAGAAGCCTACCAAAAGCAGTACGTTTCCGACTTATCTGTACTGCAGAACCCCTTGCAATATGCATCGAGAAGCCGGAGCTGTGTGTTCAAAAGAAAAATTAGTCCAATCTCTACAACTACCATGGACCTAGTTCGGTAGGTTCCCTTAGCTTCCGTTTTTTCTTTCGTTCTCTTTTTTCTTTTTGATCTTTTTTCGTTCGCTGTGCGTGTGATTCTTACTCTCTCTGTATTCATTCAATTCACCCCATTTTGAGTTATAAAAACAGTTATTTTAAGTTTGTTTCCATGCTTTTCCTGTTAACATTTATAATTTGTTTAAAATAACTTTTTTACATTTATATCTTAATTCTGTGCAATTTTTGTGTTTCTAAGGCTCTTGTAATCTATATTCACACCTCCCAACTCCCATCTCAAGTTGAAAATTATTATTATTTCAATCTTGTTTTCATACTCATTTTTACACACTTGTTATCCATTCTAATACTGTGTAATTTTGTTTCTAAGCCTCTCGTAAACCATATCTAGTTGAAAATAATTATCATCTTTTATTCGCCGTCGTAATTATGCAGAATCAAACAAGAATTATATCCCTGTAAATTTATGTATTTAAATGCGATTGTACGGCTGCTTTTGAAAATGAAATTGACGAAAAGATCAAGACCTTTGCTGAACTTCGTGTTCTCTTCTTTCTAATGTTTATATGGGTGTTTTCCACGATTTAGAATATTCTCTACAAGGTATCATCAAGAACTCTGTCCAGAAGAGTCCCACACCAACACTTCCTGAACACCGTCCACCTTCAGAATGACCATGATTCACTCAAACAAAATCACGTCGTAAAACATTACATTGTTATTGAATTGCACAACGAAAAAGAGGGGCAATAAATTATTTATTATTATGTTTCCTTTAATTCCTAGAGGAACATAGGGCTTCAGCCGTGCGTCTCCATTGCGTTCGGTTCTCTGCTAGAATCTTCACCTGGCTCCAAGTCTGCCCACACGCTTTCATCTCCTCTTCACATGACCTCCTCCATGTCAACGTCGCACTGACGACCAACTCGCCGCTTTCCATTCGGATTCTACTCAAGGACTTTTCTAGTGATGTCACTTGATGGTTTATTTTCTCACAGTATGGCCAAAACACCACCATTTCTTCCTGCCTATTTGTTTCACAATCGGTTCCTGGTTGGTTCGCTCCCAGAGATCCCTGTTGCTGATCTTTTCTGGCCGGCCATCTGATCTTGAGTATTTAGCGAAGACAGCTGTTAATGAACGTCTGTAGTTTGTTTGAGATGCTCTTTTTGACGCGCAGTGCAAGTCTCTGATCCGTATAGTAATTAGCCCTGACTTGACATTTGAGTTGAAAATCCGGATCCCATTTTTCATGCTGAGTGTCATTGACCTCCACACAGACTTGAAAGTAATGAAAGCTTGTCTTGCCTTTCCGATTCTTGCTTTGATATCCTCGTCAGTTCCGTAGGCCTTTAGTTGAAACGATGCTTCCTTGGTAGGTAAAAGAGGTTGTTACATTCAGGTTACTCCCATTTATGATGGCTGATTGTTGTCTGTTGTTGTTGTTGTTGCTGTTGGTGGTGTTGTCCAGGAATCTTCATCACCTCTGTTCTCTCTATGTTCACCTGAAGGCCTATCTTCTCTGGATGCTTCTTCTATCAACTTATTGCCTTTCTCTTGCATATTTTCCAGTTTGTGGGAAATCAGACATATATCATCGGCGAAGTCCAGATCCTCCAAGTATTCTGTGTGAGTCCATTTTATGCCTGTTTTCTCATTCCCCGCTGTTTGTTGTATTATCCAGTCTACTGCAATCAGGAAAATCATTGGCGATAGTAGGCAGCCAGCTTGTCTTACTCCTGTCCTCACTTCATAGGATTCCGTAAGTTTCCCGCTGTAGATTACTTGGCGTGCAGCATTGTCTTACAGCTGTTGAATGAGATGTATAATTATCGGTGGCATACCGTAGTGGCGAAGTAGTTTCCAAAGCACCTCTCGATAGACGCTGTCAAAGGCCTTTTCAAAGTTGATGAAGCTGAGATAGAGAGGTGACTGCCATTCCAAGCTTTGTTCAATGATGATCCGTAATGTGTCGATCTGATCAATGCATGACTTGTTTCTCCTGAATCCAGCCTCTTCCGGTCGAAGTTTTTCATCTAGGGGATGTTTGATTCTCTCCAGGATGATGCGGCTTAGTATTTTGCTTGGGATGGACAGGAGCATAATTCCGCGCCAGTTCTTGCATTGACTTAATTCTCCTTTCCTTGGTAGTTAACAGTTAAACAGTGACAAAGGCAAGTATTAAGGTTTAAGTCAAGAGATGATATGCAAACGTCAGAAAGATGATAAACAGTCTGGCAGAAAAATGGATGGTGATCACAGGGTTAGTAGAAACATCCAAATAAGTACAAATATTGTGGTTGGATCTTTGAGGAGTGATTTTCCAAACAATTCTTCTGCCAAGGTATTGTTATTATTTTTTACTCACAATCTTTCCTTATTACCGGAGTTTCTCCACTGGTTGAAAGGTCTAGCAGTGTGTCAGCTAGAATTTAAACGAAGACTTTGTAGATGGTCAACAAAAGTATACACTTATTCGACAAATCTTAACCGTACAGCGACTAACAGAAGCTGCTATATCATAGTTGTTCACAATGGATGATAGAAACAATAACTCACTTAAATGCTAGATTTCCAGGGGCATTTAAGAAAGGGAAGAAGAAAGTTGGCTTCAAGGTGTAGTCTGAAATATAAGCATATTTGCTCAGCTATAAAACCAATTTACTGTATTTCTAATCTTTGAGATCTCAGTATGAGTAAATATTTGAATAAGTTGACTGGAAACTTTTCTTTCATTGTCTAACTGGAATGAAGTAAAATGGGGAACTGAAACAAAAATTTTCCTTGCCATAAAATGTGCCATACTTCAACGAAATATGCTTTTGTCGATTCGTTAAAAATATTCACACTTCATTTAAGGACAAATTGACTGTAGGAATCTTCTCAAACGACCCTGGTTTTTCCCCTTTTCAAGAAACAAAACTGATTAGTTGTAAACGTTTTTCAGGTGATCAACTTCTATAAGTTTACTGCCTAACAGAAACAGATTCAGTTAAGAAATATATAGTGAAATTTGCAGCGGACCTTTCTTGCTGCTGATTGAATACTGCTAAATATTTCCAGTTGAATTTCGGTTTCTGCGCTTTTTTTACCTTAATTACAGGCATTCACTATCGAACTTCAAAGTTAAACCTTAATGTTCTTATATCAAAGCTAGTGAACATTGGATTATTTGTTTACTCGAACTGGTTTCTATTTGGCGGGAGACAAGAAGATTATCATTGCTTATTGGTATATTGGTTGGCAGAAGATGGGAGGAATACGACCAGAAGTACAATTGTATATTCTGTTAGCATTTATTCACAGACTTTGTCGTCTCGTTATCGGTGGCAGAATAAACCATCGTAGTGTACTTCGGTATTTTGTTGGTCCGTGTTGGTTGCTGTGTATAGTATTCTGAGTATTAGGAATACTCTTCTGAAACCAGCGATAGGTCCAGGATCTTTGCGATCTGAATATTTGACACCTTATGTCTTAAACACTCGTATTCATAGTAACCTCTACTAAATAAAATAAAATAAAATAAATCAAACGCACAAAAATATGTTACATACAGTGTACTGATGCATTTCCTTACATTTATCCTACGGTGGACAGAAAACAGTTAATACCAACAATAAATGTTCATACCATTTCATGACAAGTGATCAAAAGTCAAGTTGATGGAAAATCAATTATAAAAAATTTAAATCTGAGGTTACTTGATAGCATAGTCATCAGTCCATATACCCCTTCACTAAGGAAAACAGTCTTTGCAATTCTCCAACAAGTTCATTGACTGCATCAGAATGTATACAGCCTTGAAAGATTAATCCCTTAATTTATCCCGAATTATGTGCTCATAAGCCTTTGTGACGCAGTTATCCGCGCAATCACAAAGCTAGAGCAAATCCATTCAGAAAAAGATGAAGAAATGATTAATTTTGGCACAACCAGTTTGTTTACTAATACTCAGATTAGTACACCTCTGGAGGCAGTTAGGAATGAAGTGAACATTGATCCTGAACTCAAAAGTAGGATGGAGCTCTCGTTTAGTTATGCCTAACCTCCACTATATTCAAATTTCAAAATAAACTGTATAAACTAACGAATAGGGTGGCAATGGGATCACCAATATCTCCAATGTGCTTCGGTGGCACAGCGGTTAGGACTCTCACCGACTATGCACATGGTCCGGCTTTCGACCCCCTGCCGACGCACACCTCATATCAATTGGTCAGCCTGCAAAATTTGGGCTACCGATATTAGATTCTGAAAATTCCATACTTGTACCAAAAATACTCTGTAGTTTCAAGCTATAATCAAAATCAAAATAGTAGCAAACATATCTACGGATAGTTGGGAATATAAGGCTCTTGGAACGTGTAGTCCTGCTCCTAGGTTATGCTGGAGATATGTAGATAACACATTCACTGTATTCAAATCTGAACATATCCCTCATCTTTTCACACACATAAGCTCATCAGCAGACGGAATCCAATTCACTGCTGAGTTAGAAAACGAATAGGGTGAGTTGACCATGCTAGATTACACTGTAGAATAAAAAGAAAACAAGATGGTGGGTGGTTAGATGCTGGCATTTATAGCAAACTGACACACTCTAATAAATACTTAGACTTTAATTCATCCCATACAGAATGGGCAAAAATAGTTTCAGTGAAATGCCTGTATATTTGGGCCAAGAATCTAACTAGTAGGGCGGGAGATTTAAATAATGAAATCAAACAAATAAAGGAAATATTATTAGTGAATAACTACCCACCAGAATTTATTCAGATTAGTAATGAAAGTGACAAAAATAACAAACATTATAAAGAATTCAAGTCTCTGTAGTACTGCCATATAAGGAAGGAACGTCAGATGCCTTGCGTAGGATTCTCAATAAAGCTGGAATTAGGGTGGCACTTAAATCAACCATCGATGTCACCAGACGGGTGAACCAAAACCCAAATTGGCTTCCTCTCAATGCTACTCAAGGAAGTAGAGACGCAGTTTACTGGACACAAAAGTAAGAAGAGGAGCAAACTTTGGCTCACACTACTACCTCATGCACAGAACACTCAAAATCAAATTAAAAACTGTCAAGGAAACAGGAGCTGCAGATAGACCATAAGCCAAGTTCAATACTCAAAACCTGAAAGAGCAGGTCACAAAGGACATCTTCACTGCAATCATAAGGAAAAAGGCGGGGACACAAATCAACACTAGCGAGGAGACCAGCGCTGAAAACTCTGCTAGCAAGAGTAATCCAAAGAACAATTCTTGTAAACAGTTTAATTCCAGAATGGCCTTTATTCATTCAAACTAAACCACATCGGTAAATAACGCATTAAATTTGAACATCAAGAAGAAACAGAGACGTATAGTAAGGATCAAGTCAGTAGATGATATACAAATGTAAGAACAATGATATACAGTGCAGGAGAAAAATGGATAATAATTACAAAGTTAGTTAAAATATCCAAATAAGCATAAATATTGTGAGTAGATCGTTGAGGAGGTATTTTTCAAATAAGTATTCCTTTACAAAAAGGAAACATAAGTCCTTAACTCAAAGCTAATTCTGGAGTAAAGACTTGAGTATAGTCTCACTTTTAATTGGTAAATGGTGACTAGCAGTGGAATCCAGGGTGCGCATTTCATCTTAGATATGATAGAGAAGATTTGTAGCTCAGGTGGATGATTTTGATGCGGTTGTGTTCTCTGAGCTGGATAGTTAATTTGCGGAGCTTTCATCGCCCTACTAGGTGACATCTTCAGCGCATACTTCAATTTGAAGTGAGCTTACAGATTTCTCCACGAGTTTATTAATCATCTCTCCTGGTGGCCTTGGACGTGATTGGTTGTTTCTGTGTGTTTTCACACCTTCCAGGCTACTTGTATTGTAACTCATTGTTTCTTTGACTTGAACTGTAACCCTTTTGTGTGGGGTTTCTTTCTGATCGGTTGATAAATTTTGTCTATCTCGATGTGTCTATTGATTGATGATTCACTGGAATACCAAGCTTCTAAAAATTCTCCAGCATTCTTGTTGTTTCCTCTGACTGATATTTGAACGTTGTCCCAGTCGAATTGATGTCCGTTGTTGTCTATATGTAGTGATATGAGGGAGTGGATATCATGTCTTTTGACGGCTAGCTTATGGTCATGGATACGAAGACGAAGGGGACGTCGTCCACGTTGGCCGATGTAGTGTTTTTCGCAGTTGGTGCAATTTATTTTGAAGATGATGTTGGTTTTATCTACTTTTGCTGTTGAGTCTTTTGGTTGACATAGAATTGAGTAAAGTGACTTTGTTGGTTTGTGTACGATGTCAATTCCTAAATGTTTGAAGAGTCTTGTAGTGATTTCTGAGATATCCTTTATATATGGTAAGGCGATTTTATTTGTGCTTTCCTTGGGGGCTTTTGGTTTGATGAATTTCCGTGGATATCCATTCTTCTGGAAGTCGTCCATGAGATATCTTTCTTCAATTTTTCTTAAGGTGGGAGTGCTGCAATGAGTCCTGGCCCTCTTGAATAGTGTTTGTATGTAATTCCTCTTGTGTGCTATTAGATTGTTGCTGTTGTAATTCAGGATTTGGTCTGTGTGAGTTGATTTTCTATAGACTTGAGTTTCTAATTCCCCTGTCGTTGTTCGCTTGACTAAGACGTCCAAAAATGGGATTTGGTTTTCTGACTCCTCTTCTCTTGTGAATTTGATGTCACTAAGGACGTTGTTTATCAGGTTGTGAGCTTTATCTAACTCGTTTCTTTTGATAATTACAAATGTGTCGTCTACGTAACGTATCCAAATCTTGGGTTAGATCTTTGGTAGAATTATGTTTTCGAGCGTTTGCATCACTGCTTCTGCAATCAAACCTGATATTGACGATCCCATAGGTGTTCCTTTGACTCTTTCATATATTTGGCCGTTGAATTGGAAGTACTTTGTTATACATAGGTTTATGCATTCCATCCAGCTTGTGTGATGAAAGCTCCGCAGTTTAACTATCCAGCATTTCATCTTATTTGGGACTCGTCAGATGGGTGTACCTGCATTCCACAGTGAGTGATGATGTTCCCCCCGAGGCTCGAAACCAGTGCTGATAGTTTCAAACTCCAAAGCGTTATCCACTAGACCACTTGTGCCACGAGAGCCACCTCTTGTGTAACGGGTCATGCCAACCTTAGACCGAGCTTTTCGGTCCAGTCAGTCGACGGGAAAATATAAAATCCAATTCAATAATAGTCTCACTTTGCTTATTTTGTTTTTTGGAATATCTCACTGTGAAAGTTGGCTTTTCAAAAAAAGGAATATATGTACAGTTGAACGTCTCAGCTATATCTGATTCGGATTTTTCGATATATCGTATTAAGCAACGTTAGAATAGAATCATTTGGCCTAATCTCACATTAGTTTCATAATTTATTTTTAGTTTGATAACTCAAAGCTTTGACTTGTCATTCCATTCATTAGTTATTCAAATGATGAAATCTGAGACCACTTTAGTTTATGATGTTCATGTATTTCTTGTATCAAGTTACTAGAAGGCATCGATTGAATCAAGACAGAGTTGTATTAACTCAAATAAAGTTCTGATATCAAACTTTTTTGTTGATTCTTGCATATATTATGGTGGTGAATTCATAATATAATAATAATTTGCTTTATTCCAGAAACAGTACTAGTGGTACAGTGTGGAATTTTCAGCACATATCTAAAATGTTTGCATCTAATTTTACAAACATTTAAAAGGAGTATTAAACAAACAAAAAAAATCTAAAGACACCAACAGCAAAAAAAAAATACAGGATAAACACAAAATAATTATAAATGCCAAAAAGTACCAAGAAGTAGAAAGGAAAATAAACAGCATATAATAATATCTCAGTAGTGGGTAGTGGAAGCTATGATATGATTATGCATGGTGACAGTAAAGCTATAGTCATACAAGAAGTTATGAAATGATATTTAAGAACGTTTATCGCCAAGATGATCAGTTAATTTGGTTGAAACAACTCTAAACAATTATAAAATAACATTTCAGGGTTGTTGTTTTGTTTTTTATTGTCAGGTCTAATGCAGTGTTTGTAGTGGTAGTGTGAGTAATCCTGAATAATACAAAATTTTTAAGGTGGTGACAGTGGCGTTCACAACCAATGATTGTCAGTTTAATATTTCCGAAAAGTATAGAAAATAAGAAAAAATAACCACAAAACTAATAATTACATGATGGTTAATGACGGGACAATTTTGTAATACTCATAGTGCTAATAGAGTCGGAACCAGTGGATACACAATAGAAGGAATACAGTAAAGTACAAAAAAATAAGCCAATGTTAATAATTTAGGTAGCTAAGTATGTTTAAGAAGGTGTTCACTATAGAATACATAATAAGAGAGAAATAAAAGAGCTTAAAATTATGATTATTAACAACAAAGTAAGTCATAGGTTTCGCGCTTAACATTGTCTCTGTCACTTAGAACACGGGCCAAGTATGGTATCGTTGAGTTCCTGTACTTGGTTGTACGAGCATAGATTATTTTATACTTATTTCTGGTTTTACTTGATGAGATACAAGGCAAGAGTTGGGAATAGAGGGGGTGTTGAGGGTCGGAGAGTATGGTTTTAGACCAGTTTTCGCATGTATTCAGATGCCTATCAGCTAAAGAAGGGACGAGCTGACTGAGTTTTACACCACTAGTCCTACTCACTACCTTCAACATCCTTCTCAAGATGGTATAGTCCTTTTTCAGTATGAAGATTTTCATGTCTAAGTAAATGCATGAAATCAGTTGTATACTTTTAAACTGAATAAGTGTTACTGCACTCACCTTTTTTAATGTTTCTTTTTTCAGATAAATGAGTACATCATAATGGATTTACAAACACTTGATATCAAATTTAGTCACCATCCACCAATTAAATTCTAATTATATGCCTAGACATCGTCGAAGCACCTGCACACAAGGAGCTGATCTGCCAACGTAAGATCGAGTATTTCGGTCCAATAAATCGACGGGAAAATCTGAAATCCAATCAAACAAATACTATGACCCGTTGCACAAGAGGTGGCTCTCGTGGCACAAGTGGTCTAGTGGATAACGCTTTGGTGTTTGAAACCATCGGCACTGGGTTCGAGCCTCGGTGGGAGCATCATCACTCACTTGGGAATGCAAATACATCCAGTTAACTGACGAGCCCCAAATAAGGCGAAATGTGCATCCTGCATTCAACTGCTAGTCAACATCGACCAATCGACTTGTTATAAAAGTTTCTCCCAATTAGACTGACGTTTATTACATTAGGAAATTCAGATTAAGCAGGTGTATTAGAAGAATACCCCAGATGTAGAGTCTATCATTATTGATATGTAGTTTCGAGCAATTAATCCACACGGTTGCTTATAAATGTACTACATGAGTAAAAAGTTGTGTGAGTGGTTGAATAGGATTATGACCAATAGTTTGTGCTCGAAACTTCGTGCAACACTGTGTGACTTATCAAAATAAAATATTATCCATAATGGAGTTCTGCTCTACCACAGTGCCCAAGTTTTATACTTATATCAAGATCACGATGTATTTTATAAAGTTAGATAACTTAAATCTGTGCAGAACAAAGAATCTTTATCAATAAGAAGAATTAATCGTATGTCGTATTTTTTGGGTTTTGAAGTTTCTTTAGCGATTTTATGGAGTATTTCCAGGGTAGGTTCTCTAGCTCCATTCCAAACCTGCCTTCTTTTTCTACTGGGCTTAGGACTAGATGGAAAATTTGCGAACTAGTAAACTAGTCGAAAAGATGAATTGGAAACACCCTGTCGAGATGATTGGCTGACATTCTGAGCTAGGTCATTGCTCGAGTAGAAACCGAGTGCATAACGACGACCTGGGCGTGTATCCCACAGTGACATGGAGGAGATCGTGGGAGGAGGAAATAAGAGCGTATAGTCAGTCGTGGAGCTATCCGAAGACGACTGTGGAGAACAGGAGAAAATGGAGGTGTGCTTTTGAAGCCACAGAACCCAAGGTAGCAATAACGATTCCGCATCATAACTGAGAACAGTTTGAAATGAGACCCTACAATTAAAGTTCATAGCTTTAGAAAATAATATATGAAAAAAGGCTGAAGCGTTTCTTGAAATGAATAAGGAAATAATTCCTTAAATTAGCACTGACTGGAACTTATACTCAAGAAAAAAGAAGAGGAATAACAGAGATTTTAGTAGTAATTTTTCTCTGACACCTAATCAGAGCCAATTCCTCAACATATATAAAGCAGAAAATGGAGATGGATCAGGTATATGTTGAAGATGCCGTAGAGTGAAATCGTGCGCTAGGCCATTGTTCAAGTGGAACCCCAATAAGAAGCGAAGACAGGGTCGTCAGTGCGAGGGTGACATGGAGGAGATCATGCGAGAAATGTTGAATGCGACCAATCTACTGAACACCGAGCGGGAAGGTAGCAGGACCAGATGGAATTCCCTCACCCCAAAGCACTGAAATCGAACCTAGAGAGTGCGGCAGATGTGCTCACGCTATTATTGCAAAATGTTTGGAAAGAAGGAAAGGTACCCACCGAGTGGAAGAAAGGCTACTTTGTCAAGCTGCCAAAGAAGGGCGACTTAGCCATCTGGAAGAACTGACTGGCTGGGAATAGTGCTCTTGTCTACTACAAGGAAAATACTAAGTTGCATCATCCTGGAGAGAATAAATGATGCACTGGATACATAACTCTGCTAACCGGAACAAGCTGGATTCAGCAAAGGCAAATCATGTGCCGATCAAACTGCAAATCTACGCATAGTTATCACAGAACAAATCATAAAATGGCAGCCAAACACCCCTCTAACTCAAGTTAATCGATTTTAAGAAGGCCTTCGACAGCGTAGACTGAGAAGTAATTTGGAAGCAGCTTCAACACTACTGCATGTAGTGTTCATAGTCGTTATCAACCTCATTCAACAGCTGGCTACACGACGGTGGCATATGTCAGGTGGTCCATAATGGAAAACTCAGCGAGGTGTTAGAAGTGAATACAGGAGTAAGACAGGGTTGCCTGCCTATAATCACGGATGATATTCTTAATTGTGTTCGACCGAATTATGCGTCAGACCGTGCACGGGGAGTGGGAATATAGGAATACGCTGGGCCAACGATAAGAAGACTCTAGATCTTGATTTCGCAGATGATATGTATCTAATGTCACGCAAAATCGGAGACTCACACGCGAAAACAAATAAACTGGCAGAGGAGGCTGGTAATGAAGACAGGACTGCAGGTGAACACAGAGTAGACGGAGGTGATGAAGACAACCAGCAAACAGTAATAATCACCATCAACAGGAGAGATTTAACAGAGGTTGCCTCCTTCACGTATCTAGAGAGCAGGATTTCAACCAAACTCAGTCGGAACGGATGAAGATGTCAAAGTCAGAATTGGAAAGCCAAGATATGTCTTCATCAGTCTGAAACCAGTTTGGGAATCTTCCGCACTCATTCAGTCAGCATAAACAAGATTCGGACTTTTAACACCAATGTGAATTCAGTCAGTTCTTCTATACGGTTCAAAATCTTGCATTGTGTGTCGCGAAAAGGATCCCCAAGAAGTTACGGACTTTCATCAACAGATGCCTTTGCTCCATCAAATGGCCGGAAAGAATTAGCAACAATATATTCTATCTAGCAACAAACCAACCAGGAGCCTGTTGCTGAACACATATGCAGTAGAAAACGGAGATGGATTGGGTATACGTTGAGTAGTCAGTCTAATGATATCGTGCACTAGGCCATTGTTCACGTGGAACCCCACTAAGAAGCAATGAGAGGGTCGCCATTGCAAGATGACAGATTATGGGCGATTGTAAGGCTAACCAGCTGAAAAGAACGGCAGAGAATAGACAAGAGCGGATATATGTCTTTGAAGCCCTATTTTCCACTCGAAACGCAAGGAAACAATAGTAGTAGTAACAATCTCTATATAGTCAAATTATGTACACCTTATCTTCAACGCATCATTTGCACAGATCTTCCATGTTGGTTGTGCTACTTTTGATCTTCATGTTGTGTTTCTTTATGCTCCCTTTACGTCTCCCATGTATCTTCGTTACGCTTTATGATTCGCTTTTTCTGATATCAAATCTATCTCCCTGCAGTTTGATATTTTTATTCTGATGAACGTCTTTTCGTATACTGCTGATAAGTCTTATCAGTAGCACACAGCCCAGTGTCTGCTAGCCAAATGGAAATGACCTAAAGATCAGACGGTTGTTTCGCCCATTTAAAGCCGAGGGCATCACGCAGTGTACCCTTAGTATATAGGTTTATGCAAATATGCTTCATTTCTTGGTTACCATTCATGGTATCATATAGGTCAAGTAGTGTGATTTGAACGATTTTACTTTCGAAGAAAAATGTGGTGAAAATTTCGTTCGTTGGGTTGTGTACGTTGCCCATTGCTAATTAGTTTGCAGATCTTAAATTTGAAGTGCCAGTATGGTCTATACGCCTTATTGATTTATTATTCTGTTGGATTTAATAGTTCCCAAGTGCCAAAGTATTTCAGTGAAGCTCTGCAACTTATTGTGATGGGAACTTTTCGTTTTAGATGTATAGGTTCATGTAAGTGCTGTTTAATTTTTATTTCAGATCGCAATATAAAGGGAATGAACACAATTAAACACCAACAAGCAACAATCGCTATCAAGGGAACAAATTTGAATTAGGTGACTTCCTTCACTTATCTGCTCCACATCCTTTCAACTACAGGCGACAAGATGGATGAGGAGAAAGACACGAAACAACCTCATCACTCTGAAACCAGTTTGGAAATCTTGGATTTTCAACACCAATATGAAGTCATTCAGTTCTATGTGGGTCAGAAACTTGGCGCTCGCGTCACAAGATGTATTTCCAACAATCTGCTGCGGACTTCTACCAACAGATGCCTTAGCTGGCTCTACACTGACGATGAGATGGCTATTCAGAACGAATCAGTAAAAAGGAACTCTTGGAACGAACCAGTCAAGAGCCCATTGGTCAACAAACATGTAGAATAAAATGAAGATGGATCGAACACAGGCTGAGGTGACCCTTGGGTGACATCGAACGCAACACCATCGATCGAGTGGAAATCAACTAGGAAATGACGGGTAGGGTGGTGGTCTGAGTATGATATGGAGGAGATCATCTGATGGGGAGGTGAAGGCTTTTGGACAACTTCAGAGTGTATCAGAAAACATTGTGAAATGGAGTTGTGCTACGTATCACTTGGAATCCAAGGATGATGGATAAAATGAGGACAAATTTAGTTGTCACTATAAGATTTCAGATGGAAATGTTTATCTATTCTTAATATAAACTGTGTTTCAGTTCCATCTAGTTTTCACAAGATCAGGTCATATAAGTATTTTATTGGGTTCATGTCACCTAATTGCTATTATTTATCTTTTTAGTAGAAAAGATCCATGGGTATTTTAAAGCGTTTACACAATGAATGTAATACACGTATTTCCAAACACACAGATCTTATGGAATAGAGAATTCAGTTTTCTTCCGCCTATCTTTCAGACTCTATGTGCTCAGTGTATTACTGAGGAAAGGCCAAATAGAATTTAGTACGACAATTAACCGTAACATTTTAATGTGAACGTAGAAATCTCAACTAAAGTCGTCTACTCCATAATACAATTTGAATATTCTTTGTCGATCAACAGCATCAGAAATACAGCTTTAACCTGCCCCTGAGACACTCAAACCTTTCAGCAATTTACTCTGAAAGCTTAAAAAAGCTATTTACTATAATGTGAAATTAATATTCTTTATAAGGTACAAAATAACACTAATGAAGATTGGTCTAAATTTCAAGCGGAGAGTTTAACTGATGAAGAAAATGAAATTCAATGAAACGACTTGTTTGGCAAAATATTAACGATTCTTTTTTACCACATGAAATTTGCTAAACTCGGGGGTTAAATGGACAAGACATATCTAGATGGAAATCAGCTGAGAGTTGTTTTCTAAGACATGCAAAATAAGTCAATAATCTCCTCAAATTTCTATGAACGCGTCCGACTTATCAACTCCATAATCTCACCTTTATATTTGCAACCAAGATTTCATAAAACATGCCTACGTCTTCGTAAGATTCTGGATAAGGTGGATTTTTCTTATCATATTGTTGATCACTGGTTAGCTGAAATACAGGAATCAGTTAGAAGGCGTTCTCTATTTGTCATATACTTCAATGAGTTGAGAGTATTACTACTTTTTACAGTGACTGTCATTTTTATGGGATTAAATTGAGTCACATAGTTCAGACGTAGAATTTGTAACGATATTTCTCGAAGAAGTCTTGTTGAGATGCACGTTTAGTTTACTTTCAGTAATGAGATTTATAAAGATTAGGATGGCTACGAGATAGAACCACCACCGTTTCCACTGCAGAATAATCGTTTGATGTAAAAGCTTGAAAACACGTAGCTCAGTCAAACGAACTGTCCTTTCGGAGTATCGGCCCTGGCCAGATAATGCTTTCTGTGCTGAACGTATTCCTGCATGACTTTACAGGGGAGGGTGGAGAGGTGTAAGAAACGCCAAAGTAGAACACTTGATCGACTTCTGTTACTCAATCAATCACGACCATGATTTTAACATTATCTATCATAATATGTTAACCTAACCAGTGTTTTCTTTATCCCAAACCATAAAAGACGTGGAGACCTTATATATTCATAAATTCGGAAGCAGATGAAGAGGACAGCAGAAAATAGAGGGAAATGAGGATGTGTTGTTGAAGCCCTATGTTCCACTGGGAAGCCTATGGAATAATAATAATACATACAGAACTTGATATTTCAAGAATTGTTTTTTCATTTTATCATGTGAAATATCTGAATGAGCTTCGAATCGGGTTTTAATTAGCTAATTTCTTATTTCATAACATTTTATAGAGTTATCGCCAAACTTTGGAAAATAAACCATTGTTCTAAACAGAGCTAAAACTTCTCTGCTTCTGATTGAATTTTCGAATAATTTTTTGGAGAAGATATGTAGCAATGGCCTGCGTTTAACTGTCCTATTATTTCAGTAATATGTGTATGGTGAACTTGTCCATAGATTCCTTCCTAACTTCACTTATCCATGTACCATAATCTAAATTACAAGCAGTAGGCACGGACGAGGATGTCACAACAAGGATCTGAAAGGCAACACTCACTTTCATCACCCTGAAATCAGTTAGGAAATTCACTTCTTTCAGTCAGCATAAAAAACTCGGATTTTCAACACCAATATTAAGTAAGTTGTTCTCAATGTGTGTGAAACTTGGTGAGCGCGTCACAAATAGCATTTCTAACAGATTACTAAAGACCTTTATCAACAGCTGCATTAGGTGACTCCATACTGAAGATTAAATGGTCAGAAATAATTAACAACAATAAACAGTGGGAACGAATTAGTTGAGATCTCGTTAGTCAACAGATATATATAGAAGAATATGTAGATGGGTCGAAAACATGCTAAGAAGATGGCTGAAAGACATCGTGTGCTATACGGGACATCATTTGAGTGGAACCTGAATATGAGTAGTGGACGACAGGCTATGGGCAGTCGCGGGGTAAGCTAAATAGGACTGCAGAGTGTGGGACCAAGTGGAGATGTGATGATGAATCCCTATGTTCCACTCTGAACACAAAGAAAAAGTAATTATAATATCTGTAGATTTAGTAGAGATACGCAATATCAAACTAAACCAAAGTAATAGTGTAACGACAGAAGACAAGGGCCAGGCAACAGATCGTTTATTGAGAAAATCAAGGGATATTTATATATTTTTATATACATTGTTAAAGGTTATTGTTAACAGAGAAACAGTGTCTTCTGAATGGTTGTTTTCCTGATGAAGGTTATTCTGTCATCTCTTTGTTGCCATTTTCTGGACAGTCCGGTGATATATCTGCGAATCGTATCCGCCCACGCAAAGTCTTTGTTCTTGTTTTCTCATGACCAAGATTTGGCACGTAAACATTGACGTAAATTGCTGTCTATCAATTTTGGCTGGCAGACAGCTCTCACCACAATAGAAGACACTGAATAATAGTATATTGCAGTTTTTAAGACCAATAGAATATAGGATTTTCAATTTTCATCACGAGCACCTATAGGAAACCTAGGAGTACTGGACAGCTGTTTCTTCCTAAACTGGGGATCTTCATCAGTAAATACTCACCACCAGGGTTAGAAACAAGGACCCTGCGGCTACAGGGCAAGCTCGCAGACCATTCAGTCACTGAAACTTGATCCAGTGAGTACTAATGAAGAGTCCCACACTAGGATGAAACAGCTGTCTAGTATTATCAGGTTTTTCAATTTTCCTCTAACTTATGTCAGCTGATGATGAAAATCCTGTAACCAGTCTAATTCCAGCAAATCAACACTTAAATGATAAAATACACGAGCGTGCGCAGGTACTTGAAGTTAAAGTTTGGTTCAGTGGTCACAAATTTACTAACATATTCCGCAGGACCACAAATCATGTATTTCAGTGATTCTTTTCCATGGTAGGTTTACCAGGCTGGTCATTGAATCTTTTTCGAAACTAGAATGCGAATTTCTTATAAGTTGCCAAAGGCTGAGACCAATAGTTATAATGGCAACCAAGCGGTCACCGGGAAGAAGAACACGGTAAGTGAGAGAAAACATGCGTGATTTTTTTTATCTGTAAAGACTTCACTGTCGAAAAATCTTACAGATGAGATAAAGAAAAGGTTCACTCCCAACACGAGATGAACAAAATGCTCTGACAGGAAGGGACATCATTTTCAACTTTCAACGAAGATCTATGCAAAATCATATTTCCTCTCACTGCAATTTTTAAAGTTACCATTTTAAGAAAGCGTTAATTTACTTGGGGAGTAGGGAATGAGGTTTCTTTTATTGAGGATTCCTTTCCAAATGGTTTTAGCTCATTCTAGTCTGTTTAGAAGAGGACACGTTTGTTTGTAACGTTGGCTCCAGAATGTGAGACATATTGCGGAGTATTGATGGCTTGAGACTATGGTGACATTTCTTTAATATTGCGTAAAGTTTATTATTTGATTATCCCCAATGTGCTCATTTTGAATTTAATCGCCTAATTCGCCGGGTTTTTCATCTTTGAATAACTTTTGTGCATTTCACTCAGCTTATGAAAGCTTTCAACCTAACACCAAAGTAGTTGGCAGTAAGTTACCATAGTTGGCTTCACATTTTTCTCATATATTTCCTTTGTTTTAATATTATTACGATTACTAACCAATTGCCACTCAAGTCTTCGTCAAATACAGTTGTCAGATGTCTAGATCGGAAAAGATCCTGAACCTAGCTCTGATTCTAGAAGACTAATTGGCACCTTTGAATGCTGTGTACGGTAACCGACGCGGGAATATCAGGATACGGATATCCAATACGAGGATCATTTATTTGTTCACAGACAATGAAGCAGAACAACAAGGTGACAAGGCACAAAGTCTGTGAACAAAAGTCAATAGAAAGTGCAGTCACAATACTGATCATTTTTGTCTCCAATCGTCTGTCAATCAGCGTACGATTAATCAATGGTCGACATTGTTATTTTCCATCAAATGGAGATCAATTCGACCAAAGAAATCGTCTGTCAGCCATTCAATGTTCATCAACAACAGCATCAGGGATGCTAGAAACATGATCATATCTGAAAGTTAGGTGGAGAAATCAACTTTATTTTTGAATAGAAGCCACTTTTTGTAATGTAAATTCAAGGTAGTATCACGTGAGGGTGTAAGGGTTAAAAAACCTTATATATTGTGATAATTCTGACGTCAATTACCTACAATCACAGTTGGATTCTGTAAGAAACATCCAACTGCGAGAAGTATGGGCCTATAAACTATGATTTCAGGATACTTTATACATATATATACATATACATATATATATATATTATGAGAGCGGAGAGACTGCTGTGGCTAACTTTTTGTATCGAGAGCTATTAGACAATGATTATACATTGTTCTTTTCAGTAATCGACCAGTAAATCGACCAACGTTCTAAACATCACGCATCGGACATAAAAAACATAGTCATGACTACCATCTGAAGGATGTGTAACTTTGCTATAGCTGGTGCATCAAACCCATTACTGATAAGAACAGCGTCTAAGCAGTATGTAACAGCTTCAGGCTTACCGCTTCTATAATGTATACAAACTTTACACGCGCGCAGATCACTGTGCCTAAAGACAGTGTGTGTTTTTTCAATATCTGACCATTATACTCTATGCAAAATTAACACACTGTTTATAAAATCAACGGTGTTTTGCCTAATCTTTTCAATGAACCAGTGTACTAACAGTAGGATTCTTTCTGTATGTCTTGCTACAAGTATTATGCACACGGGTTTACATCATTTCCAGTGAAATTCAGAGACAGGCAAACATTCCAGTCAGTTTAATGTGAATGACTTTTATCCGTAGGCCCAGATGAACACCTATATATAGCCTGTGTATATATAAAGAAGTAGGATTTGGGATAAATATATGTATATAAATCACATTTGCACTGTAATACTTTCCTCTCTCGCGCTCTCTCGTTTTTCTCCTTCTAGTTTATTTGTTTTAAAAATTTTAGGAAGTTATTAAACTTTCCAACTTTATTTATGTTTTTTGTAGCATAACTAATGACTTTAAATATTGCCTGCCATTTGATTTTTGCCTGTTTTTGTTTAAGTAACCTGGATTATTAGTGAAGTGAAGGGGAGAGTGTTTCTTTTTTAAACAGAAAAAGCGCTTGATCATTCATTGACTGTCTTAAATGATTTATGTCGACGGAGATAGCGAGAGAGAGCGAGAATGGCATGAAATTATTTCATTTCATTTCATTCCTTTTCGTTTCGTTTCGTAACGTTTCGTTTTGGTTTGGTTTGGTTTGACGTTCTTCTCTTTTTGTTGTCTCTTTTTCAAAAGGGAAATCTTTTCCTTCAAAAAAAAAGGAACAGCACATGATTTAGGCAGGCGTATTTGACAGATAGACGAAGAATATAAACAGGCAAGCTGTGTAATAATAATATTATTCTCTGAAGGTTAGTTAAAAAGAAAAGAAAACTTCACATAGCGCCTACAGATTATTATTTGTAGAAATCACAATGACAAATGCAGAAAATTGACCATTCATTGTTTAATTTTTAAATAATGAGGCAAGAAAAAACAACAACCAAACATTTCATTGACAAAATTTTTAAATTCAGGCAATAAAAGTTTAGGTGCAGGCAGTTTTAGTGTTATTAGTGATTAATGAAAGGTAATCTGATGACTTGAAAGTTTTCTTTTTTTTGGTTTTTGTTTTGGAAAGTTGTTTTAGTCAGTTTGTATGGATGTCTCACCAGAGGATATAGATAGATTCGAATCAATAAATGTTGTGGAGTGAATAGATTACTTTAACTGAATTTTAGATTTTCCCGTCGATTGATTGAACCGAAGTGTACGGTCTCAGGTTGCCATGTCAGCTTCTCTTGTAGATGCTTCACAAGTGTCTGGGCATTTAATTAGAATTTAATTTGTGGATGGTGACTAGCAGTGGAATCCAGGATGCGCATTTCGTCCTATTTGGGACTGGTCAGACGGATGTGTGATGATGTTCCCACCGAGGCTCGAACCCAGTGCCCATAATTTCAAACGCCAATTTTAGATTACTCTTCGAACAGGTAGTTAGAATTTTGAAGGACAAACATGAATGCTGTGAATACATTCTGGACATGAGTAAGTCTTTTTACTCACAATTTGTGTTGTTGAACTCGAACACAGTATCGATATTTTGTTAGGAAGCTTCAGGTACATCCTTGAGACGCATTCAGCAGTCAGGAGTACGTTGACTATCAGATGCAGAGTTTGTAAGGATTCGAATGGTTTTAAAACAGATTTCGTTAGAGCAGTAATTATAGAACAGGATTTAAGTAAATATGTATTTTCAGTAAATTCTCGTCAGGCTTTACGTATACATTATAAGTTTCTAGACCGTAGACTCTACGAACTTCCTAGACTAATTTGAACGCCGAGTCGGATTGATTCATTATAAATTATTTAAATAAATCCCAGCGTGTTTAAGGAATTCATAACAATATCTGTTTTCTGAAAGTTTAGCTGTGTAAGCAACGGCCTCTTCATCAGCAGAATTATACGGATTCTGCTAATCATTAAAATATACAGTCAGACATTTTCTTACATAAATTGAAGTCAGTTTATTTGAAAGTCACTTATCGATAGACATTTGTACCAATAGAAATATGTAAGCAGTTATCATATGTTTGTAATTTACTAGTGTCAAATTGTTACTGTGTATATATTTTTGTATGAATGCGTGTGAGTGTATGTTGTTTGTCATATGGAAAACACATCAATTCACATATAATAAACATGATAATACATTTAATTGGTGGATGGTGACTAACAGTGGAATCCAGGATAAGACGCATTTCGTCCTATTTGGGACTCGTCATCTGAGGGTGCCTGCATTTCTCAGTGAGTGATGATGTTCACACTGGGGCTCGAACCCAGTGACCATAGTTTCAAATGCCAAAGCGCTATCCACTAGACCGCTTGAGCCACGAGAGCCACCTCTTCATTTCATTTTTTTTCATTTTATTATAGCTTGATTCTACACAGTATTTTGGTACAAGTATGACATTTTCAGCATGTGATATCGGAAGCCCAAATTTAGCAGGCCAACCATAGATATCAGGTGTGCGTCGGTAGGGGATCGGACCTCGGACCATGTGCATGGTCGGCGAGAGTCCCAACCACTGTGCCACCGACGCACATATTAATTATTTAATTGAGTTTCAAATTTTCCCGTCGATTGATTGGACCGAAGTGATAATACATTTTTTCAAAGGTCATGGAGTATCATAGAGATTTTTTAAAATCTGCCACGCTTCATTAGAGTTTGCCGTATACGTGATAAGTCTAGCCCTTCTTTCCTATTTACTGCATATGGTTAAAATGTGCAAGGCTTCAGAGGACAACCTTTCTTTACGTGAATGAAATCCTCTTCCTAGAATATCGACATTGTCGAAATCAATCGTTTGTCCGCTGTCTAACGTATGCATTGCCATGGCCGATCCTTTCTCTAGTCTTTTTAATTCTACTTCATTTCTAGATGGCCATTGCATGCATAGTTAATGTTTGTTCACTATGACCTTCACCTGTCTACTGCTCTCCCCTATGTAGCAAGCTTCACATTTTGAACACGTTATTTTATAGACACAGTTGCTTTGTGATATTTTGGGAACCATATCTCTGACATTCAACAAAGCTTTCTTGAAAGAATTAAAGGGCTTGAAATAGAATTTAATATTATATGAAGCAAATAGTCTTTGAAGTTGTTCAGCTGTGTCCTTTCGATATGGAATGGCTGTCGTCGATAGTGAATATTTTTCAATTTTCTGTTTTCCATTATGCTCCTTTTTATTGATAATATTATCTAGTAACTTTTTCGGATAACGATTTCCAATCAAAATCTGTTTTATATTGGATATCTCGTTCTCCAAATCAACATCATCTGTTATAATGTGTCTGGCTCTGTTAAGGAGATTTAAAGCTACTGAAACTTTCATTCTTATTGAATGAACTGATCGGAAATTCAAATACATGTTGGAATGTTTCGGTTTTCTGTATTTGGAAACTTTAGTTTCTCGTCAGTTTTTTTTCCTTCACGTTCCCCTACGTGGAACATAGGGCTCCAAGCTAGTGGACTGAAGTTTCTGTAGCATTGTTTATTTTTCACAGGATGGGGTTGCTAGCCTTATGTCCAACCTTTCCTCTTCACCAGCATTATTTCTGGCTTAGCGAGGAAAAGGAGGGAGTCGGCCAGGGATCGATCCCCGGACCATGTGCATGGTTGGCGAGTGTCCTAACCGCTATGCCACTGACGCACTTCTCATCAGTTTACGTAGATATAATGAAATATTAGTCATTGGCATTTGAATTAATGGGGTGAATAAATGTCGGATCAGAGTTCAGGGTGTGAACTTATGAATAACAACCGAGGTGATCATAATAATAATAAAAAGGATAAATTCATTCAAGTGTTTATATAATATAGGCAACGGTGAGTTTATAGGTAGAATGTGCATACTAATCAAAAAAAAATAGAGGGGGAAATAACCACTGTCACATAGCAATTAGATAATATAATAACAGTAATGATAAATTATAAAACCAGGAGTAAAATGTACAACTATAGTACAGCACGTTACTGATAATACAGTTAGAACTACAAATAAAATAAAATAAAAATATAATACGATAATATTTACAGTCATCCAGTGTCACCGGATGGGATAACTGTTTTAGATTGGGGGCGACGGTCTAGGGAGGGAGACAAATTGGACAAACTTTTTAAGAACACAGAGACTGGATTCAAAATTTCGTTTTATAGCAACTGTTTCAGATATTTTTGGCAAATGAAGACGTACCAACTTCAACCGAGGGAGTTGAGCTGACACTCTGTATAGAATTGTAAAAGCTAAATCTTTGTCAGTCTTGTACTCCATATCCCCAAGATGTGCCAGTATGGAACTTCTAATTGGTTTTACGACTCCTCTACTTAACCAAGTTAGACAATTCCCCAGAAAGCGACGGTGGGCTTGCCGAGTTGTTCTACCCATGTAACTGTCTTTACATGGACAGTTAAATTTATAAATGCATTTGAAGCAGCCAGACTCAGCAGCTCATCCTTCACATGCTTTGGAATTATACGACAAGCTGCGAATTTTAAAAACAGTGTTGCAGCAAAGAATGTTTTAGCTGTTAGTTTTCGAAGTTTTGATGCCAACAATTCAGTTGCTGCGTCCCTTTTAAACAGTAAAGTCATGTAAATACGTTTCTTCTGCACAGTTTGCAGGCATTTCTTCCTATTTGTTCTCTTCATCGAAACATTAACAAATTTTTCAGGGTATCAGTACTCATGTAAAAATTTCCTGTTTTCCTTATTTCATCGTCTAGAGTGTCAGTTGTGCACATTCTTCTTGCATGATATATAAAGGTACTGATAAAATTTCGTTTGTATGCAAAAGGAACAGACGACTTAAAATGGATGTATTGGCCAACCCATAACTTCTTCCAGAAAATACCCCTTTTAATACTGCCACCTTGTCTTCTTGTTAGCAGTGTAACGACAGAAGACAACGGCCAGGCAATAGATCGTTTATTAAGAAAATCAACAGATATTTAGATTTTTATACATATTATTATTTGTTATTGTTAGCAGAGAAGCAGTGTCTTCAGATTAGTTGTTTTCCTGCTGAAGGTTATTCTGTCATCTCTTTGTTGCCGTTTCTTAGACAGTCCGGTGATATATCTGCGAATCGTATTTGCACACGTTAAGTCTGCTGTGATTGGTTGGTGACTTCCTCAAGGTTAGGCTTTGTTCTTGTTTTCTTTCATGACCCCGATAAAGGACGTAACATTGACGAAAACTGTTGTCTACAATTTTGTCTTGCAGACAGCTCTAACCACAGCAGGACATCAAGAAATGATAAAATTTTGTCTTTCTCCATTTCATATGTGAACTGAATTTGTGGGTGAGCCATAATGAACTTTTGGAGAAGGATTTTGGCATCGATTTTATTATTATGCATGATAAAAGTATCATCCATATATCTACAGTAGAACGAGAGTTCGTTGATTACCTTCATGAGTGGACGATTTTCTAATTTTGCCACTAACATATTGGCTAAGAGAGGACCTAGAGGGCAGCCGATTGCTACGTCCTCCACTTGAGGGTAAAATTCGTTGTTAAAATAAAACTGCACATTCATCGTACAACGTAGTAACAGTTCCTGTAGTGTTTGAGGTAGCATACCTAATTCCTCGTCATTTTCTATAAGAGCAGTAATTCTATGCGTGTAGGACTACTAGCGTATTATAACGGTCTAGGGATTGGCTTTTTATCTGTCATGCACACAGTGAGCTGTGGATTGGATAACAAAACATCCGTGCGTTTATCCATTTATCAACACCGGTGGCTGTTCAAGTCAAGTTCTGTCTAACTTGTCTAGTTAAAGGTGAGTATTTCTGAAAGGTATTTATTATTGCCATTATGTACTGAATTTTAAGAATCGGAATAATGCAAAATGATTCTTATAAACTCACTAGCATTAGTGTAAGATATGTAGCAAGCCACTCGAACACAGGATTATGAATGAGTGAGAATTTTAATACCCTTGTTCTAATATAAATATTTTGTGTGTGTACATCAGGGTTGTGAAACAAAAATAAACCTTAGTTAAAGTTATTTTTTACATCATCAAAAGGTTTCAAAGATGTGATGAGTAATCATACTAACTAACTAAAGGGGCAGAGACTGGTAAGTATTGACAAGGGTTGTGTATTATGAAAGACGCCCACAAAAGTAGGATGTTAATGAAAGAGCATGGAGATAAGTGTCCAAAATAAATTATGTAATAGGTAGAAAGAGTAAATAAGGCGTTAGTCGAGAAAAAGATGTTACCAAAAAGTCATTCAAAAACTCGTTATATAATTATTAATTTTCAATAGTTAGTTTTTAGGGATTGCATGGTTCGTTTCAATTTTGACAACGGTTTTCAACGGTTCTCTGACTGATATCAATCCGCGATCAAACTTAAAACAAATCAAATCCCTACAAACTGACTTTTGAAAACAAGAATTTTCTAGTTCACGCCATTTTTCATACAGTTTCGAGTCTTTTTGTATTTGTACAGCGAAAATATTCATTCAGACATCTACAAAAAGAAACAAAATAATTGAGCAAAAAACATCCTTTTCGATAATTTCCTATTCTGGCTCTAAAATTATATGTATATGTTTATATACTTAGAATATTCCAGAATAGTAGTTAATAACAATATTAGTGTTTTTTAAAAAATAATATTGATTTGTAAAGTAAGATCAATGGAATTACAGTTCATTAAAGATGCTTAAATTATAATAATAATAAAGATATAATAGCAAATAGAATATCAACTAAAATTAAGGAAATTTCTACAAAAAATTGAAGATCATTCGAGACTAGATGGCTAAGGTAAGGAAAATGTCTGAATGGGCTTCTTTTGGACATATAAATTAAGCTTCTTAATGTAGATCCCAACGGCCTCAGCAATATTTAGTAAACGAACTCTTAAGGCGAAGTCAAGATTTGTTGGTATGCGGCAAATAACTTTGAAAGCCTCGTTGACATCACTTTTGTGTTCTGTATCCATAAGATGAGATAGAATAGCTCTATGAATAGATTTTGTTTGTCCTTTACTTAACCACACAGGGTGATGTTCGGAAATCTGACACGAAACACGTCTAATTGTACGGCCTGTGTAACTGGCTCCACAGGAACAGTTAAATTGGTAGACACACATGGAAGAGGAGAAATTAAGGAGTTTATCTTTTACTCCCGAACGCAAAATAGGGGTAGTTTTGAAGACACAGTGTGATTCAGCAGCAGAGAATGCTCTTTTAACCGCATTTCTAAGGCATCGTGTTGATATCTCGCTGATATTCTCCCCGAGGAACTGGATTTGTAAGAATAAGGTGTTTTTAGGAACTGCTGGTACCTTGGTTTGCTTTGATTTTAGATTCATATTCTTATCAATAAAATTTTCTGGATAACCGTTTTCATTCGGCAACCGTTTAATATTATTAAGTTCCTCATTAAAACATTCATCCGAGCAGATGTTTCTTGCTCTGAGGACCAAGCACTTTATCAGATAGCGTTTGTATTTCAAAGGCACGAAGCTAAAATAGTGAGTATACTGACCAGTTGATGTAGATTTTCTATACACACTTCTTCTTATTGTATCGTCCTCTTTTCTAGTCATAAGGAAGTCTAGAAATGAAATACTAAAGTCCATTTCTTTCTCGATGGTAAAATTTATTGCAGGATGAACATCATTAAATCTATCCAGGATGTTCTTTGCTTCATCCTCATTTTTCATAATCAAAATGCATCATCCATGTACTGACAATAAAATTCAAGTTCATCAATAACATCTTTCAAAGGCCCATTTTCTAGTTTCGCAAGGAAAATGTCAGCTAGAATGGGTCCTATTGTCACACGATCAATTTGTCCATATAGTTCCTTATTAAATAAAAAGTAGACATTAATTGTGCATTTTAAGAGAAGCTCTTTTATAAAAGATATAGGAATGCCAACATCGATGTTTCGTCTTATGAGTTCTCTGCATACAAAGTCTACTGTTTCCATAAGTGGTACATTGGTGAATAAGGAAGATACGTCAAATGATATCATGAATTTATTGCCAGCATTTAAATCTTTTACTCTTTCAACAAATCCAAAAGTATCCTTTACACTGTGTTTCACCAACTAGGTATGTAAAGGCTGTAACATTTCGACTAACCATTTGGCTACGGAATGGTATGGTGAATTTAACATACCTAATACTGGTCAGAGTGGTAAACCACTTTTGTGCAGTTTAGGCGAACCATATAATCTTGGTGTGGATGTTACAGTGGGTTTCAGTGATGTATACTGACTTTGTGAGACAAAGCTTCATTTTTGTTAATTAGTAACTATTTCATTGTCAACACATTGTTTATTCCCTGCATAACAATTCGTAGAATCGTAATGTAGCTTATGAATCCCCATTATTTTATGGTGATAAAACTGATTTCACCAAAGAACACAAAATCTCAAGTAATCAGGATCACGACAGTTTCATGTCTTATGCAGAAATCAACTGCAACTAACTGGGTAAAATTATTTTATTCTCACAATGAGAATATAATCCTTGCGGAATTTTCCCAACAACCTGTCTCCACATAATTTACACTGTGTATTAGTAGCATATTAAATAAACTAAGGGTCGATTATGGTTATATTTAAAGGTTAATCGAATAAACAAAGTAATCCTTTTTGAAGGTAAGGCTTGTTCAAATCGCAGTTATTAACCTATAGCTAAATTAGTTTATCGGATAATAATAATAATATTAATGGTAGACATTTGAATAACGTTCATACTCCATGGCGTCCTTGGATGCCAAAAAATACGGAATCTGATAGATCATAATAACGAAAAGTTATTTTTAACGGAATATCCATGAAGTTAATTTTAAAAAAAAAACATACCATAAAATCGATTCGGGGAATCATACAATCTAAAGATAGAAAAATAATTTCAACAGAGTATATTAGATTACCTTCTAGAACTCATATTTCTAAAGTAAATGCTTTGCTTAATATTTCCCTCTTCCACTAATCGGTAATTCATGGACAGGAGGATCTTTTTCTAGAAAAAAGTAAGGCATATTTCAAATGTCCAACTGCCCATTGAATTGTTTACAAAAATCAATACTGCATGCCATTCTTTTAGAAAAAGTAGTTTTACCTCGCTTATCAGTCGAATCTAGGAATGGTCTTCATTTGAAAATAAGTATTTATCAAATAATTTAGAGTGCAGGATTAAAGAATAAGTTCTAATAAATATATATAGATATATTTCCAAAAACAAAGCTTAATGAGTAGTTATCGATTCTGATCGCAGTTTTAATGGCTAGTGATTAGTGGAGTATATATAATACTAAAGTTTAGAATGTTTTATCTGATTCAACATTTTGTGGAATAATGAAGTTTTAATTTTCAAGAGTCGGTTTGTAGGGAATAGATTTGTTTTTACGAGTTTGACCATGCATTGGTATCAGTTAGAGAACCATTGAAAACCAGCACTGGAGTACTGGACAGCTGTTTCTTCCTAGTTTGGGGATCATTGATAGTACGCACCCACCACCAGGCTTCAAACCCAGGACCTTCCGGTTACACGGCAAGCTCATATACCATTCAGCCACTGGGACCCAATTCAATAGCCAATCCATGAATTCTAACTTCTACCAATTCGTGATTTAGCGCGGCCATCAACCAATGCCATCGGTGGGACATCCATCCTCACACCTGACTGGATGCACCTCACTGGTCACGACATTTTATTATAACTCCAGGAAATGCCGTCCTGTAGCAAGTCACTGGTGAGTATTTGTGGTTCTCTAACTGATATCAATCCGTCGTTAAACTCGTAAGAAGTCTTAATTGCGTTGAAAAATAGGAATTTTCAGTTTTAAAGCTGTGGAATGTATTCACATTGTAACAGGTTGTTAACTATTGAATTTCTGGGATTTAGTAAACTAGGTTCGCTTGATAAATCTCAATACAGAAAGAAACATCGATTTGCCAAGATTTCAGATTCCTTCAAAATGTTAAACATACAAATGGACAGGAAATTTACAACGATTCGCTAAAGGAACTGAAATTAAATGTCTCAAAGCAAATCTATGTAAAAAGAGATTGTAACCAATCTCTCACTCCCTCGGTGATAACTGCGTTTTGATCACATTGGTTTCTCATTCCTAATAGTGATTTCAGCTGATTGGGAGAGTTTTCAGTTTTATGGACTATGACCTCCTCAAGTTGCTGTGTGAACCCACAGGTTCAGGTCGTTTAACAGATTTCTCCGTTTTCATTCTTTTCCTCCACCTCTCTCGTTTTCTAATTTAATAATAATGATAATAATAATAATTTACTTTATTCCAAAAACAGTACTTGTGATACTGAATGGAATTTCCAGCATTAATCACAATATTGCATCTAATTTCCTCAAATTATAAATATAATTAATCACACAGAAAATTTTTCCACATTTACAATAGGTGTAATATCAAAAAAAAACATGCGACATATAAAATGGAAATAATAATAATGACAGCAGCTAAGGTAATGATAATAATACAAATGGAAATTGCCGTGGGCTTGTTTCACACAGTATTGTCGATGCGGTATACAAATCCTTGCATGATTAAAAATATTGAATATAATGTTCTCTTTGCATGATATGGTGAGGGAAAAAACAAAGATTACAGCAGTCATAGAGATAAGTTGGTGTTTGCAGTTATGAAAGTAAAAACAAAGAATCAACAGGACCATAAATATAATCGAAATAATAAAAGCTTATAAATTCATTGCAAACTGAAACAACAGTTGTTATGCTCATATTTCGGAAGCGTTAATTTTACAATGTTTTCTCTACTAGTATTCAAAAATGAAAGTATGTAAACGTCATTCTTTGATGGCTATTGTAATTTCAGGTAGTTTCCAGCTGATAAGAACCTGTCAGATAGGATAATATCATTTTATACTGTCAATTTTATCATTCTTTCTTCATAGGAATTTCTGGTATGCAAACAGATTGAACAACATTCCTGGTATTTGCACTGGTTTGCTTAAGACGAAGTTGATGCCTGATAAAGATGAATTTAATGGTGAACACTGCGGAATAATTCCAAACTAGGGCAAATTGTATGTCAAGCGGTTCAAAGTTCTTAATTAGTCTTCAGCTAATTTTCTTTCAGTCAATAAATTCATAGTGAAACTATTCAGATCCATTCAGGCTAAAATTCTAAGCCTTTTTCGCTTCATGTTCACTGTTAGATTCGTTAAGAACAACAAGAACCTAGTGATGTTGAAAGTCCTGTTTGAAATATCTTGGCAAGTGAAGGTGTGAAACTCCTCGGAATTGAACCTTGTATCGCTTGAGTCAGTTCTTCACCTTTTAGTTTTTGCTCAAGTTAACTACGGTTTTAAAGTTTTTCTTGTAGAACTCTGGTTAGCCAACGGATATTTACTTCATGTCACAGTTATCAAACGCTGATCGACTAACAGGAACACTGAGAGTTTGACTGACATAACTTTGTACACATATTCTCTAAATAAATTGGTAGATAACACTGCAGACGTAAGAACTAGGCCTACTGCCTAGTGGCACAGATTGAGACAAATTACATCTGCACACCAAAAATGAATGAAGATTCTATGATCAAATACCATAGAATACATTAAGACAAACAAGGAAAGGCTAGTGGAAATTGAGAAATATTATTTTGCTATTAAGAATGAATTTTCCAGGATTGTATCGTTTAGTTTCTTTCGCCATAAATGCCACTGGTCACCTCTTTCAGGTAACTCATATCTCAGCTTTTAGACGTTTGTCACTATTCAAAATTAATTATCCGTACCATTGAAAACCAGGGAAAATTGGACAGCTGTATCGTCCTAGTTTGGGATTATTCAGCACTGGAAACCCACCACATCACCAGCTCTGGAATTCAACGACCTCAGAATTATGACTCTGTGAACTAGCTCTGTCAGGCTGAAATGGATTCTTATGGAAGGCATTTCTGTGGGCAGTACTACATCATGAGTTGAAAAAGTTAGAACTCGCGGATAAGTGAATTTCAGCCCCATATTGATAGAATGACCAGAGAGGTTGGTCTCATGATCCGAAATACCTGGATTTGATCCCTATTGTGGTAGTGGGTATGCACTGTTGAGTAGTCCCAAAACAAAACGAGACAGCTGCCGAATCCTGTCTGATCTTCAGTGATCTTCCTAAATGATGTTGGGGAAAATGTGACAGCTGGAATTAATCCAAAATATCTACATATTCTATAATTTGAATAACACATATCTGTCTGCAAAAATAGTACTAACAGTAGGAATATATATTTGTAGCACATCTTATTCGAACATAGTAATAACTACTTTTAAATATTCCTTGGGAAGTTAATGCCTGTCATATGGCGCATTAACAGATCAGTTTAGTTAATAAGGGGTTTGTGAGACCATATAGCCTCCCATCTGTTACACAAGATCTGCTGCAACTCTTGCTTCTGCAAGCGTTTCAGGTATTGCTTCAATCAGGCAAGTCGTAACGATCAAAATCGACACTTTTTGGTCTGAACACAGAAAACCAACCTCGAAGTTCCCACTGTACAGTAGACCAAGACTTCTCTTAGACACGATCGGTCATTAAACATTTTGAAGACAGCAAAAAGGTGATTGTTCACCGTAAAATCTATGGTTCTATTCAATAATGATAATGTCTAAAACTCAAATTTACATCACCAGTGCTGTTAATCAGCTATATAGACAAGATAAGTTCCTTGTATAAAATAGGTACTGTAGAACAAAATTAGTTAACAAAAATTCACCTTTAAGAAATATCTGATGACATGATGAAGAATATTCTCAACAAGGTAAGATAAGAACTCAGTCATTAAGAATCAAGGACAAAATAATTCGCAAACATAGTTCAAGGTCAGAATGATCTCGATTCACTCAAACAAAGCGGCAATCGTAAAACAACTCAGTATCATTGTTGTCCCACAATTGCAAAGCAAAGCACTAAATTAGAGAATAAACAAGAACAAAGACAAAAAATGAGGATTAAGTCAATAGGTGACATGCAAACGTCAGAACAATGACATAATGTCTAGGAAGGAAATGAATAATGACTACAAAGTTAGTTGGGACATACAAATAAGTACCAATACTATAACTAGATCATTAAAGGGAGATTTTCCAAACAATTATTCCGTTACACAAGTTGAAAACAGTTATAGGCTGTCAAAGGCGCATTGTTACGTGTTCTATTCCTCTATTCAGCAACTAAGTCGAATGAAGGTCTAGTGGAACTTTCTTGTTTATAGATCCACCAGCTGAAGGTTTTGAGTTTGGAACCTTGCACCTCACTTAGTTATGTCTTTCTTTTATGTTCATACTATAAATCTATTTGATTCCCACTGCCAGGCTCTATCACAACAAATTTGTAAACGTTTTCTTATTCTGTATTCAACCTGTCTACTTTTCTACTGTTTAGACTAATAACTTCCGAATGAGTAGTAGATCATGACGAATAATTAATAAAAGCTATTCGTAAGTCAATGAAACAAACCAATTTATAAGTTCGTACATGTGATCAATAGCTTTCTATTATTTCTTCCTTGGGTTCAGAGTGGAACATAGGGCTTCAGCAACACATCTACACTTTATTATGTTCTGTCTTCTTCAGCTGGGTCCACGACTCCCCAAACTCTCTCATCTCCTCTTCGCACGATGTTTTCCATGTAATCCTCTCATTGAAGACCTACTCATCGCTTCCCATCGATATTTCGCTCGAGCGATGGTCTGCATTGCGCGCGATGTCATTTCACGGCCTTCTCAACGTAAGTCCAATCCTTTCTCCTAAATATTTCTTGAACAATTTGCTGGTTGTTCCCAGCCAGAGTTCTTTTTGGTAATTCTTTTCGACCAGCCATTGGATTTTCAGTATGGAGCAAGGGCATATGTTGATAAAAGTGTGTAACTTGTTAGAGATCATTTTTGTGACTGACACGCAGTGCAAGTTTCTGACCCGTATAGAAGAATTGACTGACTGACTTCACATTTGTGTTGAAAATCAGAATTTCGTTCTTTATTCTGACTGAGTCCAGCAGATTTTCGAACTGTTTTCAGGTTGGTGAAGACATATCTCGCCTTTCCGATTCTGGCTGGCTTTGACAATTTCATCCGCTCCTCCTGTATTAACATGCTTCATAGATAAGTGGACGAGACTAACCTCTGATAAATCTCTGCAGTTGATGGTGATTGGTGCTAGTTGTTGTTGCTTTTGAGTGGTTATCTTCATCATCTCCGACTTCTTTATGTTCATTTGAAGTCCTGTCTTCGCTGCCTTCCTCTTCTGACAGTTTGTTGGTTTTCGCCTGTAAGTCTTCGAGTTTGTGCGACACTGGACATTTATCATCTGCGAAATCCAGATCTTGTAGAGTCTTCCCGTTGGTGGGACAACGTATTTCTGTCTCCTTGTTCCCAATGCACAGTGTGATGCATAATTCAGTCCATCACAAATAAAAATATCATCGTTGGTAATAGGCGGACAGCCTTGTCATACTCCTGTATTCACGTCGAACCTCTCGCTAAATTTCCCGTTGTGGATCACCTGGCATGTGACATTGTCATATAGTCAGCTGTTGAGCGAGGTTAACAACGGTTTGATGCACCGCACGCCGTAGTGTTGAAGTATTTTCCAAATCACTTCTCCGTCAACTTTGTCCGTCGACGACCTTTTCGAAGTTGAGGTAGCGAGGTGTTTGACTGCCGACATTCTATGCTTTGTTCTGTGATGACAATGCGTAAAGTTGCAATTTGATGAGTGCATGATTTGCCTTTCTTGGATCCATTTTTTTTCCGGCTGGTGTAGTTCTGCTTCCAGTGCATGCTTTATTCGCTCCAGAATGACGCAACTTAATATTTCACTTGGAGTGAAGAAGGGCATTATTCCACTAGTTTGAATGATTTTTAATTATATGTATGGATAATATTGAAAAATGCAGAGAAGATTTATAGTTTAACTCGAAGATTTTAGTGTAGTTGGTGTCAGTAAGCTAGATGTTTTATTGTCGGAGCTTTCAAGATGAAGCCATTCTCCCTGTTCACATCTCGTTAGATTTTCTTGAAGACATTCGTCAATGAATAGGATACAAATAGTCAGGTCACAAAATCTGTACGGAAATCACTCAAGTCCCAAAACCTCAGCTTCCAAATAACTTCTTCAAGTTCGATAGCCAGGTTTCGAACCCAGAATCTTCCAGTCACAAGACCACAGCACTAAGTGGCCTTGAGTTCCAGTGGAATGTCATTTAAATGCAGGTTCACCAGGCTGGGTATTAGGACACTAACCCTAATCCTAACCGTAAACCTAACCCTGATGCTAATTATGACCCTGATCCTAACTCTAACTCCAATACTTACCTCAAACTTATCGTCACCCTAACAAGCTATTGACACTTTCCAAACAATGCTTAAAAAAGTGGTCTGAGTGAAACTTGCTGCTTAGTTGATGAATAGCGTTAGTTTTCCGGCTATGATAATGACGGGTGCCCTCAGCCAACGACTGGCATGCGTTCAAGGTCACTAGAGCGTTCACACTCCTGAGACACTATTGTTGAACTTCCCGACAAATAATCGTTGATAACATTGGTAGGCAGTCATGCCAAAATCACGAATTGGCTGACGTGAGAATTAATGGGCCATGGAGTCGAATCTCAGTGTCTGAATGGTTTATGAACTTGTCTGGTAATCTAAAAGTCCTGAATTCGAACACTGGTGGATGTGTACTCCTGAAGTCTCAAAACAGGATGAAACAGTTGTTCAGTACTCTTTAGTTTTGAATGGTTCTCTTGAATCAAATCAAATCCCAACAATTTAACGCTTGTATAGCTATTACTAAACATACAATAGCATATATCTGACCAGGAGAATTTGTAGTTTTCCTGTTATAATGTCGCCCTATGTTGCCTTCTTAAATACCTAGACTAGGCTTGCAATTAACTGTTTGAAAAGCATATCTCTCCTTTAAACAACATACTGGTCATTCCACACAGAACTATATTCCATCTCACTTGTCTGAATCTATAAAATTCACCTGTAATTTCTTTCATTAGCAAAGCGTCTCGATATATGCATATTTTCAGTGAAACCGCGATATGATACTTTCAATGATTTTCAGTATATTTAATATTATTCCCATAGGAGTCAGTTATGCTATCATTCTGTCCTTTTTCTAAGTATTCTTTTTATTCATTGCACAAGTTTACCTTGCTGAATTCCCTTTTTTTCATTTGGTGTTTCGTGAATATTCAAAGTGAAAAACAAACAGGGACTTTTGTGTAATATTTTGTTAGTCACATAAATCATAAATTCAGTATTTTTTTATCAGTACTGATTTTTCTCATGTTATTTATCAGAAGCTGAGCTTTTATTTTGTGTTTTAAAACTATGTCCTATTCTGTAAATAAAATAAGGGTGACTTAAAAAGAATCAAAGGTTATGTAATTCACATAATCAGGAAATTACTTGTCTCAATTGTACGAAAGTTATTCAGTTTGTTTTGATTTACTTTGACAAGAGTTTACTTCTATAAGGTAATTTATCAAGTTGTTAATACTTTATCTTCATATTGTACACATTTATTGGAAGCAGTATCATATTGAAGGAACATTGAAGAGAAATAAACTGACAACTTAAATGCATATGAGAAAACCAACGCTTGAAAATTAATCTGATGCTCACTAGAGAATTGCCATATTAAGGTAGGTAGTTACCTGGGGTTCTAGTGGGAAGCCGTGACCAGTAGGGGGCAGCAGGTTGAAGGTGAGGCAAGAAGACACTGTGAAGTGGTCACGCTATGTCATGAATTCGAAGAAGTTGGAATTCATGGGCTAGCCATTGGATCGAGTCCCAGTGGCTGAATGATATACAAGCCAGCTCGCCTTGTAACCAGAGAGTCCTGGGTTCAAACCCTCGATGTAGGTGCGTACTACCGGAGAGTCCCAAACAAGGACGCAGCAGCTGTCAAGTATTCCAATGCCGGTTTTCCAATGGTCCTCTAACTGATGTCAGCTCATGGTGAAATCCCCCAACCAATCAAACAAAAAATTCCCTACAAAACCAGTACTTGAACATATGAGAAACACGTTTTATTAGTGGATCGTGAATAGTTGTTTACGAAGCCTCCTTTGTTGTTTGCAACTTAGTCTGGCTATGGCTAAAACACCTGTGTTAATGTCACTGGTTGATGGCAGGAGGTAAAATATAAACTTCAGGTGAAACAACTTTAAGAATAGAATACTTTGGGCTACAAATTTATAGCCTCATTGAGGGGACTGTTGGAGACTGCCGTTATCCAGTCTAATTTTCTTTCCAGTTACTAAAGTTATAACAGATTTCACGATAACTTATACTTAAGAATTTTTGTTAACTGCTTATTATCTGAAATGAAATAGTATGGTGTATGCTAATTGCAAGCCTCATCTAGCTAACTAGCTCGCTTATTTTCTAGCTGGTTTCAAGTTCGAGAAAAAAGGAAGGGGTGGATAGGTGACCCCATCCCGGAAAAACAATCAAATTGCTACAGAAACTTCAAAGTACAAAAAAAATTAAAAGTACAAAAAACAAATTCTTTGCAAGAATCAGAAAGATGAAATGATGTGACCCGGTGAAAAACTTAAAGGACCCAACCAACCATTGTATCGTCTCTCAGTAAAAGTGAAAATAAGGATGGAGACGATAGATTTTCGTTCAATGCACAAAGTTAAGTCGGCTTCCTAGGTTGCCAAAGAAATGAGAAGATATGAAATGGAAGTGCTTGAGGTCTGAAAGGGTGGAGGCAATGGATGCAAACCTTCCGAATTGTCAACTGGGGAGTCAAGAATCTACTCTAGTCACCTAGCCGAAAACCACGAACACACTGGAGTAATAATAATAATAATTTGCTTTATTCCAAAACAGTACATGTGATATAGAGTGGAATTCTCAGCATTTCTGCTACAGTATTGCATCCAGTTAGTACATTGTCAATAAATAGAATTCTACAAAGATTCAGGAAATCACAGTTCATCATTACAACAACACATTGGCATGTCGGTAGCAAAGGTAAAGTTGAACAGTATTTGAAGGTGTTAGGAAAGTAGGTGCTATCATATTTACTGGCGTAAGCGGAAGAAAGAAACACAGCAGCACATAACCGAAAAAAGAAATGAGAGAGAGAAAAGGAAAAGAAAGAAAGAAAATGTTGTACCTATTGATGATGTGAGTTGGAAAGACGAGATCCAGTTGTTCTACTGACTATTTAATGAATTATAGGTGTCACGTCTAATGCTTTCTTTATCACACAGAACACGAGCTAAGTAGGGTTGGTTGAGTTTTTGTAATGGCTGGTGCGAGCATATAGTTTTCTATATAGGCTTCTAATTTTGCCTGATGAGATGCAGGGGAGAGTTGTGAGTGAAGGGGTTGGTGTGGGTTAGATAAAATGGATTTAGCCCATTTTTCACATGATTCCATGTGCCTGTCGACCAGAATATTGACAAGCTGGTTAAGTGGCACATTGCTCACCCTGCTAACAATCTTTAACATCCTGCGTAATAAGGTATAGTCTTTCTTCAGTAGCCCGGGAAAAACTAAGGGGGAACAATAGAGAATAATAGGCAGGATGCGAGAATTAACGAATTGTAGGAGTAAGGGTTGGGTGATACCAGAATGTTTTAACTTCTTAATGTAGAAGGTAAGACGGAATATTTTCTTAGAAATTGCTAAGATATGAGACGACCAGGAGAGATCAGCGGATAGAATGACGCCTAGATATTTAATTTCCGATTTGGTTTCTATTTCAGTGCCGTCTATGTTGCATACCTCGTGAGAGCCAACCAGTTTGTTTAGGTCGAATTTATGCCTAAAGGTGAAATTGACTGTTTGGCATTTGGAGGGGTTTAGGGTAAGACCATTTTCCTTGGACCACTGGCTGATTTCTGACAGAAAGCCATTAAGTTTAGAGCAATCGCTTTGACATTTGACAGGCAAAGATACAGTCAGATCGTCAGCATATTTGACAAAATTAATGTCATTTGAAGAAGGTAAGTCATGTACAAAGAAGGAAAAGAGAAGTGGGGAGAGGACGGCGCCTTGAGGGACTCCGCCTTCAGTGAGTACAGCAGAGGATGATTTACCTTTGTATACGGTGTACTGCTTTCTGTTAGAGAAGTCGGAATCAGCCAGTTAGTGATCCAGGACTCGGTTTTTGTCAAAGAGAGCTTATTTAGCAGGAGACATCTAGGAACAGAGTCGAAAGCAGAAGTGAAATCAAGAAACGTGCAGCAGACGTATTTGGCACCTTTATCTAATGATGAGACGATGCTGTTGTGTAAGACAGCTGCAGCGTCTAAAGTGCTCCTACCCTGTCTATAGGCAAATTGTTTGGGGTCTTCGAAGTTTATAAGGGAGGGTTCAAATTTAAGAAGTACTAGTTTTTCCATAAGCTTTAGAAACGGGGAAGTGATGGCAATGGGTCTGAACTTTACGTTCTTGCCGTTTCCAGGTTTAGGGACAGGGACAATTTTGATGTCTTTCCATGCGTCAGGTACGATATTTTTGGAGAAAGAAGCATTTAGGATGTTAGTTAGTGGAGAACACAACGCATCTGCAGATTGTTTTAGAACATATGCAGGTATACCATCAGGGCCAAGGCTACGTGAGGGCTTGAGCATTTTAAGACATTTTAGAACATCGAGAGTATTAAAGCCATGAAAGTTTTCAGCTACATGATAGGTAACATTAGAGGTAGTTAAAGTAGAAGGACAGCGTATAAAAGACTGATTAAGAGCATTAACATCATAAGAGGGTAAAGCATTACAACGCTTACTATTGCCAGTAATTTCATTAAAAAGTTTCCACATGCTGGTAGGAGATTTGCATGATAAAAGTGTATCATTATAGATAGCATTAAGATTTTTGATTTCAGATTTGATTTCAGCATTAATCTTTTTGAGTCCTAACTTGTCTTTGGATTTGTATAAAGTTTCTTTTTGCCTTCGAAGTTGTTTGAGATAAGGAGATGAGAAGCGGTTGAGGCGTTTGAATAGTGTTTGTTTGGGACAACATATATCAAGGCAGAACTTAAGGTAATCCTTTATATTGACAATTATGTCATCTAATGAACTTTCATGGAATAGATCCCAGTTAGTATTTTGTAACATGCACCTTAGATTGAGTAAGTTGTCGGATGAGTAGCATCTTTGTTGTGTTTTCATAGACAGATGCGAGAAGACTTTGATATGTGTTTTGCTGTATATTTTTGGTAGAACACGTACTATAGAGTGAGTAGTATCTATCATGATTGGTGACATGAATGCCAGTCGGACTGGGAGCAGAAAATACGGGAAGAGAACTCATCATGGGTCGAGAAACTATTGGTGGAATGAATGAGAACAGAGAACTCTCCGCAAACTTCTATGCCTTCAGTGATTTGCTGACAGTAGGCAGCATTTACAGTCACAAAGATGTACACAAGGCGACATGGATTTCGCCTGACGTACCCATCGAAACCCAAATATATTTCATTTTAGTCTTAAGGAAGTGGAGGCGCAGAAAGTCTGCGGGATAGAAAGTCGAGAAGGGGAGCAGATGTGGGCGCATGGCAACATCTAGTTCAAGGAACCTTCAAAGTGAAGCTAAAATCCTTCAGATCAACTGGAGATAGGCCATAATTCAACTGTTCTAGGGAGAAAGAAGAGACAAGACAAGAAATAGCTCTCAACGGACACCTACCTGCAAGCTAATAGAATAGAAAAGAGTAGGATTTTGAAGGAGATGACTCAATGCAAAGATAGACAACAGAAGGAGAAGTCAAGTTCGATGTACACTGCACTTAATGAAGAAGTGAAGAAGAGTGCCAGGAAAGACAAGAGAAAATTTCTACGATACACTGGCTGCAACTGAAACAGAACAGGCAGGCAGTCCGAAGGTAAAAGAGACCTCAGAACATTATATCAGATAACCAAGTCTCTATCCGGGAAGAGATCAACTATGATGATGAAATCAATGAAAGGTGTTGATAAGAACCTGATTCCTAAGGAGGAGAAACGAATAAGGCAATGAATTGATCACTTGAAAGAACTGCTGAATCCACCATCACCTGCCACCCGTTCAGAAATACCACCAACTTTGAAAGGGCTTTCTACAACGCTGACCACGAAGTAATTTGGAAACTACTTCAACCCTATTGCGTGCAATGCCAAAATCTTTATCAACCTCATTCAACAGCTACATGACAATGTCACATGTCAACTAATCGACGGAAAAGGCAGTGAAGCCTTTCAACTGAAGATAAGAGTAAGAAACGGTTGCTCATTATCACCAATGATATTCCTAACTGTGGTGGACTGGATTATGTGGCAAAACTTGAGTGAGGAGCAAGAAGACAAGAATACGTTAGTCCGATTAGAAGACTCTAGAAGAGCAGGACTTCGTCGATGATTTATATCTAATTTACTCAAACTTGAGCACCTACAGGCGAAAAATTACAAACTGGCAGAAGAAATAGGCAATGAATACTGGACTTCAAGTGAACATAGAGAATACGGAAGTGGTGAAGATCCCTAACCAGCCAACTAGCAACAGCAAAAAGCACCAGTCGAAAAAAGTCACTTTCTTAAATTATCAAGGAAGCACCGTTTCTATTACAGGGAACAGAATGAATAAGGATGTTAGAATCCGAGTGTGAGGAGCAACAGAGACCCTCCTTGCTCTGAAGTTAGTCTGGAAATCTTCTTGACTGAGCTAGCATAAAGAACAAAATTCGGATTTTCAACACCAAAGTTAATTCAGTCAGTTCTTCTCTATGGTTGAGAGCCTTGGCACATGTGTTACGGAAAGCATTTCCAATTGGTCACTGCAGACTTTACCAATAGAGGCCTTTACTGGTTCCATATTGGAGATACGATGACCAGGAATAATTAGCAACAAGAGACTATGGGAGCATATCAACCAAGGACCAAGTACTCAACAAATATGTAAAGGAAAATGGAGATGGATTGGGCACATGTTAAGCCTTTAAGTGGAACCCAAATGGGATATGTCGAGTTGGTCGTGGATGACATAGAAGAGATTATGTGATGAGGAGATGAGAGACTATGGGCAATCTTGCAGCAAGCTGAAGAGGACTTCAGAAAGTAGGACAAAGTGGAGACGTGCTGTCGAAGCCGCCTGTTCTAACCGAAACCCAAGGGAAAAATAATACAGTAACAAATAATATTAATTTCAAATAGATATAAGTAGTATCCAGAGTAATGCCTTCGGAAAAATACTGATGATTTATCTGTCAGAAAAAATCGACTGTTAAATCGGATACTCAGAAGACAATGAAGAAATACACCACCTACTTGAAAGATGATATCATTTACAAATAGTGTAATCAATACAAATTCTATAATTTGGTAACTCTCAGTGTAATCTTGTTCTTTTTATGTGGTATCACTGCCTCCAATAGTGGATCGCATGAACTGCTTGGACATGTCTCATATATATGATACCTGAAAATGGATGTGGACTGCTGGTTTGATTGCTTAGCTGTTACTGAACATTAATTTCCAGACAGCCTCCATTCTCAAAACCTTTTTTTCTAAAATACCTACTTCTGAATATGTTAGCCTAGTATTTGTGAATTTGTAGGTTCAACAGCTCGCTAGGGTAATATGCTACAATTATTACTGTCTGTAAATTAGTAGTTCAATAATGTCTTCTGATAAATCTTATATGACGTTAAAGTATTTATTTGTAAGAGATCAGATTACATTGTTCCAAAAGTGCAAAACTGCTGTCTGTTAATCCTGCCGTGTAAAGCAAGCTTTTTGTGTGCTTGCCACATTATGAAGTCTTTTTATCGCGAAATAAGCGTTCATTCTAAGCATATATCTTTTTCTTCATGTTATGCATTAGACAATTCTGCTTATATTTAATTTATCGTGTCTTAAAACCTGCCATGTAACATGCCTAAAAGTTGAGCTTTATTAGGCTCAAATATTTTTTTAGAGTATGGGATTTGTGAGGATTTGGATTAGTTTCATTTCATTTGTTAAATTTTCTCACGAACCATCATCAATTAGAGAGATCATTGAAAACCATCTAGGAGTACTGAAAATCTGTCCCACCCTAGTCTGGGACCCTCCAACAGTGTGCAGCCATGACATCACAAGGGATCAAATCTGCAACCTTCCTGCTACGAGACCAGGCTGACTGACCATTCAGCTACTCAGGGGGTGGGAGTTCAGTGACTCGTGAATTCTATCTGTGTCAACTCGTGATCTAACACTACCCTTAAACAATGCCTTCCACGAGCATTCACTTTACCACGCATCAACTAGGACGGGACGGCTGTCTATCGGTATTTAAGAGGATCATGATTTGAACAAAGTAAATGTTGAACGTAAATCCTAAGTTACATGGGAAGGCCAACCAAGTGAAATAAATTTCTATGATATGGAATAATTAAGACCTATGTTTCTCATATATATTCACTCTTTAAATCAGTAAGCTTACTAGTGAAAGTTGAATGAATTAAGGAGGAAACAAAGGTGGACTAGAACAGCACATAGAATACATTTATACAGTTACTGACTTTTGATATGAAGATAGCAGAGAAGAATATATTCCCTCTATGGTGTATACTTAATTCAAGGAAACGTTTGTAAGACTCGATTTCGTTTGGCTCGAAATAAGTATTAGTAATACTAACCACTTCAAATGCCTTTCCTTTGTCATGAGTAACTAAATGATATTTAAGCTCAATGTTTGTTCTGGCGTATAGATAATACTTGTGAAGACTTTGTACGCCCGGTGGTGACTTTCTTTTCAAAAGCATCACTAAGAGAGAGATATAATATGCATTAATGTAACATACTACTGAATATCAGATAAATTAAGGGAGGTAATACAGAATTTGTGAATTTGTAGGCTCGATGACACCTGAAAGTAGCAGTTGTGGCTGGAACTGTTTCTTTTGCTAGCATAGCTCCGGCTAATTTATTCGGATTTTATTGATCTCTGCTGTTTAGAGCATTCGGTATCAAAAGGCCTTCGGTGATTTATTGGACACTCGGTGAATGGTGGAGGAAGACCGTTTAACGTCTGTCTGGACAAGGAGTTCCAATGTAGAACTGTAGATATTTATAACAACACCTTTATTTAGTCACGCTGTTATGTGTTCCTTTGCGTGAAGAGTCAAGTTCTTAGGGCAAGGGTAAATATAAATTGCTTCAAGGGAGCAGTTGAATTTATAGGTGCAATAAGAGGTGGTTTGTGCATCGGTGGCATAGTGGTTAGGACGCTCGCCGACCAAGCACATGGTCCGGGGTTCGATCCCCGGCCGGCGTACTCCTTTACTTCGCTAAGCCAGAAATGAAGTTGGTAAAGAGGAAAGGTTGGGCATGAGGCTAGCAACCCCATCCTGTAAAATAAACACTGCTACAGAAACTTCAAGCCACTAGCTTGAAGCCCTATGTTCCACTGGGAACGTGAAGGAATTAAAAAAATAAGAGGTGGTTAGCCTAGTTACTCCATCTTTCAGTTTCAGAATCACAACTGGTTGTGTGGAAGACGTAACCTGTTGCTTGCCGGCATTAAACGTTCTTTAAATCGATTTCCTCAACTTGTTGGTCATGACTCTGCTGATATCTTGATGATACTAAATAACTGTGCCGCAGCTGATTGTGATGACTAGCTCAGGATTAACTCTTGCCTGAATACAGCCTTTATTCATTCAAATAGCTGGATTTATTGTCTGTATGATATGATTCTACTAGCGTCAAGAGAGTCACAAGCATATAAGTAATCACTCAACAGTGCATTTACTAATAAATATTCAAATCAATCAGTAGTTTAGGCCGAAAATGAAAAAATTTTTTCAATGTGAATTTTAAAAATTACCTCATTCCTTTTTAGGAAATGCAGTGTTAGAAGATAGTAGTGAAACAGTGGAATTTCCCATTATTCACCAAATCAATATTTCTCCCAGCTATATTGATTCCTAAATCGGCATACCTTTTTAAAATCAGTTATCTACTTTGCTAGCATAAGAGCATAAGAGCTGTAGTGCATTTTTAATTACTGAAAGGACAAATTTCACAGTGCCATTAAAATCTGTTTTCAGTAGTAACTTTTGCATATATTTGCAGAATAAAAATTTAAACTAATCTAATTACCAGATTTTATGACTTTCTAAAATGTTGGAAAACAAAAAGAAACTTCTGGTCAGTGTAGTAAATCAACCTGTAGCACTTTAGATAAAAACTATTTTAAGAAGGAATGTGATATTGATTCGATTTCATTTAATGTTATCTTCCACCACGATAAATTCGTAATTGTTGTGTAATTTTTGTGGGAAGCTCTCTAGAGGAACATTAGCAATTAAAACTGAAAGCAGAATTGATTTAATAAACAGTTATTTCGATTGATTATTTGTCAGTATTCGCTTAGTTTATAGGAGGAGGATAATTATACTTCACTGGGTGCGTTTTTAAAATTTCCGGGTATTTATTGAATTTTACATTCTTCTGTTGAACTTGAGATGTCGACTGAGGATTGTTTAATTTCATCTTCAAAAGCTGTACAGTCGTGTTTATATACATAAGTGTACATAGTTAAAATTATTAATTAATTCGAAACAATGACAAAGGGCGAATAAAGTCACAGTCAGAAGAGGCATAAATTAACACCTCATCCACACCTGTCGTGACTTATAATTCAGAGTCATTTACAAAATGGATAAACATGTACCAAAGACAGCGTGTCTCTGACTTCTTTCTGTTACGGAAGTCGTTGACGTATTCATTGAGAAGCTGGAGAATTTATTATGGATCTATTTACGTTTAACTCCTTAGTTTAGGAAAGAATGGTAACTGAACAAAGAATATTCCCTTTGATAACGCCTTCTTCGTCAGGTTCTACAGTTATATATAGATATAATAGAGATTTGTAGCTCAGGTGGGTGATTTTGGTGTGGTTGTGTTCTCTGAGCTGGATGGTTTGGTTGCGAAGCTTTCATTGCTCTACTGAGCAACATCTTCAGCGCATACTTTGAAGTATGCGCTGAAGATGTTGCTCAGTAGAGCAATGAAAGCTTCGCAACCAAACCATCCAGCTCAGAGAACAGTTATATATACATTATAATAGTGAATGAATTAGTGCTATGAACAACATTATTGTTGTTTAAATAACATCGAATCAATAAAATGAATCGATTACAGTTCAATACCGTCAAAATAATGATAAAATGAATGTCAGAAAAATTAGGAAAGATAATAAGACAAATTCATGAATTCACAGTCTTCACTGGACGCCGGTTAGGGCAGTAGTAATGGCTGGACTTGCTTCTTCTGCACACACAGCACTGGTTGTTTCAGGCGAATCGCGATAGCCTCTGATGTCTGGGGTATGCATTATCTCGATGTTTTCGACACTTTATTTGCCACGCGATAGATAATGGAGAAGGATTCGTAAATGCTGGCTTTGTGGCTAGTTTGCACCAGGTGGTATATTATTGAATTGTTGATCGTTTCTACTACAACATCATTCAGACAAACTAGTAGGTGTTATCGAGGGAGAACGAAAAATCAAGTTCCTAGAGCAACGGCCAATATAACTCCCTCCACAAGCGCAGTTAAATAGGTAGATACAGTTGGAGGTGGCTAGTCTAGGTATTTCATCTTTCAAACGAGGAATCACCATCGGTCGTGTAGAGAATATGACGTGTAGTTTGTCAGCATTAAAAGTCCTTTGAACTGATTTTCCTAATTTCTTCGTAATTATTTCGCTAGCTGTATCGCCTTTGAATTGCAGTCGTATGCATAAAGGTTTCTTGTTTACGAATAGTGAGTAGTCCTTTTCCACTTTCTTTGTCATGTATTTCTCGATAAATTTGTCGGGACAGCTATTTTCAATTAGGGTATCATGTACAATGTGCGTCGGTGGCACAGTGGTTAGGACTCCCGCCGACCATGCACATGGTCCGGGGTTCGATCCCCTGCCGACGCACACCTGATATCTATGGTCGGCCTGCAAAATTTGGGCAACCGATATCACATGAATGCTTAATTCATCTTCAGTTACTTCGTCTGGACATACAGCTGTAACTCTGTGGCTGAGGGTCTTTACTAAATTTCTTTTGTACTTGAGAGGAACGAACCTGTGAAAATGTGTATATCGTCCTGTCCATGTACTTTTTCTATGCAAATTTCTTTTTATGTTACCATCTGGTTTTCTTGTATGGAGGACATCCAGGAAGACAATTCTGTTTTGGGATTCCTCTTCGTGAATGAATTTCATTGAATTCAGTTATTATTGTACTCCTATCCGAATCATTATCACAAAAAATGAAGGTCTCATCAATATACTGGCAATAAAATGAGAACTTTCTGATAAGATTGTTCAAAGGTCTATTTTCTAGTTTACTTAAAAAGAAACCAGCCAAAATGGGATCCAATGGGGAGCCTATCGTCACCCAGTCCACTTGTCCATAAACTGTACCATCAAATTTGAAATTTACATTCGTAGTGCATTTTAATAACAATCTTTTAAGGATTTCCGTTGGGATGCCAGTATTTATCGACTGGTTTTCCACTTGTTCACATATATAGTAAACTGTTTCTACTAGAGGTAAATTTGTGAATAAGGATGTTATGTCCAAAGATATGATGGTTTTGTCCTTGATATTAATATCCTTGATTTTGTCTACGAATTCAGATATATCTTTGACGATATATTTCATTATCTTCTTATGTAAAAGTTTGAGAAAATTTACTGACCATCTAGCTTGAGCATGGTATGGCGAATTTTGCATATCAAGTATTAGTCTTAACGGTTTATTTGTTTTTTCATTCCTTTCATCTTTTCAAATTCAGTTAAAAAACAACTGGTATTTCACTTTGCTTCTATTTGCATTCTGTTCACACCTGTATTTGTTGAAAAACATTCTACGTTCTGTTCAAATACTTTCTAATCATGTGTAATTTTGTTCCTATGCTCATTGTAATCTATATTCACACCTTCAAATTTTTGCATATCAAGTTGAGAATAATTATTGATATAAGTATAAAACTTGGGCACTGTGATAGAGTATAACTCCATTATGGATAAGATTTTATTTTGATAAATCACACAGTGTTATACAGTAATATTATTTACTGATGACAACGTTTCGAAAACAAACTATTGCTCGTAATCATATCAAGTCACTCACACAACGTTTTGCTTCATTTATATAAATGAGTGGAATTATGATTAGAAATTTGAATAAAAATAATGTAGGATATTGTTCATTCGGAAATAACAATACTAGTGTTATCAATCAAGTACAATCAGATGGGAAATAAGACGAGTGTTTTTATAGTCAAAATAAGCAACTTGTTAGAATGTTGTGATGTACGTGAATTGAAATATAATTTTAAGATTATTTATTATCCTCCTCTGATTTGACTGGTGGAAATCATATCTTCCATATCTCTGGTATTTGCGCTGTATCATTTCTTTTGCATGTGTTGTGTTAGGTGTAGACTCGATGAACCAGGATTCAGTAATCAACCTATCTCTCCACCTACCTAGATTACTTTTCAGAATTTTGACTCTGTCCCATCACCGCATTGTGTGGTTGTTTGTTAATGCATGTAGTGCTATTGCCATCTGATTTTTTTTCTAAAGTATTTATCTTGGTGGGATCAATCATTCTAACCTTAGCTAAATTCTTATGTTCTGACAGGTAATCTCACTACTCCTGATCTACTATTTTGACTTATGTAGTTGACCTCACTCATAGTCATTGCAAGGTATTTTGTAAATAATATTATTTTGTTTAATCGGGTCAACCGACTTGGTCTTTTAGCGTACAGAGCTTGTCCTATCTGAGTGAATTTGTAGCTTTGAATGCTACCCTAATTCCTGCTTTATTGAGAATCCTACGTAGAGAGGGTTTCAGATGTTCCCTCGTTACATGGTAAAACTACTGTAGATGCCTTATATTTTTTCTTATTTATGTTATGATTATTAGTTTCACCGTTATTGCTATTTTCTTTTTGATGTTTTTTGATATTCCTAATGGATTTTATGGGATAGTTAGTTATTTAACACCAAACAGCTATTCTTCTATTTGTTTCATTTCGTCATTTAGGTTTTTTCGTTGTACTACTTGGTGTTATTACTCTGTTTGTTAGATATTTAACTAAGCCAGCCTTTACAGACATCGGCTGAGATGAATTAAAGTCTAAATATCTATTAGAATGCGTTGGTTTTTTATAAACACTAATGTGCAGTTTACCTTCTATTCGTTATATTTTGCAATCCAACATAACTCATTCTCTTTGTTCATTTTCCGATTCAAATGTGAATTTTATTCCCTTTACTCGTGAGTTTAAATGCGTCAAGAAGCTAAGAATACGGTCTGTTTTCAACACTGTGAAAGTGTCATACACATATCTCCGCCACATTTTTAGGGTAGGATTAAATGTACTAAGAGCACTATTTTCCCAGCTACCCATAAATATATCTGCTACGATATAGGATATTGGTGATCCCATTGCTACACCTTCAGTTTGTCCACATATTTTGTCTTGGAATTTAAAGATAGTAGATGTGAGGCACAAGTGAATTCCTAAAATTATTTTCTCAATGGACAGCTTTGTCCTACGACTATTATTATTACTTTTATTATTAATATTACTTTTCATTCTCCTTCGTCAGTATGTTGACTGAAATAAAAATGTGACTATGTAAAAATTGTGTAAGTAAATGAAGCTGTACATCTTTTGATGATGAAATCTCCTGAAGGATATCTTTCCTGTGCTTCTTGTTTTATTCTCTCTATTGTCCTGATGGGTTTTCCTTGCAAACTAATTGATAGACATCGTCTTCCATATGAGTAAAAGGTAGGTGCTGTATGCAATCGCATACCGGTTCATATATCGTAAATATCAGGGTGTGAAACGGTGTGATTTACTGGGTAGTAGTGCAAATCCAGTTTACTGTTGGTAATCATTTAACATATTTTAACATGATTATTTGCAGTAAGCTGTTTTCTAGATGTCAGCCAATAAATAACTCCCTTTAACTGCATTATAAATCTTACAAATAAACTAGACTGGAGTTGAAATGCTCTCAGTATGTATCTTGATGACTATAAAAAGGTCCTTTTCAGTTATCAAGGAATTTCAAAGTATAATGTATGGGTGCTGAGGAATCAGAATTTTTAATGTGCTCACAAAGATAGAAAAATAGACATTTTTGGTACAGTTATAATTGACACAACCTTGTTGGAGGTAATCATGCATACAGAGATACTCAAAGAATGAGAAGAGAAGAAACTTTTTGTTAAACCTGTTGGGGATCAAAGAAGTACGTCGAGTAAATAGAACTTCTGGTGTTTTACTGCCAACGATTATTGTGTTTATCCCGGTGGAGTGAAAGATGTAGTGGGGAATACGATTTTCAAGGGAGAAGAGAACCGTTGTGGTGTAATCGTGTATATCTATACTCTCTTCATATTATAATTAATAAATACACTTCAAAGGATTCCATGAGTTTCCCGTTGTGGATTACCCGACATGCAGCATTGTCATACAACTACTGGATGAGATACATAATTGTTGGCGGCACCCGTAGTAGCGAAGTGGTTGTCAAAGCACCCCTCAATCGACACTGTTTGCTGAAGGCCTTCTCAAAGTCGGTGAAGTTGAGATAGAGAGGTGACTGCCATTCCAAGCTTTGTTCAATGATGATCCGTAATGTGGCGATCTGATCAATGCATGACTTGTTTCTCCTGAATCCAGCCTGTTCCGGTCGAAGTTTTTCATCGAGGGCTTGTTTGATTCTCTCCAGGATGATGCGGCTTAGTATTTTGCTTGAGGTAAACAGGAACATGATGTCGCGCAAGTTCTTGCATTGAATTATGTCTCCTTTCTTTGGCAGTTTGAATAAGTAACCTTTATTCCAATCCGCAGGTACCTTGCCCTCTTTCCACACCTTCTCCAGTAGTGGTGTCATCAAGCCCGATTATTTCTCTAGGTCCATTTTTAATGCTTCTGCTGGGATTCAATCTGGTCCTGCTGCTTTTCCTGTTTTTAGCATCTTGATTGCCTTCAGAACTTCTGTTCTCGTCGGGGGTTTGATGTTCACCGGTAGTTCCGCTTCCGTTGTTGGTATTATTGGGCGCGTTGTATGTGGTGGTCGATTAAAAAGTTTTTTGAAGTGTTCAGCCCAGCGTTTTTTTTGCTCCACATCTATGGTGATTGACTTTCCATTGTCATCCTTCACTGGCTTGATTTGAGTCGAACTTTTGCCCGATAGGTACCTAGTTGTTTGGTAGAGTGTTGCGAGGTCTCCTTAACCTGCATCTTGTTCTGCTTCACTTGCCGTGGCTTCATAATATTTTATTTTGTCTTCCCTGGCACTATTATTTACTCTTTTGTTCAATGTCTTGTAGCTTGCATTCAAATCCTGTTTTTGTTGCTCGTCGGTGCATTGGTTAATCTTTTGTTTCACCATCCCTCTCTCTTCTATCAGTCTACAAGTGTCCGTAGTCAGCCACTGTTTGTCCTGTCTCTTCTTTCTGCCTAGAACTTCCATGCAGGTTTGACTACACAGTGTTTTCAAGTTGTTCTAGTGCTTCTCGACGCTGACCTCTTCGCTAATGTTGATTTGTGTCTCGGCTTTGCCCTTTATGCTTGCAGTGAAGATGTCCTTTGTGTCCTGGTCCTTCAGTTTTTGAGTGTTGAACTTGCCTTGTGGGCTATCTGCAGCTCCTGTTTCTCTGAAAGCTTTTAATTTGATTTGGATTGTCTCTTGTACGAGATAGCGGTCTGAGCCAACGTCTGCTCCTCTTCTTACTTTTGTATCCAGCAGGCTGCACCTCCACTTCCTTGAGATTGAGATGAAGTCGATTTGGTTTTTGGTTCACCCATCTGGTGACACCCATGTAGCCTTGTGGATATCCTTGTGTTTGTATACGCTGCCACCAATCACTAGTTTATTGAAGGCGCAGACGTCGGCAAAGAGTTCTCCGTTTTCATTCTTTTTTCCGAGAGCTTCTCTACCCGTGATAAGTTCTCTTCCTGTGGTGTCTGGTCCCAGTTTGGCGTTCATGTCTCCCATTAGTATTTTGATGTCACCAGCTGGAGTATTGTCCACTGTAGCCTGTAGTTGTCTGTAGAATTCTTTTTTCTTCTCAAGATCTGCGTTGTTTGTGGGTGCATAGCATTGTTTAACTGACACTTTCCTTCCTTTGGAGTTGAATCTAGCGGTCATTATCCTGGGCGAGATCGCCTCTCATTGCATCAGCGCCTTCGTTGCCGTTGATGACATCATGAAAGCCATGCCCTCGGTGTGCATGTGGTTATCCTCTGGGTGACCGGAGTAGATCACTGACTCACCCGTTGACAATATGGTGGGCCCATTCCCATTCCATCTGCTTTCACATATTCCCAGTACTTGAATTCCATATCTTTTCATTTCGTTTGCGATCTTGGCAGCTTTACCGATCTCGTACATGGTGCGGACATTCCATGTCTCCACACAGACTTTTTCTTTTGGCGCAAGGAGATTCATCGTATTGAAGTTTCTGTAGCAGCTTTGTTTACAGGGTGGGGTGGCTAGCCCCACGCCTGAGAATGGGAGAGAGAAAAGGTTAGTGTTGCGTGACCGCAGAGCCCAGGGGACAACTGCTTGAGGCCGGTCACACGCAACCTGTTTTTGTTTGCTCTATTTTTGTTTGGTTTGTCTCAGTAGCATATTTATCACTTCTGCCCTGTGACACAGCAGCAGGAAGCGCGGTCGTTGTTAATCCGAGCCCCGACCGATCCGGCATGATATTTTGTGAGTTTGTTTGAATCATAGTATTGGATTGGATAACTGCTTTTAGTCTAACCGCTATCCAAATAACCTTTCTGGCATGGTAGGACCTAAAGGAACATAAGTTCCAGCCAGTGTAGCTTGTTGGGTCATTGCGATATGCAAGCCTGACCACCACGTCAAGGTAGCAGCTATCGGTCCGGATAGATGTGTATAAATATACTGAAATTAGTTAAATAGAATTCTGACTGATTGATCATTCCCCTGATCGTCTCACGAGCACTGAATAGTTTGCTGTTTCCCCCATCTTGCTGGTTGTAATCACTTTACTTATTTTAGAAGTAAATTATACAGTCACGTAAATACGAAAAAAGCAAAAACAAAAATAGACGTGCTTGGAGTTATCACGTGTTTAAACCGTTTTTATTTGCATATAAATCGTATTGCACGATAGCTAGCTAAATGACAACAATTAGCGACTTTATATTATCTTAGAGTATCTGTTTACATTTTTGTAATAGGCATAACCCATTCAAGAAGAAAGCGAGCGACATTCGAAAACAGACCAGAGATTAGAAATTTCTACGATTATTCACCCTACTTGTGTGATGAATTAAAGCATTCCATTGGAATGATTGTTGTGCATACACTTCTCATTGAAACTCATTCCTCTTATTATTATTATTATTATTTGATTATCTATTCCTATAGACAATAAACAACATTCAAAACCTTACTGAGTAAACACTTCCATCTTTTACGGTTTTTCGTCTAACGAACATATTATATAGTAGAATAACAATCTGCTCATACGTGCAGAGTCTTCATCATATCTCTTAATTTCTGGTAGATATTAAGATGTAGGCGTAAACAATCCTTTGATAAATTGTAAGGTGTCATTGTGAGCTATATCAGATATCACGGATGCTAAAATAACACTGTGGCCTCAAATCTCTTAATTTTATTATTCCTTTGGGTTCAGTGTGGAATACAAGGCGTAAACAGCACGACTCAGTATCGTTTGACTCTGTAAAGTCCTCTGTAGCTGTCCTTATAATGGCCTTCAGGTTCTCATCTTCTCCGCCCCCAACCTCTCCTTCATGTCCTAACCCGATTCTCCGCTCGCTCGATGTCACTCAAAGTTCTATCTAGTATGTGTCTGATCCATTTCCACCCTTCAAGAAATAATTTTTGCGAAATAGGTTCTTGGTTGTTTCGTTTACAGAGCTTCTTGTTACTAATTCTTTCTGGCTGGCCACCTAATCTTCAGTACGGAGTCAGGGGAGGTAGCTGTTGATACGGTTTGCAGTAGCCTGTTGGAGATACCAAGTTTTTCACTCATACAGAAGAAATGAATGACTAAACACTGGTGTTGAAAATCCGAATTATGTTGTTTATGCTTGGTGCAGAAGATTTCCAAACTGATTTCAGAGTGATGAAGGTGTGCCATGTCTTCCCGATTTTTGTTTCAACATCCTCATTTGTTATCCTACCTTAAGTTGAAGTGATTCTGCTTTGATAAGTTAATAAAGTGAAACCGTTCAAATCTCTAACGTCGATAGTGATTTGTGCTTGTTGTAGTCAATGGAAATCTTCACCGTTCTCTTGTAAACTTACTTTCCTCTGAGTCGAACGTTGCTGTCTTTATCCTGGAGGAGGAGACTGGTTCCCACACCAGAGCTTTTGCTGATATTGCGGAATCCTTCGAACTGAGGACAGGAGTAAGGCAAGACTGCCTACTATCGACAATGATTTTCCTGATTGCAGTAGACTGGATAATGTGACAAACAGCGGGCGACGAGGAAACAGGCATAAAATGGACTCACACAAAAACTTGGAGGATCTGGACTTCGCCGATGATATATGTCAGATTTCCCCGAAAATGGAAGATATGCAAGCGAAAAGCAACAAGTTAGCAGAAGAAGAATCAAAGATAGGACTTCAGGTGAACATTGAGAAAACAGAGGTAATGAAGATTCCTGGTCAACACCACCAACAGCAACAACAACAACAGACAACGATCAGCATAAATGGGGGAAAACTCAAAGAAACAACCTCCTTTACCTACCAGGGAAGCACCGTTTCAACTACAGGCGCAACTGATGAGGATATCAAAACAAGTCTGTGTGGAGGTCAGTAGCACTCAGCATCAAAACTAAGATCTGGATTTTTAACTCCAATGTGAAGTCAGTGCTACTTTACGGATCAGAGACTTGGTGGGTCACAAAGGCCACTGAGAACAAACTACAGACCTTCATTAACAGTTTTCTTCGCTCAATACTAAAGATCAGATGGCTGGCCAGAAAAGATCAGCAACAGAGATTTCTGGGAGTGAACCGACCAGGAACCAATTGTGCAACAAATAAGCAGGAAGAAATGGAGATGGATTGGCCATCAAGTGACATCACTAGACAAGTCCTGGAGTGGAAGCCGAAAGGGAAGCAGTGAGTTTGTCGTCAATGCGAGGATGACATGGAGAAGGTCATGTGAATAAGAGATGAAAGCGTGTGGGCAGACTTGCGGCCAGGTGAAAACTCTAGCAGAGAACCGAACGCAATGGAGACGCACGGCTGAAGCCCTATGTTCCTGTAGGAATTAAAGGAAACAATAATAATAATAACACTTCAGACTATTGACTGTCTCATTTCTACAGCTGAAATTAACGTTAATCAGAAGGAAGTTTTGAGTGAAAAGAGTTTTGAAAAAATGACTACTATTCAAAATAATCATCCCGGTAAAGTTTTTGTTTTTCTTGGCTTTTTCTCATCCCTGAAAGCCAATATTCAATGAATGAATGAATACAGAATTCAAGATTTTTAAAGAAATAATGTTTTAAATTGTGGAAGGAATGTTGGTCACAATTGGATTTCAAGTGAAATGACACGTGATCAAATTCTGACGTCTACCACTGATATTTGTTCTTAGAAATGACTCTGTCTGCTTTACTATTCAACTCACATTACAAAAACACAATGACAATGAAATTCAAATCCAATTTAAATTACTTGTGTGACAGTTGTTTGCGTTTTTACTAAAACTTTTCACAAAAACGGAATAAGAATAATAATAACTGATTTTTTATATGGTTTGAGATTGAACAGTCATGTGACTGCCTGCTAACTATTCCCAATTTTTCTCCATTTTTTCTTTTGTTTGTATTGAAATGACGTTTAGCGCTAGGTGGTGGCATCTAGGAGGATGAATATCCAGGTTGATAGTCAAACGAGTGATGGTAAGTATTAGTAGTAGGGAGGACTATATGGTGGGTATGTATGCATGCTAAATGTCAAGTCATAATGAAGCCTAATATAATTAGGAGTTAACGTCTATTATAGACGGCTGACGGTAAATGGCATGTTGCTAAGTCGTTGAAAAAGACAATTGGGAGTATAATAAGTGCTGAACTAGTAATTGGACATATTTCTTTATTTCGTCAGTTATATTAGACCTTTGTCATTAGCTAATTGGAGTATAGAAATTTAAAATTTCATGGTTGTTGTTTTCTTTTCAAACAAAAAGTCTTTTGAATTCAAAGTATGGTATAAAGGGAGCAGTTTCTTTTCTGTTGAAAGTAAAATATTATTATTTCGATGGCATATTCATCACGCGAAATGTTTAAAATGCTTACTTAGTAAGTCAGCACAATAGAATTTATTGTTGTTCTGATTGATTCTCATCGGCACGAGTGATGATTATATTCTGAAAAATCCAGGATATTTGTACTTTAAGGAACTCTCTTGTGAAATAGTGAAATGTAAAAATTATGTTTGTAAAGTCGTAGCGAAATCAAAATAAGTAATTCCAGTTAATATCAGTAAAAAGTTTGAGCATTGTGGATTAGATCAAATAAAGTATAATTATACATTTGTAAAAAATTATATTTGTAATATCTCAGCGATATTGAAATGAGTAATTCCAACGTTTCGTTCGGTCAAATCTTGACGACAGTTCATTTGAATTATTTTGCTATCGAATTAAATCAAGAAAGAAACTATGTAATTGGCACAATCATCGTGTTCTCAGTCTCCGTTGTCTGGAACAAAATGCACATCCTAAATCCGTAGCTGTCGAGTCACCTGACAACTCCAGTAGGTCGAATAAAGCAGCTCAATATTCAGAAAGAAGACAATGCATTAAGTTCGACAGGGTGCTTAAACTAAACACCATAATTTTGAAAATACGTCTAATCATAAAATTCTAGATACTAGCAGTTTGAACGGGCATGAAGGTTTGATGTTAGCTGATGCATAGGAAATCCTGATTAATAAATAAAAATGGATATGTATCACTAATTAAAAATACTTGGTCAAATTCCTGACTGTCTATATCTTCCTATGGAGACGTTAAGAAATGTTTTACGACTGTTTACACACACACGCATGCACACTCTGTTTAAAGTATTTAACAAAGGTAGACCAATATTTGTAAGTCCGAGGTCAAATTTTGATCACAGCTCATACAATTTTGTTTATTATACTTGTTAATACTTGTGTTTATGAATCATGATTGGACAAAGTTTTTAAAAACAAAAGACGTGCCTTTTATATATAAAGCCTCTGTTATGTTAATTCTGATTAATTTCCCTGAAGAAGTTCGGACCAGATTGCCGAACGAAACGTTGGAATTACTCATTTCAATATCGCTGAGATATTACAAATATAATTTCTTACAAATGTCTACTTCTCACTCGGCGCCCAAATATTTTAGAACTATTCAGTCAAATCTTGACGACAGTTCATTTGAAAGTATAATTATATTCCAATAGTTTACACACAATGATAAGTTTTTAAATCGTAATATTTCGAGCAAATTTACTGCCCGTGTTCACACCACTGTTGGAATTGTTTTGTTCACACATTTATGATTTGTACTCATATATATAGTTCATTATTTTTGCTCATTCATGTTTTTGTATTCAGAATTATATTCCAAGTTGTTGATAGTTGTACTGAGTCACCCTTGTTACATGTATCCCGTATGACCTTAATGAATATAGATTCTGTTATAAGTCTGTCTTTCTATTTATTCATATTAGTTTTTAGAATACACACATTGTTCCAATCGATATTGTGGTTTTTGTCCCATGCATGTGCAGTTACAGATGAATTTTTTTCAAGATAATTGTAAGCTTCTGTTCCTGTTGGTTGACTTTTGGTTAGGAGTTTATGTTCATTCACTCTTATTTTGAGTGATCTGGACGTTTGCCCCACATATTTAGTCGGACAGTCAGCACAAGATATTTTGTAAATCAAGTTGTTTTTATCCATCATTTTATGAGATCTTTCAGCTGATTTATTTTATTTTTGATTAGATTTGTCGGTTTGAAAGTTGTGCGAATGCCAATGTTTCCATCAAGAAACTTATCGGAACTTCTTCAGGCAAATTCATCAAATCGGGAATTACGCCCATTGATTTATAAGGAAAAAAACATTTTTTTGTTCAGCGAGGAAGTGTATATCTCTTTTCAACGACTTCATTTTAAAGCGGTCGAACCCAGGACCTTCCGGTTACAAGGCAAGCTGGCTCGTATACCATTCAGCTACTGGGACCCGATTCAATGGACAGTCCATGAATTCTAACTTCTACCAATTCGTGATTTAGTGCGATCCCAACCATTGTCGTTGCTGGGACATCCATCCACACATGTGACATCTAATTGGACCTCACTGGTCACGACTTCTCACTAGAACTCCAGGAAACTCCATCCTGTAGCAAGTCACTAGCGAGCATCAGATTAATTTTCTATAGTTTGGTTTGTAAGGGTTAGTTATGTTTTTACGAGTGGGTGCGTACTGCCGTTGATTCCCAAACTAGGATGAAACAGCAGCTGTCCAGTACTCCCTGGTTTTCAATGGTTCTCTAACTGATATCAATCCGTGATCAACTTGTAAAAACATAACTAACCCTTACAAACCAAACTATAGAAAATAATAAAGTTGTACATATTTTATTAATTCGCATTTCAAATTTCATGCCATAATTATGAGACCAGTATTCTCACTTTCTAGTTTGTCAAACATTCTATTTTAAGCCTTATTTGTTCCATGCACTAAGATAATCCAAATAACTTATTAACTGTGACCCGAAAGTGAATAAGACTCAAGGTTTTAAGAACATATTTACAATTTGATTGTCTAACGCTTCGGCAACAAGAGAATGAACATATATTTCGTGATTGTAGAGGCATGATTCCGTTATGAGAATCACTGATAAGAAAATTCAACATACATTGTGGATAACTTTGAAATTCTTTACCAGACAGATAGGTATACAATAAGTTGATATTGAAATAGAACTTGCCAACAAGTGTTTTGATCAAGGAAAGCCATTAAAAACATTAATGCTCCCCTTTTATAGCCTGTCTGAATGACTTGTAGTTTGAAAAAGTGAAAGAAAATGAACTGCACTTCACGAAAATTCATTTTCTTTAGCTGTACAATCGCATCTGGAAATAACAGTTTCCAGAAAAGAGAACATTACCAAAACAGATGAATTGTCATAAGCATTATCGTTATTATTATTCCCTTGGGTTCTGACTGGAATGTAGGGCTTCAACAGAACATCCCCACCTTGTCTTGTTCTCTAAAGTTCTTTTTAGCTGGCCCTACGATTGTCCACAGGTTCTCATCTCTTCCGCACACTAAGTTCATCATGTCAACCTTAGACTCATGCTCAACTCGTCGTTTCCCTTTGAGATTCTACCTGGTGCGTGATGTCTCCCGATGATTGATCTCCACAGAGTGTGTCCCATCCATCTCCATGTTGAGCAATAGATTCTTGGGTGGTTCGTCGCCTGCCAGAATTCCTTGTAGCTTATCCTTCTTGGAAGACCATCTGATCTTCATTATGGAGCTATTGAAGACAGCTCTTGAAAAAAGTTTAAAGCCTTGTAAAAATGCTGTTCAGTAGAAAGGAGTATTAATTCCTGTGGGAAAAGAGGACGAGAATAGACACTTGCACATAATTACAGGCGCATCCATAGTCTGATAAGTATTCTGTTGAGCAGTATACAAATCAATAACTACCGTTTTTATTCCTTTACGTTCCCAGTGGAACATAGGGAGGTTCAAGCTTCACCTTTGAAGTTTCGGTAGCAGTGGTGTTTATTTTTTTACGGGATGAGGTTGCTAGCCTCATGTCCAACCTTACCTCTTTGCCAGTCTTACTACTGGCTTGAGGCGAGGTAAAGGAGTGCGTCGGCAGGGGGTCGAACCCCGGACCACCTGCATGGCTGGTGAGCATTCTACCTCTGTGCAACTGACGCACCATATTAGTCGCCACAATCACAAATTGATAGTTTGACAGCTTACCCTTAAGCGACATTTGTAAATGGTCAACAGATAGAACACAATTTTGAATAAAATGGACTGACCTATTCATGAATTCACTTTTTTTCTGATGCACTCTGTTTTTTGAGAAGAATAAGAAGTTCATCAAAGATATCTTTTCGGCGATTTCATTTTCAAAAGCTGTACAATCGCATTTAAATGCATAATTTCACATGGAGACAATTCTTGTTTAATTCTACATAATTATGACGGCGAATAAAAGGTGATAATTATTTCAAACTAGATATGGTTTTACGAAACAAAATTACGCAGGATTAGAACGCATATCAAGTGTGTAAAAATGAGCATGGATACAAAATTGAAATAATAATTTTCAACTCGAGATGGGAATCAGGAGGTGCGAATATAGATTACAAGAGCCTTAGAAACAAAATTACATGGGATTTAGCAAATTACAGGTGTGCAGAAAGTGAGCATGGAAACAAAATTGATATAATAGTTTTAACTTAAAATGGAAGTTAGGTGTGAATATAGATTACAAGAGCCTTAGAAACAAAAAATAATTGCACAGGATTAAGATATAATTGCAAAGTTTTAAAACGGATTATAAATGTGAACAGAAAAAGCATGGAAACAAACTTAAAATAACTGTTTTTTATAACTGGAAAAAAAATGGGGTGAATCGAATGAAGACTGAGGGAGTAAGAATTACACACATAGCGAACGAAAAGGGATCAAAAAACAAAATCAAAAAAGAAAACAACAAAAAAAACAAAAACGGAAGCTACGGTAACATACCGAACTAAGTCCATGGTAGTTGTAGAGGTTGGACTAATTTCTTTTGGATTCACAGCTCCGGCTTCTCGATGCATATTGAGAGGGCTTCTGCAGTACAGAGAAGTCGGAAACAAACTGCTTTCGGTAGGTTCCTGTTGACTTTGTAAATTACTTTGAATGAATCAGTTGAGATGCTGTGGGAGGTATTGATCAGATGCTCAATAATGGCACTTCTGATTGAATCGGTGCCTCCTCTTTGCAGCCACGCTGGGTAGTGTTCTCAAACACGTTTTGAAAGGACGCACATACAACGACTTATGTACCTTGCTCCGCACGAGCAGGTGAACTGGTAAATGCACATTGAATTGGCCATATGTGACAGTTTGTCCTTCCCATTGCTCCGAAGAAGTGGGCGGCTAGAGAATGTCACTCTTAGAGTTGCTGCCGGAAAAGTCTTCTTCAGGGATTTGGAGATTCTCCTTTTAAGGATATCTGCCGCCAGGTCTCCCCTGAATTCCAGATTCAGATAGAGTGTCTTCTTTTACACTGAAATGTATTCTTCTCTTTTTGGCCTTGGTTTCATGTTCTTCTCCACGAAACGCGGCGGGTATCCGTTTTGAATTAGGATGCTTTTTAGGAATAGGAGCTCTTCTTCTAAACAGTCATCACTACAGATTCTTCTGGTGCGGTGGGCTAGTGAGATGAGGAGAGCTCTTTTACGGCTGATAGGTATCCAACTGTAGAAGTTTGTCAGCTGGCCATTCCATGTTGGTTTTCTATGGATAGATCTTTTCAGAGTTCCGTCTTCTCTTCTTGTCAATTCGACGTCCAAGAATGGAATCTTTGGTTTATTTTCAACTTCCATTGTGAATTTAATTGAAGGAAGGAAGTAATTTACAAAGTCAACAGGAACCTACCGAAAGCAGTTTGTTTCCGACTTCTCTGTACTGCAGAAGCCCTCTCAATATGCATCGAGAAGCCGGAGCTGTGAATCCAAAAGAAATTAGTCCAACCTCTACAACTACCATGGACTTAGTTCGGTATGTTACCGTAGCTTCCGTTTTTGTTTTTTTTGTTGTTTTCTTTTTTGATTTTGTTTTTTGATCCCTTTTCGTTCGCTATGTGTGTAATTCTTACTCCCTCAGTCTTCATTCGATTCACCCCATTTTTTTCCAGTTATAAAAAACAGTTATTTTAAGTTTGTTTCCATGCTTTTTCTGTTCACATTTATAATCCGTTTTAAAACTTTGCAATTATATCTTAATCCTGTGCAATTATTTTTTGTTTCTAAGGCTCTTGTAATCTATATTCACACCTAACTTCCATTTTAAGTTAAAACTATTATATCAATTTTGTTTCCATGCTCACTTTCTGCACACCTGTAATTTGCTAAATCCCATGTAATTTTGTTTCTAAGGCTCTTGTAATCTATATTCGCACCTCCTGATTCCCATCTCGAGTTGAAAATTATTATTTCAATTTTGTATCCATGCTCATTTTTACACACTTGATATGCGTTCTAATCCTGCGTAATTTTGTTTCGTAAAAGCCATATCTAGTTTGAAATAATTATCACCTTTTATTCGCCGTCATAATTATGTAGAATTAAACAAGAATTGTCTCCATGTAAAAATTATGCATTTAAATGCGATTGTACAGCTTTTGAAAATGAAATCGCCGAAAAGATATCTTTGATGAACTTCTTATTCTTCTCAATCTAATGTTTCAATAAGTATTTTCCACTCTGTTTTTTGACTTGAGTCATGGTTTACTTGGCCATTAATGATTATTATTATTCGCGTGATAATCAGGTTGTAATGTGTTATCAATAACTTGACATGAATTGAGAGAGACATCATCAGTCACTCTTAGCTATAAGGATTCTCAACTTCAGAGGATGGAAAAACCATAGCTAAGAGTAGTGGGATAGGCATTTTAACACTAAAACTGTTTTGTACTTCTTCTGTTACCCTGACAGATAAAGAGTGATTTATGTGCTTAGATTTCAAGATATGAAAAGTCAGAGAAAACATCGAAATAAAGTACAGCATGTCCTTCTTCTTATTATTATTATAAGGCGACAAATGTTTAAACTGTGAATAACATAACTGACTGAATAGCATCACCAAAAGCCACACGACCAATCGTTTAGCTTCCAGGAACACCAACATATAATTTATCTAAAGAACTTTTCAGGAAATTAAATTACCTAACGGAATCATGAGACCATTCTATCAATTCGTCAATCCAATTTTTAGAAAAAATCAAAAATATTCAAGTAGAAGACAATGAAATAATGGTGTCTTTTGATGTCACAGCATTATATACTTCATTTAGTCAAAAACTAGCAACAGAAACTATACAACAGTTACTCTATAGTGATGAAAACATAAAAACAGAATGTTCAACTTGGATAGAACTCATAAAATTATGCCTTACAACATACTTCCAATTCAATACTCCAATATATCAACAACCAAAAGGAACACCAATGGAATCGCCCATATCAGGATTAATAGCTGAAGCTGTTATGCAAAGATTAGAATTAATAACTCTACCTATAATTAAACCAAAAATCTGGGTTCGTTACGTTGATGATACATTTGTAATAATTCAGAGAAATGATTTAGAATATACTCATAAATTAATAAACAACATATTTGAAGACATCAAATTCACAAGAGAAGAAGAATTAGATAACAAAATCCCATTTTTAGACTTCTTAATCTGGAGAACCAACACAGGAGATTTAGAAACACAAGTATATAGAAAATCAACGCACACAGATCAAATACTCAACTATACTAGCAATAATCCAATTACTCACAAACAAAACTGTGTACAGACATTGTTTAAGAGAGTTCAAACACATTGTAGCACTCCAGCGTTGAAAAGAATGGAAGAAAAGTACTTACAAACGGTCTTCAAAAAGAATGGTTATCCACAAAATTTCATCAAAAAGTGTTTAAAGTCGAATCGTAACACCTACAAAGAACCATCATCAAAGATCACAAGACAATTCATCCTACCATAAATGAGGAATATCTCTGAAGTAACAGCTAGAATACTGAAACCGTTTGAAATAGATATAACACACAAGCCATTCAAATCGCTTAATTCGATATTATGCAAACCGAAAGATCCAACAGAAAAAGGAGATAAAATTAATACCATTTACAAAATAAATTGTATGAACTGTAAAAAGCATTACATCGGCCAAAGTGGGCGTCCCCTTCAAATCAGAATCCAGGAATACAAATCAGCCGTGAAAAGACATGATATATATTCTTTCATATCAATGCATGTAGACAATTATGGACATCAATTTGATTGGGATAATGTCGAAATCTTAGACAGAGGAAACACAAAAAGTGCAGTCAGGGAATTCCTAGAAGCCTGGTACTCAAACGAAAATGCAATTAACAAGCACGTTAATATAGACGAAATATACCAACTAATAAAAAGTAAATCAGGTGACCAGAAAGTTTAAAATCCAAGTCAATAAAAAGTGATCAGTACATATGCAAAGATGGTTACCAGGAGACGTAATTACATCACTCATGAAGAAATTTAAATCATTTCACTTTATGCTAAATATTGCGCTGAAGGAGGATGTTGTCCAGAAGGACAACAAAAGCTCCGCAACTAAACCAACCAGCTCAGAGAACACTATTAATTGCAATAGCCATACCAGTACAAATTCATGAAAGGTGGTTTGTAAATAGACTACGCAACTCACACTTCAGAATTTCACAACAACCACAACAACACAACAAAAAAACATGCAGTGATCATTAGTTAGAAGTTTTGAAGACAAAAAATGGTGTACAAAAATTGGAACAAAGCAAGCTAACATTCAAGAATTTGTTTTTTGCAAAAGGTCAGGAAAGTGGTTTCAAAAGTGCAGAGTTATAGAGTAATAAGATGTGCCTGAATCTAGCATCCATTCAGTGCATAACCTTTGGGAAAAAAGAGATTTCCAGTAACCCTTAGATTGGCATTCCACTTCTTACCTTCTTTCTTCATCTTGACAAACTAAACTAAAAGTATATGTCATACCGATAACATTGATTTGCCCAATGTTTATGTTTCAGTAAAGTAAGATTGCATATATATATTCATATGAAGTGGCTAAAAAGGTCAGTATCATTTAAAACAGGCTTAGACTAGATTGAAATAGTTGGAAAAAATTAAAACAATGGGCCGAGGCAGAATATATATCATAAAGCGACTGGACAATCAAGAAGCGTGGCATTATGCAACCAATATAATTGCCTGTTTGTTGGCTTAACTTTCCCAGTTATGTAATATTTGCATAAAATGTATTATTGTATAATAAAATTGAATCGTTTTCGCCGGCATGGACCACATTGTCTTCTATATTCTTCATTCATGTGGACTAAGGCAAGGAGATGGACAGACTAGTAACCACTATCCTTTCTTCAGTCACGTTGGATTCCTCCCCAGTGACTAAATCGTCAACAGGTTCGCCTTATAACATGAAGGTCCTGGGTTAGACCCCTGGCAAGATGATGGGTATGTATTGCTGAAGAGTCCCGAACTAGGACGAAACCACTACAAAATATTCCATGATTTCCAAAGTTACTCTAATTGATCTCAGTTCATGAAAATCAATCGTTGAAATATATTTGTATTTTTTCATTATAGCTTGATTCCACACCGTATTTTCGGTACAAGTATGGAATTTTCAGCATGTGATATCGGTAGCCCAATTTTGCAGGCCGATCATTGATATCGGGTGTGCGTCGGCAGGGGATCGAACCCCGGACCATGTGCATGGTCGGCGAGAGTCCTAACCGCTGTGCCACCGACGCACTAGTTACTAAATAGTGTAATGTGTCTAGTCCCCTTTTCGGTGCAGACTGAGTTCTGTCGGTCAAGTTTGCAATATAACCATCATTCTAAGTGGCTCACCATCACGATACACTTTGAATTGTTGATATTAGATGGTTGGAAGCAATCAGCAGGAAACCTTGCTTGACTTAGGTTTCGTGCTAGTTGGCGCTCGTCAGTAAGACGTAATCGTAACCTTGAAGGAACTCATTCCCTTCTGAGATTCAAACCCACATCACCCAGTGCTGCAGTTAATCTTTAGCTGTCATAAAAATATGCTCTCCGCAGTTTAACTTATCAGTGGACAATGTTTAAACTGTCGAGATTCAAGTTAAAAAAGTGGCGCAACAGAAGGAAGGAATCTTGACAGAATAAAAGTAATGATTGGTTCTCAATATTCAATAACTGTATTTTCATCCGATTAACAAGCGACATGATAAGAATCCTTTAACTTAGTGAAAGAAATTTGTGTTTCAATGACTAATGATTGTACTATTACGGAGAGATGGAATCACACCCAATTACTTTGACTAAATCTGTGAAAACAGCTTTAGTAAGTTGTTTAATCAGAATGAAGAATACCGACATACTGCATGTATGAACCAACGATTAGAAGCAGCAAAACCTTTGAATACTATGGCAAGATATGCTAACATATAAGTTGAAATAAATACATATGGTTAAGGTAAAGGAGATTGTCTGGTCATATAAACAAGCGCCTAACCAAATGGTTAAGAAAAGCCGAAGATAACACATCTAATGGTTCAATAAAACAGCGTCTTCTAAACTATGGATACGTATTCCCTTTGATGTCATTTGCCACCATAATTAAGGAAACAGACACAAATTTACCTGCTGTGGCAGTGCCTTGTTCGACTAGTGTCTATAAATCAGGTTGGTGCTTAGAAAGTGAATCGGTGATCGCTCTGAATCTTCTGCAGTAGTATCTGTGACTTCATTAGCTGAGATTATTGCTACTTTATTTTCACTCCTTCCAGCTGTTTCAATTTTGATCACCGATTGATATCAGTTAAAGAATCACTGAAAACTGAATAGTAGTAGGCACTTGTTTTGTCCTGGTTTGAGGCTAATCGGCAGTACGCATCCACTACCAGGGTTCAAACCCAGGACATTCCGGTTACAGGGAAAGCTCGTAGACCATTCACTCACTGAGTCCCGACTTAACAGACTGTGAATTCCAACTCTTACCAATCTGTGATTTTAGTGAGATCACTAGCCAACGTCACTGGTGGGTATTTGTCCTCACTCTGGTGAACATTGATGAGTCCCAAAGCAGGACGAAGCAGATGTCCAGTACTCCCTGGTTTTCATTAGTTCTCTAACTGATGTCAGTTCGTGGTAAAAACTAGAAACACATCAAATCCCTACAAACTAACTCTTGAATTATTATTATTAAAAATAATATCTGGCTTCTCTTACCTCTACCCTCATTTGTTAGCTCTTATTATTACTACTACTAGTTGTACAGTTCTGAGCGTTAGTAAACTCTCTCTCTCTCATTATTATTGTACTATTGCATTGTATTATTCTGCCGCTACATATATACATATATTTATATGATGTCCAAGGTAATCTGATTACCAAGGAGGCGAAACAAATAAAACAATAGCATGGAGGATTTCATTATGAGTTGACATCAGTTAGAGAACCACTGGAAAACCTGGGAGTACTGGACAGCTGTTTCCTCCGTCCTGGTTTGGGACTCTTCAGCAGTACGCACCCACCGACAGGGTTCGAACCCAGGACCTTCTGGTTACAAGGCGTGCTCGTAGACCATTGAGCCACTGGGACCCAACCCAATGGTCCTTGAATTCTAACTTCTGCCAATTCATGACATAGCGCGACCATTTCGCAAATGTCTTCTTCGATGAGTTACTGCCTCATCTTCAACCTGCTGTACCCTACTGGTCACGGCTTCCCACTAGAACCCCAGGTTAACTGCCTGAATAGGGCCAGTACTCCCAGGTTTTCCAGTGGTTCTCTAAATGATGTCAGCTCATGATGAAATCCTCCATGCAATTAAACAAAATCCCTACCAAACCAATACTTGAAAAATAAAACAATAGGCTGATCACTTCAAAGGATTCCTAATGCGACAGTCACATGCAACTTACCAAGAAATGCTACAAACAGCACTGACTGAACTGCCTGCCATTGGACACCAATCCTCTAACGAAAGCAGAAATCCCAATCAAGATACTGAAGTCCGGGAAGGCAGCAAGACCAGACAGAATTCCTCCCGAAGCATTGAAAATGGACCCATAGACTGCTGCAGATATGCTCACGACATTATTGCAAAAGGTTTGGAAGGAGGGGAAGGTGCCTACTGACTGGAAGAAAGGCTACCTCGTCAAGCTGCCAAAGAAAGGCGATCTAGGCCTGAGCAAGAACTGACTGGTGTGGAATGATGCTCTTTTCCACGCCAAGTAAAACACTAAGTCGCATCATGCTGCAGAGAATATAGGATGCACGGGATGTAGAAGTCCACCCCACGGGACGAGCTGGATTCAGGAAAGGCAAATCATGTGCTCATCAAATTGCAACTCTACGCATCGTCATCACAGAACAAAGGAGATAATGCCGACAGTCAACTTCATCGACTTCGAAAAGACCTTCGACATGGTTGACCGAGAAGTAATTTGGAAACTACTTCAACACTACGGCGTGCAGCGCCCTAAGTCTTTATCAACCTCATTCAACAGCTGGCTATATGACAATGGTACATGTCAGGTTATCCACAACGGGAAACTCGGCTAGGCGATCGAAGTGAATACAGGAGCAAGACAAGCTGCCTGCCTATTAACACCAATGACATTCTTAATTGTGGGGGACTGGATTATACGTCAGACTGTGTGAGCGGAGTGGAAAATCAGGGATACGCTGGACTACCGATAAGAAGACTTTAAAAGATCTTCATTTCGCAGACGATATATGTCTAATGTCACACAAACTCGAACTTGCAGCAAACCAACAACAACCAGCAACAATCACCATCAAAGGGAGAGATTTATCACAGCTCAACTCCTTCACTTTTCTAGGAAGCATCGTTTCAACTACAGGCGGAAAAGATGAAGATTTCAAAGCTAGCCAGCCAGGCAGAATTGGAAAGACGAAATACACCTTCATCAACCTGAAACAAGTTTGGGAATCTTCTTCACTCAGCATGAGGAACAAGATTCGAATTTTCAACACCAATGTGAAGTCGGTCCTTCTATACGGGTCAGAAACTTGAAGTGCGTGTCAGTCACAAAAAGGATTTCGAAAGCCAGTTGCAGATTTCATCAACAGCTGCCTTCGTTCCATACTGAAGATCGAATGGCCAGCCGGCCAGAAAGAATTAGTAACAAGAAACTCTGGCCGGCAAAAAACCAACCAAGAACCGATTGTCCAGCAAATATGTAGGATAAAATGGAGGTGGATCGGACCGTCACATGACATCACGCGCAATTCAGGGCATTGTTCGAGTGGAATCCTTATGAGAAGTGACGAGTGGGTCGTCAGTGCGGGGGTGACATGGAGGAGATCGTGTGAGGAAGAGATGAGACAGTTTGGGAAATCGTGCACCCGGATGAAGAGGATGGCAGAAAATAGGACAAAGTGGAGATGTGTTGATGAAGCCCTATGTTCCACTCGGAACCAAAGGGAACAATAATATGCTAATAATTTATATAGCGCAACCGCCAACGATGCCTCAGTCGACTGACCTCGTACCTGACTTACTGGACTCTCCTGATGACTACTTCTCACTATGACTTCAGGTAACTTCCTGCATACAGTTAGTTCGGAATCTAATGCATTCATAAAATTCCATTTCGCTTACATTTGACGGGAAATAAATGTTTCCAACTTCTGCTTTTGTTTTTATAAGCCAATGAGTTTATTTAGAGAATTCCGGTTAATTGCAGCATTAAAATCCAGTAGTAATCAGAGTTTTATCGCTCTGATAATAATACCTAAGCGGTAATGTTTACATGATTTCTCTGAATTTACTATCTGCGCTTAATTTTCTTTTACTGAACCTAAAATTGTAAAAGTGATTTACCTCTAGTGTTTTACAACAACATTTCCTTGATACAGTTATCATTTTGACCTCAATATTGCTTTTCCCACATGATTAGGTATATAGAAAAACCGGATTTCATTATCTCAAATAGATTTTTTAACATTTTGTTTAATATTCTCCCTTTTAAACAAAAAAGTTAAGTAATTTAGCTTTGCTCTCAGTGTCATATATGACCGATTTCTGTCATTACAAATATATAGTACATGATTTTTTTTAAATAAATGAATTCGCTTTTAATTAGATTCATCGAAATCACCAAATGAAGTTGTCATTTCATGCAAAGTTTGAAGTTTTTCCCAAAAGGTCGCATCTGTGAACTTTTTGAATGTTGTTGTAGTAGTTAACTGACATTTTCTGACTGAATAAGAAACTGAAGGATTGAGTGATTTTACGCTATTATGACAGGGAAAACTAAATGGCTAATTGACATTTTAAAAAGCATCGTGGAAGGCTGAAAGGTTAATGCTACATTTACGTTAGTTGAGAGACTTCAAGATTTCTTTTGCCAAGAGAAAATTTCTTTCTAGGGATGAATTTATATACGTAAACATTTCACATCAGTTAGACAAAAGTAAGCCTGCTATTCTTGTGTTGGTTTTTCCACTTAGCACACAATATGCATGAAACTTTGAATGTGGAAGAGAAAAAAACCAAATGTGAAGCATAAAATGGTATTGTCATTCTAGTTCATAGCTTCTGTCAGTTGAAAAAAGCCTGAAATTACAGTGGGTGTGAAAATGACAATAACGTACTTCAATGTTTGAATAGTAATAGAGACAGTTTTATAAAACGGCTAACGTATCCGAAATGTAAGCATTACAATTCTCAGTTTAATTTGCCGTCAATGTATATACTTTCAAAGTAGAAAAAGTGGTGACTGGAGTGAAGAAGACAGAAAGCAGAAAACTCTTATAAAAATTGTTAGCTTGTAGGTTCAAATAGTGACTCAAGAAGGCTATAGTTCTTTTTTGATTGGACATTAGTTACTAACTAGTGTAATATGTCTAGTCCTATTTTCGGTGCAGACTGAATTCTGTCAGTCAAGCTTGCAATGTGGCTACCATGCTAGGTCGCTCGCTATCACGGTGCAGTGTGAATTGTTGGTATTATATGGTTGAAGGCAATCGGCAGGAAGCCTTGGACCTAGGTTTCGTGCTAGTTACTACTCACCAGTCAGCAAGGCGTATCTGCAACCTCGGAGGAACTCATGTCCCTTCTGAAATTCGAACCCGCGTCACCCAGTGCTGCAGTCAAAGAGGTTACTACTGAGCTATTCAGGCTCGCGATTGACCTCCTGTAGGACTGTATTGGATATTTTGATTGGACACTAGTCAGTAACTAGTGTAATTTGTCTAGTTTCATCTTCGGTGCAGACTAAATTCTATCAATCCAATCATATATATCCAGTAAAGTCCTACAGGAAGTAAATCGCGAGCCTGAATAACTCAGTGTAACGTCTCTGACTGCAGCACTGGGTGACGCGGGTTCGAATCTCAGAAGGGACATGAGTTCCTTCAAGGTTGCAGATACGCCTTGCTGATTGGTGAGTAGTAGCTAGCACGAAACCTAGGTCCAAGGCTTCCTGCCGATTGCCTCCAACCATCTAATACCGAGGAATACTCTTTTTGATAACTTCATCATCAGGATCTACAGTTATATATACATTTTGGTGAATGAATGAATTAGTGTTATGAACAACATTAATGTTGTTTAAATAACATCGAATCAGTAGTATCAGTAAATTACTGTTCAATAGCATCAATATAAAATAAGCTGAATGTTAGAAAAATTAGGAAAAATAATATTACAAATTCATGAATTTATAGTCTCTACTGAAGGGCAAGGCAGTAGTACAGGCTGAACTTGCTTCTTTTGAACACAGAGCACTGGTTGTTTGAGGCGAATTGCAATAGCCTCTGCTGTTAGGAGCATGAGGTGCTTCGATAATTTTGGCAATTTATTAGGCACCTGGTAGATGATAGAGAAGGATTCTTCCACGCTGGCTTTGTGGCCGGTTTGCACCAGATGGTCCAATATCGAACTGTTAATGGTTTTCAGTACACCTTTACTTAGCCATACAGGGAGATGTTCTCCAGATCAAAACAGTCTTAATCGTTGTAACGACTGGAACCGAAGTACTGTGGTCTGAACGCACGAAATCAAACTTTACGTCTACTCTATAGCTGGCCAAAACTTCCTTGAGATATGCGCAATCACAAAACGCCCCAAAAACAGTAAAGTATAGTTATTTAGAATAAAATCTGCGGTACTGTTCAGCAGTCATGATATATCAAAATGCAAAATTACCTCAACAGTGCCGTTATGCAACAACAGAATTATTTAACTAAACTCAACTTTATGAAGTCCCTACGAATTCTCCAACAAACTGGGATCGAAAATTCTGTCAGCAAGAATCTCGCACCAGACACTTCCTGCACACAGTCCAAGGTTAGAATCCCCCAGACTTACTAAAACAAAGTGGCAGTCATTAATTAACACATTATCAATGCCATCATCACAAAACCACAAACAGGAGTATTAAAATAACAGAATAAACGGTAACAAAGGCGAATAATGACGATTAGGTCAACAGATGATATGCAAACGTTGGAACAATCATATACACTCTGGGGTAAAGAAAAAAAGGATAATAATTACAAAGTTGCAAAAATATTCATTCAGACATCTATAAAACACAAAATAATCAAGCAAAGAATATTCCTTTCGATAAATTCCTCTTCCAGGCTCTACAATTATATATATGCTTATACACACAGAATATTTTAAATTAGTAGTTAATAACAATATTAGCGTTTTTTTTAAATAATATAGATTTGTAAAGTATGATCTATGCTATTGCAGTTCATTAAAGATGCCTAAATTATAATAGTAATGAAGATATAACAGCGAATAGAATATCAACTAAAATTAGGGAAATTTCACAAAAATCCTGGATTATTCGAACTTGGATGGCCAAGGTAATGATAATGACTGAACTAACTTCTTTTGGATGCATAAATTAGGCTTATTAATATGAATCCCCACAGCCTCAACAATATTTAGAAGTCGAACTCTTAAAGCGAAATTGAGATTCATAGGTGTGCAGTAAATGACCCAGAAAGCTTGATTAACGTCAATCTTGTGTTCTGTCTCCACAAGATGAGCCAGAATAGCACCGCGAATAGATTTTGTTTGACCTTTGCTTAACCAGGCAGGGTAATGTTCGGAAATTCGACGCGAAACACGCCTAATTGTACGGTCTATGTAACTGGTTCCACAGTTAATTAAAACATTCAAATAGGCATCAATAGTGTAATTAGATAATTCAGGTAGGATTTTTCAAACTGTTATTCCCCTAACAATCATATTCAAGATAATTGACAGTATAGTTTAATGTACTGTTTACTCCTGTGGACTTGTCTGTGAATATTAGCAAGCATCCAGCTGTGACGAAATGAAAATTTCAGCCCCAGTTTTTTCACACAAAAAGCTCATTCGGGGGAAGGAATCTATTTCACTTTCGAGCTAAAAAGTGAATAACACGGTGGATTATGTAAGATAGACTGAAAAATAAGACAAAATAGTAATTTAGATAAAGCAATAAGATGACGTAATTTGTCTGAATCGTGTAATGTATTTGCGCAACACATTTCGAACAATCTGATCACATATATGTATATATATGAAATTAATAAAGAGGTAAGAGGTGAGAAAATAGACTTAGGTCAAGTTAAAAGGATATATTCAAGGTCAAAATAACAATGAATACCACTAAACCAAATAGCAGAGGTAATAGTACATCTGCTATGGTGTCAAAACAAAATTTACCAAGGAAAGTTGCAGGAAGAAAATTTTCTTTTCGACGAAGTCATCAACTAGGCTGTGCATTCGTGCATATGTATAGTAAATGGGTGAGAAAGTTCCAGAATTATTTCCGGTCAGAGGTCAGACTAATAAAATTACTAAGTGTAATAAACAGAAGTTAGGTAGTGGTACTATTCTAGAAATATTTCAGGTCAAAGGTCAAACTGAAAAATTACAATGTGTAATAATCACGAAGATCGGGTAGAAAAGACAAAATAGGATTATAATTGCATGGAGGATTTCATCATGAGCTGACATCAGTTAGAGAACCACTGGAAAACCAACAGGGAGTACTGGACAGCTGTTTCCTCCGTCCTAGTTTGGGACTCTTCATCAGTACGCACCCACCGATAGGGTTCGAACCCAGGACCTTCTGGTTACAAGGCGAGCTCGTAGACCATTGAGTCACTGGGACCCAACCCAATGGTCCTTGAATTCTAACTTCTGCCAATTCACGACATAGCGCGACCATTTCGCAATGTTTTCTTCGATGAGTTACTGCCTCATCTTCAACCTGCTGTATCCTACTGGAAAACTCGTCAGTTTGTATAATTACGGGTTAAGGACGTAGTATTAGCGAAATGTGTAAGAGGTTTTGACAAATAAAGATAAAAACAGTGACTAAATCTAATAATGCAGATAGAGATTTAAAAAGGTAAATATAACGTATAAACGGGAAGGTTGGACAAGAAAGGTAATAGGATAATCATTATTGGTGAGACTGACTTTTCATGATGACCTCGGTGGGTACAAATGTCGGACGTAATTCTTTTGAACACATAGCGTGTGCTTGAGATTTTGGATCGCCAGTGCCTCAGCTATTCCTAGATGCCTTGATTTCACCCCCAGTGAGAGGACTGATCAGATCTTGTATATGACTTTGAAGGATTTTTCAAATGGGGCTGAATGTCCAGAATTCACCAGATGTTCTGTTAACGAACTGTATACCCCTTTGCGTTCTCCCTTTGCTTACCATGCTGGATAGTGTTCCAGCGCGCGTTTTGCAAGCGGATGCATGGTACAGCCAATGTACTCAGCTCCACAAGAGCAAGTGAACTTGTATATGCATGCTGAAGTGGCCCAATGCGACAGCTTGTCTTTCACGTGCTGGGTGAGTAGTTTTATGCAGGAGAATGTTATTCGTAGGCTAGCCGCAAAGTATATTTTACTGAGAGACTTCGGAAGCCATCTACGGAAAGTTTCTGCTTCGGTATCACTTTTAAATTCGAGCTTCAATATCAGCATCATTTTGGGGGCAACTTCAAACTTTTCCTTGGTTTTAGACTCTTGTCTATGAAATAATATAGAAGCTTAGAGACTAGCGTGTATATAAACTCATACATTCTAAGTGGTTCTACCTTAAACTTCAAATTATCTCACTCAATGTCAGTAGAGGTAGATTCAATTAAATGCTGATGTTATCCAGCCGACAGTCTAAATAGAGTATCTTAGACAACTGGAAGTTTTTCAGAAAAATAAGCCAATAAGTAAAGTATTACGGCTGAATAAATGCCCACTAGAATAAATTTGAAAATTCATTAGGTCCTGTAAGCCGAAGAACATGAAATTATACCTGAGTATAGAAGGACAAGCCCATCTAGATTAAGTACTGTAGAGTAATACTGAACTACTTTTAAGTATGCACATACATGCAATTACACGCAAAGACTGGTAACCGAACCATCGTCCATCGAATCAGAACTGAATACATACAGTAGGGATGATGCAATACCAATTCTTAATGTATATATATATATATATATATGCGTCGGTGGTACAGCGGTAGAACGCTCGCCAACCACGCATGTGGTCCGGGATTCGATTAGGAGCAATAAACTGTGCTCAAATCGCAATCCACTTATTGATATTGTATCACCTTGAGTTGTATCGAATAAACTTAAGTAATACGCAATATTCTATTACGGAGCCTCAAAAACTAACTCATCCTTACGTCAAATATCTTACTACGTTATAAATCTTACTCGGTGAATACGTCACAATTTAAGTAAGTGTTAAGACATACAACACTTCGTTTCTTAGTGTAGTGAAATATAGTCACAAAGTCACACACAAAAAAGTTACACGAGTTTTTCAGTTTAAAAAAATGACAATAAATCTATATAACAATGAGTTGAATATGTAGAGAATATATATGCGTGTTAACGTATAGGCAAGAAAAAAAATATTTCATTGATGATATTTCTTTTTTTTAGCATTATCTACTGATGTAAATAATGTAACTGCGAAATGCAGGTTAGTTACTCAGCATGAATAGTAATAACGTCAATGAGGAATTTGCAAGAATTTTGCAGCTTGAATAATATTGTTAGGATTTTGTCATTGAGCAACAAGAGCTAGAGAGGTTGTTTAAAAACAAGAAGCATTTAATAGTTGTTTCGTCCCGTTACCGAACTCATCATCAGTGTAGACCCACGACCGCCACAGGGTTACTGCCACATTCAGTTACGGAAAGTCATTACCATTCAGCACTGGGTTGGATCATTCTGGCTGTGTTAGCTTGTGATATAGTCATCACCGATGCCATCGATGCGAATTCATTTCGTCTTGAAATGGTGGATGCCACAGGTTGCAGCTTCATGAAATCCATCCATTAGGCATCAGTGAGCTGGTGATTAATATTTAGATTATACGACTTGTGGGAATGTTGGATTAATTTTAGTTGTTAGATTTTCGTCACATGCCAGCATCATTTGGAAAGATCATCGAGTTCCAGTTGAAGTGGCTAAATGTTGATTGAGCTCGACCTCGTAACCTGAATGTCCGGAGTTCGATCCCTTGAGAAGCTATGGATGAAGAGTAGCAGAATAGGGTGAAAAGGGTCTCTGGTGCTTCTTGTTTTTCAATCATCTCCTTAACTGATGTTGATTCGTTTTGAAAATCTAACAACTGGGATTAATCCACAATCCTCAAAATCCTATAATCTGTATAATAAAAATATATCTGCAAAGTTATGAGTTAGCTATATGTGGTGAGTGATACTGGTAATCCAATATGAAAGAACCACATAATTTTGATGTGGTTATGTTCTCTGAGCTGGATAGTTAGTTTGTGAAGCTTTCATCACCCTACCAGGTGACATCTTCAGCACATACTTCAATTTGTTGAAGTGAGCTTTCAGATTTCTCCACGAGTTTATTAATCATTTCTCCCGGTGACCTTGGACGTGATTGGTTGCCTTTGTGTGTTTTCACACTTTCTAGGCTACTTGTATTGTCACTCATTGTTTCTTTGACTTGAACTTTGACCCTTTGTGTGTCACAATCAGTTCCAATACAAGTAGCCTAGAAAGTGTGAAAACACACAAAGGCAACCAATCACGTCCAAGGTCACGGGAGAAATGATTAATAAACTCGTGGAGAAATCTGAAAGCTCACTTCAACAAATTGAAGTATGTGCTGAAGATGTCACCTGGTAGGGTGATGAAAGCTTCGCAAACTAACTATCCAGCTCAGAGAACACAACCACATCAAAATTATCCACCTGAGCTACAAATCTTCTCCTTCATATCTGAACCACATAATTCAAAAAAATATCAAGCTGAACTTATGAGACTAACAGCAGATCCAGAGAAACATTTCAGAAACCAAAATCTGGCTAGTCAAAACTAAACCTGAATTAAGTTTTAGTTTTTCCCGAAACGTCCCCATTCAAGATGATTTTAACTTAAGTTAAGCCCGGCTAGCTCAGTCGGTAGAACATGAGGCTCTTAATCTCAGGGTCATGGGTTAAAGCCCCATGTCAGGCGTCAGCGTCAGTGCCACAATGGTAGAATGCTCACTAACCACGCAGGTGGTTTCGGATTTCGATCCCAGGCCGACGCAATCCTTTACCTTGCTAAGCCGATAATAAGACTGGTAAAGAGGGAAAGTTGGGCATGAAGCTAGCGACGCTATCTCGTGAAAATAAACACTACTGTTACCGAAACTTCAAAGGTGTAGCTTGAAGCTCCGTATGTCCCACTGAGAACGTAAAGTAATAAAATTTAAAAGAATAAGTTAATCATTATTAGAGAAGTTTAATTTTTGACAGAATTTACGACCGTTTGATAATATTACCAATAAATGATCATTAAATATGTACTTGACTTCATCTTTCTTTAACAACTAAATAACATTTAGAGTGTGAAAGGAGGCTTAAAAGCTTTTCATATACAACTGTAAGCAGCTTTTATTTTTAACAGTGATATTTAAAAATTATCGTTTCCCTGACAACAATTAAAGCTGTATTCTGAAAAGTTCGTTTTAAACATAGTACATAATTTTCATCTTGTTTTATTACAAGGTATTTACTCCTTGTACCAAGATTTTCAAGTAATATAATATATATATGTGCGTTTATCAATTCACCTGCTTGTGTGGAACTAGGTATATTGGTAGTTCGACTCGAGTTTTGTCCAAGAGGGTGCAAGAACACTATTCTGCATGGTTATGAAGAGGTGGATTTGGGGCAATAAGAAGCGCGATCATTGAATATCTGTTCGATAATGATCACCCTATCTCTACAGCTTTTGCCTTTAAAGTCATCTACAGGGTGAAAAGTAATTTGCCTAAATCACTATGTATCTGCATAATCTGTATTGTTGAAGTTTTGGCCATCGAAACAGAAAACTTTCGTTCAGCCCCATCTAACTTTCATGGTCTTAACTCCTATATGCTAAAGTATAGTAATCCTTAATCATATGTTAACTCTGCTTATTTTTCGCTTTGTTTATTCAATTTGTGTACTGCTCCTTTATTACGTCAATTGGTACTATTACTATTCCCCGGTATTATTTCAGTAGTACCACCTGTTATTATAAATCAATTCTGCTTTGCATCGTTAAATTCTATGTTGTCGAATTTCACACAATGTTACGTAGTGTTTTTATTTTTATTCTGTTTGCCTAATAATCGTATAATTATTCGATATATGACGTTAATTGTTTTGTCACTTGACATTTAACTATGATTATAATCAAAAACATTTTAATTGCATTTCATACTATTATTATTATTTAATGTATTCACACCTATGATTCAATTGCCTCACTGGATATAACTTCTTGAAAACGATTTTGCAGCTTGATAATCAGTTCGTTGAAAAGTCTCTTCGCTGAATCATCACTTGGTTGGATTTTCTATATGTTACAATGGGAATTTTCCATGAATTAATATATATTAATCGCCAGTGCTACGCTTGAAGTAATATTGTTCTATCTGAAGCATGTTCCACTATTCTCCAGAGGTTTTCTTCCATTTCTTCTAAAGTATTTGTAGCGGTAGGCTGAAACCTTTACGAAAATATGCGTGATGAGAGTAGGTTACGATTCCTAAGCATGACTGGTCGGTTAAAACAATTTGAAATGCAGTATATACGATAATAATTATTATAATAGTGATCTACTTTATTCCAAAACATTACTTACGATGCAGTGTAGAATTCTGAGCATTTGACACAGTATTGCATCTGATTTACTGAAAAGCATCAAAAACAATATAAATAATATTACAGGATCGGCAGTAGCAGCCTTTCTGGTATAAGCACTGTCACTTAAGTCGATAATGTACAAAAACCGTAAAATGATGATAATAATGTTAATAGATAAAATTATTAGGTAATTGAAATACTGTTACCATTAAACTAAAAATAGGAGGGGATAAAATGGCCACTTATTCTGGTTATTATATAGTAAATCATAAGTTTCACGCTCAGCAATGTCTCTATCACATAGAATGCAGGCCAAATAGGGTGTCGTTGAGTTTATTTTAAACTTAGTTGTGCGAGCGTATCATCTATTGTAATTACTTCCAGTCCTATCTGATGAGATGGAAGGGAAGAGCTGTGAGTAAAGAAGGTGATGAGAGTTAGAAATTGTAGATTAAGCCTATTTCTCGCATGAATTCAGATGACCGTTGACTAAAATAATAACGAGCCCACTCAGAGACACACCACTTGCCCCACCTGCAACAAGTGATGCTCATCACAATATGACAAACTCCTTTGTGAGTAGTCCACCAAACACCAAGGTAGAACAATAAAGACCAATGAGTAAGATGAAAGAGTTAACAGACTGTGAAAGTGCCGGCTGAGTGATACCTGTTTGTCTTAAACTCTTAATGTAGAAGGTTGGATGAAACATTTTCTTAGAAATCGACAAGATATAAGATGACCAAGAAGCTTGTGAAGTCGAGTTTCTTGTATCCTGAGCACAGCCGTATTGTGATAAGTATCAGAGGACAAGAGAGACTGCATGTGCATGGTCATGTTAGCACGAAAATAGCAGTTCATACTAATGATAACAGGAACAGTAGCACGATGTATAGATATGGGTTTTAATGCTTGTTGTCAACCTCCATGACTCTTTTTCCTAGCTTTGTTAGAAACCTGAAAGTTATTTTGGTCTTAAACATTTTAAAAATTCATACTTTGATACTTAGAGACAAATAAAAGACAACAAATTAGATGCAATATGTAGATGGAAGTTTAAGTAACTTAGCGTTCAGACAGGCAACAAGTTGACAGAAGAAGCATCAAAGATAGGACTTCAGGTGAACATGGAGAAAACAGAGAGGATGAAGATTCTTGGCCAACAGCAACAGCCACAACAACAACAGACAAATATCAGCATAAATGGGAGAAATCTGAAAGACGCAACCTTCTTTACCTACCTACCTACTTGGGAAGCATCGTTTCAACTACAGGCGAACGGAAATGATGCGGATATCAAAGCTAGGATCAGGAAAGCAAGGCAAGCTTTCATTTCTCTCAAATCTGTGTGGAGATTAACAGCACTCAGCATGAAAATGAAAATAAGATCCGGATATTCAACTCCAATGTAAAGTCAGTGTTACTTACTACATGGATCAGAGACTTGTCGCCACGTCACGAAGGCCACCTCGAACAAACTACAGACCTTCATCAACAGCTGTCTTCACTCATTACCACTCAAGATCAGATGGCCGGCCAGAAAAGATCAGCAACAGCTATCTCTGGCAATGAGCGAACCAACCAGGAAACGAATGTGCAAAAATATGCAGAAAGAAACGGAGGTAAATTGGCCATACTCTGAGATAACAAACCATCAAGTGACATCACACGCCAGGTCATCGCTCAAGTGGAACCCGAATGGGAAGTGGCGAGTTGGTCGTCAGTGTGAGGGTAACATGGATGAGGTCATGTGAAGAGGAGATGAAAGCATATGGGCAGACGTGGAGCCAGGTGAAAACGTTGTCAGAGAACTGAACGCAATGGAGATGTGCGGCTGAAGCCCTACGTTCCTCTAGGAATTAAAGGAAACTTAATAATAATAAATGGATTTGAATTCTTATGAAAGACAGCAAAATAATAAAATCTGCTTTTTCACAAATTCCTCCACTTAGGTGGTAGAAAACTACTTATTGGACACTAAAACTGCTAAGTTATGTTTTCAGAAGTGAGAATAAAAATAAATTTTCATAGAAAAATAATGAGTGTCTTCATATCATGTTTAAGTAATCAGTATTTCTCAGGTTTGATATAAACAATCTTTTATTCCCTTCTTAGTTGATTTACAAATCGTGATATTGTACACTAACACGAAATGTAGAACATTGAAATTAGAAGAGATTCGAAGGAAAAGTTGATAAACAACTCGTTTTATGAAAAGCTTTGATTCTCTTCTTGAGTGTTAGCAATTAATTATTCTTTATCAACATAAGTATACAAACTCTAGAGAATTATTAAACAATGTTTATTCGGATCCTAAAAGTCTCACAGGAATTCTGGTCTCTTGAGTTTATTCACACAGATAAAGAAGCTTTCTAAGTAAGATAAAGAAAAATATAATTGGTTGGAGGATTTCATCATGAGTTGACATCAGTTAGAGAACCATTGGAAAACCAACAGGGAGTACTGGACAGCTGTTTCCTCCGTCCTAGTTTGGGACTCTTCATCAGTACGCACCCACCCCACTGCCAGGGTTGGAACCCAGGACCTTCTGGTTACAAGGCGAGTGAGCTCGTAGACCATTAAGCCTCTGTGACTCGATCCAATGACCAGTACATGAATTCCAGCCTCTGTCAAATCATGACATAGCGCGACCGCTTCGCAATGTCTTCTTCGATGATTAACTGTCCTAACCTTCAACCTGCTGCACCCTACTGATCACGGCTTCCCACTAGAACATGTGCGTCGGTGGCACAGTGATTAGGACTCCCGCCGACCATGCACATGGTCCGGGGTTCGATCCCCTGCCGACGGACACCCGATATCTGTAGTCGGCCTGTAAATTTGGGCTACCGATATCCATGCTGAAAATTCCATACTTGTACTAAAAATACGGTGTGGCATGAAGCTGTAATCAAAATAAAAATAATAATAGGTAACTGTGTGAATAGGGCCAGTCGCTAATGAGCATCATAATTATTAGTTTGTAGTTTTCATTAGAAGGTGAAATCAGTGAGAGAATAATTGCAAAGCCAGGAAGCACTGTACAAGTGTTTCGTCCTTGTTTGTAGCTCTTCCGCACTACCCAATCCCTGGGGTTTGACCCTAAGTCAGATAAGAGTGGAATTACTTGCTAATGATTCTAGATGGGGGTTCCGCTTAATATTGAGAAATGGAAGAAGTTGAAATTTAAAGGCCACTGGATCACATCCCAGTGTGAGAATGGTCTACGAACTTGCCCTGCAACCGGAAGGCCCTGATTTTCCAGTGGTTCTGCTAGTGATGTCAGTTTGTGATCGAAGCAGTGACAAAATATAGGTGATACTTTTAAGTACGTTAGTAAAGTTATGAAATGGAATACTGGACATTTTAACCTAAAAATAACGCAAAAAGTACCTGATAAATCGCTTTCATGTTTCCCTTCGACAGTGTGGTAATCATCAAAAAACAACTTGTTTACACAGTTTATTTGAATTCTGCAAATAGCTGACGGAATTTATCAAACTGAATGCCCTGTACTTATTGAATGAAAAGAGAAATGATGGTGAAAACGAAGCTTAGGGATTCTAGTAAAAGAATAAATAAACAGCATAACTATATGGTTTCTGTACGAGCATTTTCTTTTACTTCACGTTCCCCAGTGGAACATAGGGCTTCAAGCTAGTGGCCTGAAGTTTCTGTAGCAGTGTTTATTTTACAGGATGGGGTTGCTAGCCTCATGCCCAACCTTTTTTCTTCACCAGCATTATTTGCGGCTAAGATATTTAAAGGAGTGCGTCTGTCAGGGATTGAACCCAGGACCATATGCATGGTCGGCGAGCGTCCTTACTGCTATACCACCAAGCATATACTGTTGAAAGACCTGATGTCATCATTAACACTCAGATAATTGAATGAGATTCTTTTCGATAGGTTCGTCATCAGGTTCTACATTTATATGACCATAATGATTGAAAAAATATTCGGTGCATTGAGGTTAAGACGCTCGCCGACCATGCACATGGTCCGGGGTTTGATCCCCGGCCGACGCACTCCTTTACCTCGTTAAGCCAGCAATAAAAGCTGGTAAATAGGAAAGGTTGGGCATGAGGCTAGCAAACCCATCCTGTAAAAATAAATACTGCTTCAGAAACTTCAAGCCAATAGCTTGAAGCCCTATGTTCCACTGGGGAACGTGAAGGAAAAAATAATCATCTATACAGAGATATAGGCTTTCTGTCAACAGATAAAGAATTTTCTTCTACTTTCTTGGTCATGTGTTTACTGATGAACGTTTCGCGATAGCTGTCTTGAATTAACATGTCGTATACCTCCCCTAATTTATCTGATATTCAGTCAGCTAAGTGCTACGTTTATGCAAGTTGCCACTTACGGATGCTTCTGAAATATAACATATCGACGCTGTTGATTCACTGTAGTTTAAAGCGACATTTTTGTCGTTAATAACAATATTTCCCCAACTATTATGGTCATATAAACGTAGAACCTAACGATGAATTTATTGAAAAGAATGTTCTTTATTCATTAATCAGTGTATCAAATTTTTAATTGGCATTTTCAATGAACTGAATAATAATTTATGTTATATTTAGGCTGTTATTAGGAATTTTGCTATGATTGACTTTCAACAAATATGCTAGGCAGACTTAGGTTGCATAACTTTCACAGTAATCGATGTGAAAAATCTCAAGAAAGCTGAATTTCCACTCAGGTCTCTCTCTAGTAGATATCGTCGACAGAATCTCATTTTTATGCAACAAAAGCTACTTTAATCCAAACTAATTTGTTTACTGGTTCTACTTTGATAATGTATGATCATATTTGACATTTTCAACTACCAATGTCAAGTTGTAGTATATATTGCCATGGTAAATACATATCTCGGTCCGAGCCCAAGTGGGTGCGAACTGTTAGAGAATCCCAAACTAGGATGAAACAGCTATCTGTTCCTCTCATTTTTTCAAATGGTTCTCTAACTGATGTCAGCCCATGATCAATCCTGTAAAAATACGCATCTGTGATAACTTAATAGAAATTAAAGTTTGATCGCTAACTGACCTCAGGCAGAGATCCATTGAATTCCTACAATCCAAGACTTGAAAATTAATCTAGTGTTGACTGGTGACTGAAAAGAGGATGAATTTGACCTATGTCCCAATTTGAACGTTGTGATAGATACAACTTGCTGGAGATCTCACCATACAATGAGAGTTGGCAGAAAAGGGTTGGATCCCGTCCTAGTTGCTGAATGGTCAATGGATTCACCCTACTACCCGAAAGTCATGGTTTGAATTCCAGTTGGAATAATGGTCGCGCACGGGTGAAAATTCTCAAGACAGGATCAAACAGATGTTCAGTATCCCCTGGTTTCCACTGGTCCTCTAAGTGATTTTAGTTCGTGATGAGAACTGAAAACAATCGGACTCCTGTAAACCAACTAATTTTCTAGAATTAAAACCTAAACTAAAATATTTTCTGTAAATCTGAGTGCATAAAAGCTATAAAGAGCAGGATGAAATAAGAAAACGAAAGGAGGAACTTCGGAAAACTTGTGTAGAATTCTTAACAGTGCAGGAATGAAAGTGGAATTCAACTACCCACAGACTTACTTAGAAACAAACTTTGTCAGCTAAAAGATCCTCTTAGTGAAGCCAATTAAAAAAAATAATTTAGTCTATCTAATATTATTCAGTGACAGTCAGGTCAAATACATAGGTAAGAGTGGTAGAATGGGGTCGGTCAGACTAGTGGAGCACAAAAAAATCTACCAAAACCTAGATTAGCTAACCCTAATAAGGTAAGTAATGCGGAGAATAGTTCAGCTGTAGCACTGCATGCAGTTACACACAACCATACAATAGGATGAGATAAGATGACATTTCTAAAATCTAATATAAGAAGGTGGAGAGACATATTGTTAACTGAAGCTTTATTTATGGAGTCAACAAGGGCCACTTTTCGCCGACTTATTCTTATCACGCCTAGAAACCAGTACCTTGCAGCAACATATACAAGAAACAGATGTATACCTAAGATATGTTGATGACATTTTTATTGTCTGTGGAAGCAGTTCAAAAGCCGAACACATGCTGATAAAATTCAACTCATGCCATCTAAATCTCAATTTCACAGTAGAACACGAGAAAAACGATACTATTAAATTCCTAGACGTTTTTCTGGCGAAAATGAATGATGGCACAATGGAAAGATCTGTATTTAGAAAGTCTTCATGGACAGAACATGCATTTCAAGAGTTTTGTTCCAATCGAGTATAAAAAGAATTTAGTCAGAACACTGCTCAATAGAGCATGATAAATGTGTTCCAACAGTACTGATGAGCATGAAATAAAGTCTCTGAAGGACATCTTATCTAAGAATGGATATCCTGAGAAGTTCATTAATAAATACTCTAAAGAAAAAAGCCCCTGAAAAACAATCAAAACAGTTCCAAAGAAACCTGTCTATATCAGCTTGCCGTTCAAAGGAGATGATGTACAGGAAGTAGTCAAACGTAGAATTGACAAAGCCATCAAGAGACCTTATTATGCTGCAAACTTGTTTTCCTTAACACCACTAAGCGAGTGCTTCAACAATCTGGGAAAGACCAGTCGCCAATCCTCGACACTTCAAACTGCGTATATCAATTTGAGTGTGTTTGTAGAAACAAATACATAGGTCGTACGGAAAGGCGATTGTCTACTCGCATGATGGAGCATTTTCCAAAATGGTTGAAAACAGCTGAGAGCAAAGTGCCAAAATCCCCAATAACAAAACATCTTGTGGATTACGGACATGATATCGACGCCTACTGGTAAATTATACTGTTTCACTGTGTGGTATATCTAATAAACAAACTAATATGGAAAAACTTACTACCACAGTGGCCAAGTTTTACACATATTATATATATATTGTTTCAAGTTTGACCAAAGCTTAATATCAGTTAAAGAATAATTGAATACTAGTGAGTACTGGACAGTCATTTCGTCCTAGTTTGGGGCTCTTTGACAACATGTACCCAACGGGAATCGAACTCAGGACCCTTCTATGGCTTCTACTATTCGTATCACTTGGTACCCAGCATCTTTTGCTTATATGCCACGTAAATGACAAACGATTGCAAATAAATCTTCAATATTGTTTTGTGGGTTTCCCAGTCATTATAATTCGAAGTTACAAAACATTAATGTTGTCAATATGAATAATTCCTTATTGAGTAAAGATATATAACTATTTAACCCAAAAAGATGTCATCACAAACCATGTCCTTTATGTATTAATCACCCAAAACCAAATTACATATGCTAGTAGTAGGTTATTCTGTTCGCGATCCAAAAAAGAGGTCGCTAGATTCTAAAAACTACTGGCACCAAATTGACCATACACGCAAAATTTCTTTCATATTATCTTCAATAAATCTCATTGCAGATTTATGAACTTAAATTGAAGAATTCGCTTTTTTTATTGATAAGAGGAGAACAATGCTGAATGATAATAATAATCTACTTCATTCTGAAAACAGTACGTAAATACAGGAAATCCTCAGCATTTCTCACAATATTGCATATAATGTATTCTAAATATAAATTAAATTAACCACAGGAATTTGTCCACATTTACGTATAAAGTCAAAAATATTCGAAGTACAAAATGAGAATAATAAATATAATAGTAATAACAGTGAGTTTGTTTCAAACAGTATTGTCGATTCAGTTTGGAAATTTTAGCATGTTATAGATTATTGAATCTAATGTTCTGTTGATATAGTATAGTGAGGGGAAAGACAAAATTAACAGTTATAACACAGCTTAAATGATGTTCACACTTATGAAAAAAATAAACAAAAACAAAAAATTGCGAGGATTATAAATATAAGAAGAACAATAACAATAAAGCTTGATGTAATAAGGATGGAGAAAATGGTTTATTTACTGGTGCAAAGAAGGTTAGTTAGTTCACGCCTAACACTATTTTCACCACATATAATACGTGCCAAATATGGTATAGTGAAATTTTTATACTTAGACGTACGTGCATAAAGTCTTTTGAAATGACTTCTTGTTTTACCTGAGGAGACACAAGGTGAAAGCTGAGAGTAAGGTGGATGCTCACAGTCTGACAAAATCCCTTCAGTAAATTTACTGCATGAAATCAAGTGCCTATCAATGACAATGTCAACGATATGGCCCAATGGGATACCACTCGCCCTACTGACAGTCAGTCTTCAGAGTTCTACGAAGAGTGACACAGTCTTTTCTAAGCAATCCAGGAAAGAATAAGGGTGAACAGTAAAGAAGAATAGGTAAGATGCACGAGTTGACAAACTGTAAGAGGAGGAGGGTTTGAGTTATGCCTGAGTGCCTTAACTTCTTAATGTAAAAAGTCAGACGAAATATTGTTTTAGAAATCGCTAAGACATGGGGAGACCAGGATAGGTCAGAAGAAAGAATTAATCCAGGATATTTAAAGTCAGACTTGATTTCTAAATCATCAATTTTGCAACTGTCATAGGAATTAACAGCTTCATTTAACTTTCTTTTACATCGGAAACTGAAATTAACAGTCTGATATTTGGAAGGATTCAGTTTAAGACCATTAGAAAAAGTCCCTTTGCTGACTCCTGATAGAAAGCTGTTCATCTTAGTACAGTCTAGCTGGGAGTTAACAGACATTGAAATAGTTAGATCATCCGCATACTTGACAAAGTTCATTTCATCAGAATAAGGCAAGTCACGTTATATTGACACTGAAAACTGAAAGTAACTCAGGTATTCGGAGATGAAACTGCGAAAGTCTCCATTGATAACTTTAGCTGTTTGCTGATTCGTATTCAGAAAAGATAAAAGTAAGCTTAGAAAGACAATAACAAAATAAAAAAATCGTTTGCAGTTGGTGTATGTTTAATAATTTACCTTGAATTTCTCTGCGTAAATCCCAAATTTTATAGGGGTATACACAAATTTATCTCGCTGAAGAATCTTAATGAAACCCCTACAAATACATAGTTAACTGCAGTAAGGTAAAATTGTTTTCATAGGTGTCATTAATACTATTATAATAATTGTTTTATTCTGAACAGTGTCTATGTATTTATTGCATACTATTTTCTGTTTGTCCAGGATCTTCTAGTGAAATAGTAAATGGTAGCAGATCGTGTGACACATTGCTGTATGACCTGAAACGAAAACCAATCCGTGATGATATTTTTTTGTCTCCTTCGAGAAATTAACGATATTATAGTTGAAAGCTAATTAAAGGGAGTGTAGAAGAACACTTTGAGACGCAAAGACGTAACCGAATGATTATTGACTGAATGTAGTTAGTTTTACGTCCTGTGAAGTTTTAGCTCTTACCAAAAATTTGGAATACTTCGCCACCCACAACTATGCTTTTCTCAAGTTCAGTTAAAAAATTGCCAATTAGAAGGTTGTAAACATTTTAAATTCTTGCAAGAATACAAAACACTAATAGAGTTTACGTTTTAGTAGAATAAAACAAAATGAATAAACGAAATTATAAGTAGTGGACTGGATTATGCATCAGACTGTGGGGAACGAGGAGGCAATAATACGCTGGATCACTAATGAAAAGACTCTAGAACATCTGGATTTCGCAGATGATATATGTCTAATGTCACAAAAATTAGAAGACTTACAGGAGAAAAACAATAAACTGGAAGAAGAGGCAGGCAGCAAAGACAGGACTGCAGGTGAACATAAAGAAGAGAGGTGATGAAGGTAACCAACGAACCGCAACAACAATAACCAGCACCAATCACCATCAACCGGAGAGATTTAACAGAGGTTACTTCCCGGCTTCACTTATCTAGGAAGCATCGTTTCAACCAAAGGCAGTCGGAACGGATGAAGATGTCAAAGTCAGGCAGAATCGGAAAGGTGAGAAACGCTTACATCAACCTGAAACCAGTTTAGAAACCTTCTACACTCCTCTGCATAAAGAAGGAGATTCGAATTCTGTTCAACACAAATTTGAAATCATTAACTGCTTCTATCCGGGTCAGAAACTTGCAGTGCGTGTCAGTCACGAAAAGGATTTCCAACAGCCAGTTTCAGACTTTTATCAATAGCCCCTTCGCTGGCTCCATAATGAAGATGAAATGGCCAGCCAGGGGGACAGAAAGAATTAGCAACAAGAAACTGTAGCTGTGAATAAACCAACCAGGAGCCGATCGCTCAACAAATATATAAGAGAAAGTGGAGATGGATCGGGCACACGTTGAGGAAACCGTGGAATGACATCGTGCGCAATGCAGGCCATCACTCAAGTGGAATCTGAACGGGAAGCGAAGAGTGGGTCGTTGGTGTGAGGGTGACATGGAGGAGATGAGATATTTTGGTTAATCGTTGACCCATCTGAAGAGGACGGCAGAAAATAGTGCAGATGTGTGGTTGAATCCCTGTGTTCCACTTGGAACCCAAGGGAATAATAATAATATACGCAGTATAATGGTAGAGATTTCTGGTAGTCCAAATTATAAGCAGGCCACCTTCTAAAACATCTTTTTATTACTTTTCTAACTGTGCATAAAATAAGATTACAGAATATAAACCACTAATGTGTGTTCTAGTAATTTAATTAAGCAAAATAATATATAACATAACAATCCAGTATTTAACTAACTGTCAGCATATATTATTTTATGGGTTATGAACAGAAACGATGGGATACCATTTTGTTCTTCTGCAAAATATCACAACAAAAGAAAGTCAACTTATCCATCTTTTACTGAAGAGAGAACAAATAGTTTGCGAAATGGAATTTATAATGTGGTTAATAATCAAAGGAGAAGAATTATAACATTTTCTAACGAAAAGTTAATGTCATCATCAACGCTACAACCCCAATTATTAAATATGTTATTGGAATTAATTGATGCATAACCTAATTTCTGTTCGGATTATAATAATTTATGTATTATTTGAAATAAACTATTCTTACACCCTGAAGGCAAAGAATATGATTTAGCATTGGCGGTTAGATTTGTCTTTCAAGTACGTAGAAGACTAAGGGATTCTACTTCATTTACAGGAAAGTACCGATTGAAAAATTCCCTCGTTTTCTGTTATTGTTATGTTATTATTCCCTTGGGTTCCTAGTGGTACATAGAGCTTCAACAACACATCTCCACTTTGCCCTATTTTCTACCATACTCTTCAGCTGGGTCCACGATTGACCAAACTCTCTCATCTCTTCCTCACACGACCTATTCCATGTCACCTTAGTACTGACGATCCACTCGTCGCTTCCATTTTGGATTCCAATCGGGCGATAGCCTGCATGTGCACGATGTCATGTGACGGTTTCCTCAATGTATGCGCGATCCATCTCCATTTTCTCCTACATATTTGTAGTCGGTCCTAAGTCTGGAAAAACAGGAAGGGTTCGGAGGGAATCTAGCGACCCTACTACAGAAAATCAGTTTAATCTCTAAAAGAAGTTTAAAGTAAAACTAAAATACAAAAACAAACTCATCCTTCGCTTAAATCGGAAAGACGGGATGATGCGGCCTGGTGAAAGCCTTCGGGAAACCAGTCAGCTGATGCGTCTTCTTTCGATGAAGGCAAGAAAGACTTTCATCACCCTTGAATCACTTTGGAAATCTTATGCACTCAAAACAAAGTTCAGATTTTCAAAATCAGTGCTAATGAAGTTCTATATGGGTTATTAACTTGGCGCCTGCTTCGGACTTTTATCAAAAGCTGACTTCACTGGCTCCATAATGAAGATTAAATCGCTAGCCAGAAATAATTAACAACAATAAAATTTGGGAACGAATCAATCAAGGACCAATCGCTCAATAAATATGCAGAGGAAAATAGAGATGGTTCGAATACAGGCTGTGGAGACCTTTGGATGATATCGCACTCAAAGGAGGCCCTCGAGTAGAACATGAGTGGAAGAGGACGAGTTGAGTTTTGGTCGGGGAGGGGGGAAATGGAGGAGATCGTGTGAGGTGGAGATGAGAGCGTATGGTCAATCGTGTTGACACCTAAAGAGGACTTTAGGGAAGAGGAAGAAATGGAGATGTGCGGTTGAACTTATAAATTCCACTTGAAGCCAAATGGAATCATTATCGAACAGATTCTTTGTAAAGAAAACAGATCCGACAATCTTTTTAAATATGACCAAATGTTATACTAAAGTTGGAACTAGTAATAAGGCTATTGTTGTTAAACTGAAAGGATGAGCTGTCATCAGTACATGACTCTACTCACTTCACTGCGACACGGTCGAAACATCCGTACTAAGAGCTGACAGGTCAACAGAGACCGAACATTTCAGTCCACTTATTCAACGGGAAAATCGAAATCAACTTGAAACAAATGATAACTGATGTTCAATGCATAAGACGTGGTTTTCGTAATCCAAGGGGAGTCCTAAACAAAGGATACTGGGTTCGAGTCTCAGCGAGAACACTATCACTCACCGGGGAATGCAAGTACTTCCAGATAATGAGTTCCAAACGGAATTAGCACGCCGGATTCAAATGCTAGTCACTAGTCATCAGACACTGTCGAAGCATCCGTACTAGTAGCTTACATGTCAACAGAGGACCAACAATTCGGTCCACCCAGTCAACGGGAAAGTCAAAATTGAACTAAAACAAGTAGTCGTTGGGTTTTATTTATCAGTAAAGTGAAAAATGTTTGTTGTGTGCATTTAGATAAAAAAATGAAAGATTTTTCGATCTGAATGCCTTTGTTCCTAATAATATTTCATGCCCACTCAGATTGTGACGGTATTGATATATCCATGAAAGCAATTTTCTTTAATGACTGTTCCCTGGCAAACAGTAAGCTACTTTATAAAAACCTTCTCTCATTGACACCGATACAGCTAGTGGGTAATTTTCCGATTCATAACTCCCTGTCTAAATTTCCCATTTTGTGAAGGATATCGGTATTGACTTTGAAGAGTGTTTATCAAGTTAATATTTCATTATTCGTTAGAATTTATTTGCTTCACATTAAAATCACCATTTGCACTGATTTGATGGCAGTATTTTTCAGTTGAATATTTTTCTAATGGTCATTAGACACATTTACCATCCAGAATCTGCTGTGTTTTTTAAAACTATGCATTTTTCTTATCACACCATTCTTTCGCCCCTTGTCCACTGAGCAGCTCACGACTGATTTCTTAGATATATAAATGGTTTCAACGCCGTTTCCTGCTGTTTTCACAGAAAACTGGCATAGTCGTATTAAACTCACGATCAGGAAATAATCCTACTGGACAACTTTTCGTCCGAAGATTGATTCTTCGGCAAATAGATAAGTAATTAGGGTAGTTGATTAGGCGCAGAACTGGCTGACATTAAATGTGGCATGTTTTTCCCTTAAAGGAGTCCGTTGAACCAAGTCCCCTGTTTTCTCCGCTTACATTATTCGACCATAAAAATTCCGCTCTATGCTAATTAGAAGAGTAGGCTAATAACACATTCATTAACTCTAAAGAATGACGCATTTCAAGGTGTCAGTAAGAACAGAATTGTGTGCAAGCCATTCTCAGTGTGCGATTAACAGAAATACTGAGCTTCTTCCTGATGGGTCTGCTAATAATGATACACATAAGTGAGGTAGCTTGAAGTCTTAAGAAAAACTAACGTGATTTAATAATGAGTCGTCGTATGCTCTGATGAAAAATGCGCGAAACACTTGCATAAAATACAGAATGCAGGCGAAAAATGATACAGTTACGTGGACAACTTTCCTTGGATGTGGAATTTACTTTTACCGAGAGGCGTTGCATTTAGACCTTAACATTTGGTTGATACTCGTGGTAAATCGTCTCCGTTTACAATCAGTTAAACTTAATTTAATACACCCATTATTCAGTCTGAGATCTGTGTAGTGTTAGCATGTTATTTTCAATTTGTATTTCTGTGTTTAAGAAAAACCGCTTTCGTGCTTAGCCAAGCGGATATTGTTTTTTATCCGTGTACACACGCACAGTGATTTCTGCCGCATAAACAGCATCTCAGAAAAGACCAACCAGTGTGTCCGTTTTGAAAGGAAAATTTCCTAATCAAAAAGGCAATCAGTAACAATTATGAGGAGGAGAAAGCAAACTTAATGCCTCCATGCATAACAATATCTAAATAAATTATTGGTATAAAATGTCAAGTGTTTACAAAAGATTTAAGTGCAGTGTGATATTTTCTGGTCCATTAAAACTGAATCTTCTTTAATCATTATGAATAATCAATATGTCCACTTCCTTAATTGTTTTATTTTTTGCTTTCAGCTTCCTAAGAACTTGGTTGTATTATTATGATTATTATTCCCGTGAGTTCTGAGTGGGACATAGTGTGGTGAGAGCAAGCTGCTAGCCAATTGGTAGACATTGATCTACGCTGATTGGTAGAAATTAATCTAGGCTGATTCAACAACCGATCACAGCTGACCTAGACGTGGACAAATATGATTCGCAGACAAGTGGCTCGCATTTCCGAGAAATATCGACAACGAGAAAGCAGAAGACTGCGTTTGTTTGCAAACAACCAATCAGAAGACCGCCTTCTTTCTGCGGGCAGAAGCCTATTAATGTACGTAAAATACATATAAATACCTGTTGGTTTTCGTAATAAAACTGATCTGTTGCCTGGCCCTTGTCTTCTGTTGTTACAATAGAACTTGAACAGCATGCCTTCATTTTAAACTGTTCTCTAAACTCCCCATTAACTGGCTCTGCGATTGTCCACAAGCTCTCACCTCGTCATCCTCACATGATCTCCTCCAGGTCACCCTCCGACCAACGCTCAACTCGTCTTTTACCATTTAGGTTCCACTGAAGGGCTTTTTTGGTGTATGTTGTCACTCACCGTCTCTCTTAACGTGTGTTTAATCTATCTTCATTTCCTTCGATATATTTTTTGAGCCATAGACTGATGGTTAATTCGTTCCAAAAGCCCCTTGTTAATTATCCTTTCTTACCGGCCATGTGATCTTCAGTATGGAATCAGCGAAGGCAGCTGTTGATACAAAAATCTACAACAGGCTATTGGAAATAGTTGTGCTAATGCGTCACATAGAAGAGCTAATTTGAGATTGGTGTTGGTACATTAATTCAATTTTTGCGTGAAATATCCTTTTTGAAGAAGTTTTATGATTTCTTTGTTACTACAAATCCAATTGGACCTTACATGAAATGGTTCAATTCAACTCTAACTGTCTATATCGTTCTTCTTCTTATTTCATCCCTTGGGTTCCAAATGGAACATAAGGCTTTGAGATTTAGCTTCGAATTTTCAGTAACAAGGATTCACGTCACTGCGTTAGTAGTCTGACATCCAACCTCCCCTCCTTACTGGAGTTTCTACCAGCTAAGTGATGTTCAGGAGTGCGTCATCGTAGGATCAAACCCAAGACCACAAGATTAGATTGCGAGCCTCCTACCACTACACCATCAACGTATAAAACCGGCGAGCACTAGACAGCTATTTCATCCTGGTTTGGGACTCTTCGGCAGTACGCACCCACCGGGGTTTGAAGCTTAGAACCTTCCACTTATAGAACGAGCTTGCTGACCATTGAGCCACTGGGACCCATCTATATACCACTGCCATAGTATTCTATTAAAAGGAGTCTGTCTGCTTCCATTATCCTTACAGTGGTTTGCATTCTTGACATGGCTACAGCAATGAGGCTGGGCATTGAAACCACCCTCTATATTTTTCTCTATAGTCAGCATCGAACTTAAACTACGTTCGAATCGAAAAAAAGAAAGATTATAATCTGCATCATTAGGGTTTTCCCAAAGGTTTCTATGTTCTATCTATCAAGTATCACAGAACATATTCTAAACAACTGTGTTTGTAAGTAGTGTCGGTACACATCAAAATTTTTATCATGCAACTATAAGCCATTACAGAACAACAACAAGTTGAGACAGTTTAGCGCCAAAAACATATATGCGAATTAGAAACTGTAGATGTTTAAGTTGTTAACTTCACAAATGAAATGCAGGTAAATATGTACACTATTTCACAAAGCTATTAATCGAGTAGACAAGCTTGATTGTAATACTGAACATGTATGAAACACCGTGAACAAGTGTTCTTACATGCTTAGAGAATTAAAGGTGTATATAATCAAAGTATGTCAACCTTGTATATACACCTAGCCTAGGTATAATGAAGTTTATTTTGTAGAATAAGGAAGAGGCCTAGTGATATGAATGAACTGCAAACATCTGTTGCTATTTGTACACTAAACTATGTATGATAGATATAATCTAATTTCTATTTATTTTTACATTAATAACCCTTTGAAAATAACACATTTTCAATAAGATAACAACATTGTAGCGGTAATATGTTCAACTTTTAATTGAAAACAAAACGGCTGGTCTGCAAGGTAATTGTTTAAACTTATAGAAAATGTATTATGGTATATGTAGCCTAAACTACTTAAAAATAACGGTTATGAATGCTAAAGTGAAGTGTAAGATCAAAGTGACTGTTATCGAATTACTCACCCTTCCGATCTAATTATATCATTGCAAACAACTAGTATCTCCAGCCAGCCAACAGCCATAACCAGAACCAGTCACTACTGACGGAATATATTCGAAAGAAGTCGCTTCTTTCATTTGTCCAGAGGCACAAATGAGGATGCTGAAACCAGAATCAGTAAAGAAAAGGCAGACCTTCACTGCTTTGAAATCAAATGGAAAATCTGCTCCACCCAGTCAGTATAAAGAACAAAATTCGGATTTTCAACAGCAGTGGAAAATTAGTTAGCTCTTCTCCATGCGTCAGAATCTTGACACTCGCGTCGCGAACAGACTACTGTAGACTTTTATCAACAGCCGCCTTCTCCGTCTCCATACTGAAGATCAAATGGCCAGCTTTTCAGAAATAATCAGCGCCGGGTACCTGCCACTTTACAAGTACCAAGAAGAAAATGGAGATGTATGGGACGCACGCTGAGGAGACCGTTGGGTGACATGGCACTATAAACCAACGACTGAGTAGAACCCGAGTGGGAAACGACGAGTTGGGCGTTGGTTGGAGGGTAAATGGAAGAGATCGTTTGAGTTGGGGGAGATGAGAGCTTATAGCCAATCTTATGGCTAGCTGAAGAGGATTGCAGAGAACAGACTGGAATGAAGATGTACTGCTGAAGCTATGTGTTCAACTCGGGACCAAAGGGGATGATAATACGAATAGTTATTACTAGCATTGTCATCTCCAGCCTTCTGTGTAAATACTGAACGAAAATATTCTAAGCTCATGATTATTGTTTTACCTATTTCGGAGTTTATCAAATCCTTATCTAATATTAATTATTTACACAACATGTGATGAAAGCTCATTTGTTTTTGATAATTTTCTGAGAGAAAAAAGTATGTAACAGATGTTTGTTTCACTAACACTCGTCATAGTTATAGATTGTTCTGTGACGTAAAAATGGGAATAGAAATATAAACGATATATAAATCTATACATATATATATATGTATTCACTCAATATGCTCTGAGATTTCTACCTTCAAAAATAACATAATTAATACTGGATGATTAGCTTTCATTCTGAATTTATTCATATTTATTAATAACATGTTAATTTCTGATCCCCACTGTAAAAACAGAGCGTCATATTCGTTTCAGTGGATGACAATAAACCATATTAGATGCTAGCTAAGTTAAAGCATCACAGCCAAGGCCAAGGTTTTTCAAGATTTGACCCTCAAGAACCAATCAGATACAGGGAATGCTGCGAAAGGTAATTCCCAAATAAAATCACACTTGCCTTTCTAGACTTGGAGAATGCAGAAACAGTATTCGATTTATTCTCCAGGTACTTTTTCTATAAGCCACTACTGTTCAGTGGAGTTATGGCATTTAAGATTAAGGTTTAGGGTCTAGGGTTAAGGTTTAGTTTTAGGGTTAAAGTTAGGGTTAGGAGTTAGGATTATGGTTAGAATTAGGAGTAGGTTCGATAATAATGTCAGAAATATCAATGGATGTCAAAGTACCATGACCTACACTCACCTAGATGAATGTATTTATCGCGCATGTTACGACTTCTCTATAAATCGCATGTGTATTGACTGTGAAACATTCTTATAACACATAAGCTACAACTGTCGAGTGAAATATCAAGTTTGCAATATTTTTAGTGTACTTTTCAACGATTATACTTTCTTTCACATTTAAATTCTGATTGGTTTTCAAGGTCACTGTTTTTTGACTATGATAGTTTGACTTTATCCAGATGCTGTTTAGTGCCTGTGAGGCACTAGATACCTACAAAAATGAATACTTTTAACTGACTTCTACGAAAGTTTCCTGTAGGAAAAGTTTTTAATATCGCGGCATAGAGGTTATCCCTATAAATATTAACCTCTACGGATAAAATGGTTGGTGAATCACATTTAGTAGTGGGATGATCAAAAGACACTTTGATTGGACAGTAACTAGTACCATGCGTCTATTCCTTTGTTTGCTGCAGACTGAATTCCATCAGTCAAGTTTGCAACGTGACCACCATGCTAGACAGTGGCTCGCCATCACGGTGCACTCTGAACTGTTGTTATTAGATGGTTGGAGGCAATCGGCAAGAAGCCTTCGATCTAGGTTTCGTGCTTACTGGCACTCATCAGTCAGCAAGGCGTAACTCCAGTCTTTAAAGAACTCATGTAATAATAAAAACAAAAATTCTGAGTGCACCAAGTTGTGAAAGTTCAAACTAGACTGATACAATGTTTGCAGCAAACAAATAACCAGACGCATGACACTAGTCAGTGTCTTGTCACAGTCCTACAGGAGGGCAGTTTCGAGTCCGAATACCTCAGTGTTAACGTGTCTGACTACAGAACTAGATGACGGGGGTTCAAAGCTCAGAATGGACATGAGTTCGTTCTAGATTGTAGATACGTCTTGTTAACTAGTGACTGCCAGTTAGAAGGAGACCTAGGTCAGACTGGGCTTCCTTCTGATTGCCTCCAGCCATCTGAAAGACTACCGAAAACTTAGGATTCGCTATTAACTGCCTCACTACCATCAGTATCTATTCAGTATTGCTAGCTAACATTATAGCTCCTGATTTAATACGTAAAGATCAGGTTTACAAACAGGCAAGTTGGTATTCAAATCAGGAATATTTTCCCAAACACTAACTAGTCAGTTAAATTGTAATTAGATTTATGCTGATTTGTCCATCACTGGATTTAGAATGTTGATTACTCCGTAGTCTATTCCTTAAGCTTGTAAGGATTTCCTTATTCATGTCATTTTGGGATGAAAATTAACTTGACTTAAACCACATTTGAAAAAAACCACCAGAGAAAATTTGTTGCATTTTTGTTTAAGTAAAATGCACTTTTAACCTTGAATTTTTATCAAAATAGTGTCTTCAAGCTTCCTCGATTTGAACTTGTATTGAATTCAGTTTTTGGCAGTTTTGCCCCATGTGTACGTGTATGAAAACAAAACTTTATACATCATGTTGTATGTGACCTAAAAGTGTCATTTTTAGTATAAATCAAAGTTATTTTAGAGTTTTAATGACAATCTGACCAACACTGTACCCTCAGGAATTGTTTCAACTGAAATCCATCTCTTAATTTTTTGATTTATAAATGTGTTCTATCTGCTCACCGTGAAGTGCAATCACCTTTATCTGACGGTGTTTGATGTTCACACTTATTACTTCCCAGTGATGCAAATTTAAAGACGAAAATGAACTTATGCTTAGGACTAGATAATAGAACAGATACTTGCCTATGACACTGGCTGGTGATGGCGTTATATATATAGTGAATTGGGAGAAGTTGGAATTCATGGACCATTCTGAGCGGATCGCAGTGGCGGAATGATCTACGAGCTCGCCTTGTAACCGTAAGGTCTTGATTCCGAACCCCAATGGGTGCGGACTACCCAAGACTCATAAGCTAGAACGAAACAGTTACCCAACACTCCCGGGTTCTCAGTGGTTCTCCAACTTATGTCAGTTTGTGACCGAACCCATAACCAATAAAATCTCTGCTAACCGATGCTTGATTATAAAAATGAATTTCAATACATTAATTGTAAATTTTGAAAATAGATTTTGATTTTGGCTATAACGATGGCATATATATTCGCGCATAAAGTATATGATCTTTGTCTACGTGATCTTCTGAAAGGAATAACAAAGAAGTATGCGTAGTGTTCATTTTAACCAACTAGATCTTTCTTCTTGAACTTTTGACTTTATTAAAGTGAGTTGACATCGGTTAGAGAACCATTGGAAAACCAACAGGGAGTACTGGACAGCTGATTCCTCCGTCCTTGTTTGGGAGTCTTCATCAGTTTCACCCACCTCCAGGGTTCAAACCCAGGACCTTCTGGTTACAAGGCGAGCGAGCTCGTAGACCACTAAGCCACTGGGTCCCACCCTATACAATGGCCAGCAGATGAATTCTAACTTCTGCCAATTCATGACATAGCACGACCACTTGGCAATGTTTTCGATGAGTAACTGTCCCCAGCTTCGACTGGCTGTACCCTACTGCTCACGGCTTCCCAACAGAACCCCAGGTAGCCACCTGAATAGGACCAGTTTCTAGTGATCATCACATTATGGCTTGGCAGAAGTTAGAATTCATGGGGCATTGCTTCGGGTCACTGTGACTTAGTGGTCTTCGAGCTCTCTAGCCTTGTAACCAGCAAACCCTGGGATTCGAACCCTGGCGGTGGTTGCGTACTGTTGAAGAACCCCAAACTAGGAAGAAACAGCTGTCCAGTACTCCAAGGTTTTCCAATGGTTCTCCAGCTTATGTCAGCTCATGATGAAATCCTCCAACCAATCAAACAAAATCCCTACAAACCAACACTTGATAATTTAGATTATTATCTTGTAAGGAAAAATTATAAGAATTGTACATCAGTGCAATGGAATGGTTGTTGGTAAAATCCCTCATGAACAATCTAATTATAACACTGATGCTTATTTGGATGTTTCAACAGACTTTGTAATCATCCTCCATCTTTCCTCTAGACTGTGTATCCTTGTTCTGAAATTCGCATATAATATGCTAACTTGATCCGTATTACTTATCTTTGTTTCTGTTTAATCTCTAATTTCAGTGAGTCTGTTTATGATTGTGTGATGATGATAGTGATGGCATGTTGTTTTACGGTGCAATTTTGTTTGAGTCAGTCGACGTTGTTTGAACTTTGCACTGTCTTTGAGAAGTGTTCACTGAGTGATTCTTGCTGACAGAATTTTGATCTCACCATGATGGAATAATCAATTTGATTCTAAGTACTTGTTTTGTACTTAGAAATTAACCTTGACTGTATAATTGCTTAACAGTATTGTTGGGGGATTTTGAGTTTTTGATGTTAATATTGTTGGACAGAACCACAGATTTATCTAGAGAATAATCGTGTCTTTGCAGCGTTTTGTGACTTCCCTTTGAGGTTGTGTGGTGGTATTGACAGTGTGTTGCCCTACGTTTGTGATTTTGTTTGAATGAAGTCAAGATTAAGCGTGGGTATTTTGATTTTAGATTGTCTGGGGGAATTTGTTTTAAGGGTCATTCTTGCTGACAGAGTTCTGATCCCATCTTGCTGGGAATATTCTCCTTGATCCTCAGATACTGCTTACTGTTGATTTTTCACTGACTAAATTTTTTACGGCACTTTTTTGTACTTGAAAGTTCTCTTGACTGTATAGCTGCTTAAAGATATTGTTGTGGTAATTTTGAGCTTTCGATGTTATCATTGTTAAATTGAACCACAGATTCTACGGCGAATAATCAAATTTTTTCTGTCGTTGTGACTGTGCATTTTTCAAGAACGTTTGTCGTCTATATATAGTAGTTCAGCGAAGAGTCTCTTTTCGGCGAATTTATTCACTTAGCTGTACAGTCGCAAATATATACAATTAATTTTTTTTTTGTGTGTGTACATTAGGTTTGTCAAAATCAAAATAACAGTTGGTGTGGGTTGTTGATTACATCATCAAAATAATTAAGAATTAAAATGTGTGATTAATAATCAAAGTTGTAACTAAGTGGGGTGAAGATTGGTAAGATGTGAGTAGGGTTACGTAATATAGACATTTAATTGAATTTTAAATTTTCCCGTCGATTGATTGGACCGAAGTGCTCGGTCTCAGGTTGACATGTCGGCTTCTTGAGCAGATGCTTCGACAATGTCTGGGCATTTAATTAGTATTTAATTGGTGGATGGTGACTAGCAGTGGAATCCAGGATGCGCACTGCTAGTCACCAAGCGAGATAATATCTCTGGCGACTAGAATCCGAAAAATCTGCAGCCCTGAATCAATAGAGGAAGAGATCGCCCTCTTAAGGAAGACACTGCTAGAGAATGGCTACCCACCTCGTTTTATAGACAAGTATATTAAGCCTAAGACTTACAAAAAACAACCCATTACAGTGCAGAAGAAGATGGTCTACATGAATGAACCCTTCAAAGGTGACCTTCTGGCTGACACCTTGAAGAAAAGGATATCTACTGCCCTCAGAAGGACATTCTTCGCTGCCATACTACGACTGACATTTTCCTCTCGGCCATTGTTCTTCAACTACTCTAAAGATAAACTATCGCATTTGACCACTTCCATGTGTATCTACCGATTCACTTGCTCTTGCGGAGCGAGTTATATAGGTCGTTCGATGCGAGTTTTATCTAAAAGAGTTCAAGAACACTATCCCGCATGGCTACGGAAAGGTAACAACGGAGCAATAAGGAGCGCCATTATTGAGCACATACTCAACACTGGTCATTCGACTTGCAAGGAGAAGTTCAAAGTCATCTGTAAAGTCAAAAGAAGCCTTCCAAAATCTATAAGCTTCCGTATACTTTGTACTGCCGAATCCTTAGCGATTTGGATAGAAAAGCCTGATTTATGCACACAGAAGAAACTTCTCCACCCCCTCCTACTACCGTGGGTTTAATTTCAAGTTTATCTGTCATCAACATTTTGTTATCAAATTGTTTTGCAATTTTCGTATAATAATTTTTAGTAACTAACCCATTCAATCTTTTCACCTATTATCTAGTTTATTTTCATAATTTTCTCCATACTCCTTCACTAACATCTAATCTTTCTAAACATGTCTATATTACATAACCCTACTCACATCTTACCAATCTTCACCCCACTTAGTTACAACTTTGATTATTAATCACACATTTTAATTCTTAATTATTTTGATGATGTAATCAACAACCCACACCAACTGTTATTTTGATTTTGACAAACCTAATGTACACACACAAAAAAAAATTAATTGTATATATTTGCGACTGTACAGCTAAGTGAATAAATTCGCCGAAAAGAGACTCTTTGCTGAACTAATTTGTTCTTATATATAGTAGGACGAAGAGATTGGTTTCCTGCGGTCAGAACACAACAAGTCGGTCTTAGTTGTAACAAAAATTTATTTCTACTTTAAAGCAAAACATTGGTACCAACAGAAGGCAATGTCATGAAATCTGAATAATTTAACTTGATTTCAATAGATAGGTCTTACTGCTGTCTTCCTCTAAGTATACTAGTGAACCACAAACAGAATGAACCTGTAGGAAATATGACGGACATATAAGGCATCGGAGGAGTTTTATTTACCTTCAAATGATATCACTCTTTAGTTAAGACAGTTCTAAAACGTCTCGAATCGCCTGTCTTGTGTACCACACACTGCATGAAATGAGCCAGTAATTTATCGACACGATTTTTGTTAGAATACTGAAACTTCATTGATTTTAGTTACATCTGGGAAAGTTCATTGTTTCTATCCTTCGATTCGGTTCTGTAATAACAATTCTCAGATGAGAAATACATCGTAGCCGTCCTAATTAGTGTACAAACATGGACCTTCAACTGACAGTCTACACTGGTTAAAATGAAGTGAGAACCTTACTTTTCATTTAATCCAATTAAAACTTTTATTTGGATTGATTAGACTGAAGTACTTGGTCTCAGGTTGAAATGTCGGTCCCTCGTGCAGATGTTTCGACGTTGTCTGGCCATGTAACTTGAAGTCAGTTGGTCAATGCTGACTAGCAGTGAAATTCAGGATGCGCGTTTTGGCCCATCTGGAACTCATCACGGGATATACTTGCATTCTCCAGTGAGTAATGGTGTTCCTACCGAGGTACATCCATCTGACGAGTCTCAAATAGGGAGGAATGTGCATCCTGAATTCCACTGCTAGTCACCATCAACCTATTTACTGTTCATTTGTCTAATGTAAGCGAAAATGCAAAGTATTTGTGTTATAATATTATAAAGCCCACATAAATAATCCGCCTTTAGTGTTTTTAACTAGCGTTAAGGAGTTTCCAGTAGATTTATTTGAACCTAAACTGCCCTGACTTTAAACAATAGGCATCTGAAACAGTGTGAAACCCACTTATAAAAATCAGAGTAAAATTAAATGAAACTGAAAGTTAAATTTAGGCGTGAAACATTTTTTCATGAGAGGTCCTAGGGTTTTATGCGTCTACTGTTTGAATATATATTTTATTCTAATTCATAATCGTATCTCTGCTATTGTGCTGAATAAGACTGCTTAGGTATCCTACTGTTTTATGAGAATATCAGACGTGTTTGTAGAAAAGGAATGCTTATAAGTACGCATCAACACAAGTAAATACTTTTCTAAACCTACATAAATATTATCAACCGTTGGATCTTAAACTCAGAAAACAGACTTAGGCTTCAAACGAATTTTAATAAATTTGATGGTTATAGCATATATGTAACTTTTTAAGAGTTAGATTGTGGAGATGTGTTTTATTTCAAGTTTGAATCATTGAAAACCGACAGGGAGTATTGGAGAGATGTTTCATCCTAGTCGGGACTCGTCACTAGCACCCACCCAGTGGCTACAAGACGAAGTTGACTGTAGTCCTAGTGAGAAGTCACGACCAGTAGGGTTCATCCTATCGAGGCTGGGGATAAATATTCACTGATGACATAGGCTGATGGTCACGCTAAATTCACGGACTGGTAGGACTTGTAATTTGCAGACCATTGAATCGGGTCCTAGTGGTTGATGTGATTGATCTATGAGCTTTCCTTTCAACCCGAACGCCCTGGGTTCGAATGTATATATTCACGTATAAATCAAATCAAAATGAGCACCATGTTTCAAGCAACCACCAGTGTAATTTCTGGATCAAAAAGATTCAAGATCAGAGAATATTTTGTATGAATTTCTACCGAGAATAAAAACACCAAAATTCACCACATTGTTAACGAAATCATAACTATATGATGAAATATCCAGAGTTAAATATTTTCAGTCCTGTGTGCTTTTAAAACATCCCTTATCTGAAGAATATATTATATCATCTGTGAGAAAGAATGCCCGCCTAAAAATAATTCATTAACTCTTAAAAAACCCTATTAAACTTACCTATAAACAAACCGACATATTTGTTATATAGAGAAGAACAGTAATTAGTAATAGATTTGCAAAACTTAATATACAAAAGATGGTTTCTAGTCTTTCAGCGACTAAAAAACACGCTAAAATTGTATGTATTATATGAAATTGTTAATATATATATGTATATATATACATATATATATGCCAACCTTCATTAAATATAGTGATAAGTTTTGAAGACATACATAAAATGACGACTCATGGTTTCACCATTAATCACCAGTGTATCGTGAGAATTTATTGGGAACCAACACACTCTAATCAATACCTAGACTTTAAATCGTACTATCCAACAACAACAACAACAACAGCAACATCCAGCGCCAATCACAATCAACGGGAGGGATTTGAAAGAGGTTACTTCATTCACTTATCTAGCGAGCATTGTCTCAACTACAGGCAGGCGGAACGAACGAGGATGTCAAATTGAGAATCAGGAAGGCGAGAAACACATTCATCAACCTGAAACCAATCTGGAAATCTTCGTCACTCTACTCAGCATCAACAACAAAATTCGGATTTTCAATACAAACGTCAAGTCAGTGAGTCCTTCTATACGGATCAGAAACTTCGTGGGTCACAGAGAATATTTCCAACAGCCTGTTGCAGACCTTTATTAACAACTGTCTTCGTTCTATACTGAAGATCAGATGGCTGGAAAGAATCACTAACAAGAAACTATGGAAACAAACAAAACAAGAACCAATCACCCAACGAATATGCAGGAGAAAGTGGAGATGGATTGGACACTCGCTGAAGAGGCCGCTGGGTGACATCGCGCATCAGGCCAATGCTCGAGTGGAACCCGAAAGGGAAGCGGCTAGTGGGACGTCCAAGGGTGACATGGAGGAGATCATGTGAAGAGGAGTTGAAACAGTATGGACTAACATGGATGCAAATGAAAAGTACAGCAGAAGACAGAGGTAAGTGGAGACGTGTAGTTGAAGCCCTATGTTCCACTAGGAACGCAAAGGAAAAATAATTATAATAATATCCAGAATGGGTAATATAGGTCTAGTTAAATGTCTGTATAGTCGGGCTAAGAACCTAACAAGTAAGTCAGAAGATTTAAATAATGAAGCTAAACAATAAATAAAGTATTACTAGTAAATAGTTGTACACCAGAATTTATTCAAAAACACATGAAGAACCGTAGAAAAACTAAGATCAGCTATAAAAATGTTAAAAATAATGAAAATAACATTATAATTCAAAGCCTCTGTAGTACTGCCGTATAAATAAGGTACGTTAGAGGCCTTACATAGGATTCCCGATGAGGCTGAAATTAGGGTGGCATTTAAACCAACCAAACTCCCTCAGATATAAAATTCGTCGGCTTAAGCACTCAACAGATCTAATTAAGAAAATAATATAATTTACCAAATACTATGTAATACTGAGTGTGAGGTCAATTCCATCTGTCAGACTAGTAGATTGAGGTCAGCTAGATTATTGGAATATAAAAAGTATAGCTAGACCTAGAATTACTGACTCTGCTAAGTTAAAATACCTAGAAAAAAGCTCAGCTATTGCACTGCATTCACTTGCATGTAATCACAAAATAGGGTGCAATAGTGTGAAAGTATTTAGAAGCAATATAGTTAGGTGGAGATAGAGAGAGGTTAATCACTGAAACTTTGTTCATCGATTCAACACAATACATGTTAAATCGGAATGACGCAATAACTATGCCGGAGATGTGAAAAGTGGCAACAAACGACAAAGCGAAGTTGGAGAGAGAGAAGGAGAGAGAGGGTGCCTATCTTCAGGAGAAGGACCCTAATTCATTCACTCTGCCTTAGGATTAGAAACATTTGTAGTATTGATTGTGTTGACTCAGAACTTGACTTCGTAAAAGCCATGCTCGCAGAAAATGGTCACCCGAACCGATTTATTGACAGTAACATGAAAGATAAGCAGTCTAAGCTCATCATTCACTCAGTCCCATGAACTTGGAATTCAAAAGTGATCAAGCTTCAGATATGCTAAAAAATCGTTTCTCTAAAGCAGTCAGTAAGACGTTCTTTGCAGCAAAATTACAAATGATGTTCACCAGTCGCAAGTTGTTCTCTATCTCTGTAAAAGATAATCTCCCTCGTCTGGCCGCCTCCATGTGCACCTATCGGTTCACCTGCTTTTGTGGAGCAAGGTACATTGGCCGTAGTCAGAGGACGCTTTCCACACGGATACGAGAACATATTCCAGCATGGTTTTCAAGGAAGAAAGGACGTCTGTGCGAAGCTCTATTCTAAAGCACCTACCCTGACAATTATTTTAAGATCATCTACCGAATCCACGCTAACTTGCCATGTTTTCTTAGTTACAGACTTCTAAAAACAGAGGAAGCATTGGACATTCATGAATTTAAGCCAGACATTTGTGTACAAACGAAGTATGTACAATCCCTACTTCTGCCTTGGCCGTAGAGGGATAAACATTTATTTATTTTGTTTGTTTGGTTATTCTATGTACCTTTTTCTTATTACTACGATTGTTATTATTACTATTCTCACTCTGAATTGTTTCCACTTGTCCCACTTGTAATTCTAAGATTTCCAAGATTTGCTTTTGTAATACTGAATTCCATCTTATCAAATTTCACACATTGTTATGTAACATTTGACATTCGCCTACTAATCCTATAATTATGTACCGCTTTCCAACATCTGTACACCTTATGTATTATTCTATATATGACATTAATTATTCTGCCACTTGACATTTAACTATGATTATAATCACATATATTTTAATTGCATTTCATACTATTATTACTTCAAGTATTCAGACCTTTGATCTAATTCCCTCATCGGATATAGTTTCTTAGAATAAAAACCATATATATGCGATTGTACAGCTTGATAATAAATTCGTTGTTGAAAATAGTCTTTTCGCTGAATACTGTGTTTTTGATGCTACAACGGGAATTAATAAATCATTGAAAAAGTATATAAGACAAATTTTGAAGCCGTGTGACTTAATTGATATGATTACGAGCAGCAATTATTTATGCTCGAAACTTCATCCAGTTTTTAATACTGTATCGCTGTATGATATTAAAAATAAACTTATCTAATGTGGAAGTGAATCGAGAGATTTCTGTTTTCACTACTTTTGTGTGTAGATCACTGAAATGAGGAGACTTCTTCTGAAATTCGTTTTAATTTCACTGTAGTCAGAATATCTGGATAAAAATGTGTATATTACTAACGTAAATCTCAAGCAAATGCCTTTACCATGCGAAGTCTATTTTTGCCATCTATAAACATACAATATATCATAATAATACTTGCTATTACTAATAAGTTTCAAGCTTCAAAAGGACATCTCTACTCTACATGATTCTCTATAGATGATCTCCATATCACACTTGGACACCCACCCCTTTGTTTCCGATCCGGGTTCCAATCGAGGGCCTGCCTGGTGTATGATATCACTCAACGGGCTTCTTAGTGTATGTCCAATCTATCTGCATATTCTTTGTGTAGTAGGTGTTTAGTTAGTTTGCTGCCTGCCACAGTCGCCTGCTGCTTACCCTTCATAGCCGACTGTCTCATTTTCAGCATGGAGCAAAGGAAGCTGTTGGTGTGAGTGTGAAGTAGCCTGTTGGAAATACTTTCCGTAACGTGATCGTTAAGTCTCTTAACTATCAAGAAACACTGACTTGGCATTAGCGTTGAAAATTAGAATTTTTTCCTTTTACTGAGTGCTATAGATGTCCGCATTGATTATATAATAATAAAGACTTATATTGCTTTCATTATACGATTCCGGTTCGCTTTATTATGCTTATCTGTGCTGCCTGTAGTTGAGGCGATTCTACCAAGGTAAGATAAGTGATGGACACGAAAGTTTTTAGATCTTCCCTATTCATAGGGATCCTTAATTGTTGTTGGTGATAAAAAGGTCCTCATCACCTGCCTACTTTTGCCTCTTCTGACAACCTGCTGATCTTCAAATGTTTGTGAAATGAGGCACAAATCATTCACGAGATTCACATCTTTCACGGTATTTGTGTCAGCCCAGTAGTATTCTGATCTCCGCGTTCCCCACAGCGTGACTTTTACTAGAAGACAGACATCGATGTTGTTGCCAAAATGATGATGACCATGCCCCCAGGATACTCAGGATTGTCGTCTGGATCACTGGAGTAGATTACTGACTGTCCATTCAAGAATTTGAAGAGTCCACACTTGTTCCATATCATCTTACAGATTCTCTACACATCTCTGGCACATCTCATTTCTCCGACAGTGTGGACACCCTTGCCAGCATCTATCATGGTGCAGTTATCCCGTGTCTCCTTTCTTATTCTAGCTTCCACTGAAAGAATGCCCATTGGCTGGCTGGCTTCTGGAAGTTCTTCAGCAGTAGTAGATATCATCTCACTCCACACTCAGAAGTCTCCTGAATTCCAGTGGAAAACAATTTTGTTTCTCCTGCGCCTCTAATTTTCACTAGACATGGCATTATCTTTTTACACTGTAGGCTTGTCAGCCCACCAACTGACCTCACCTCCTTTTCTAGGCTTCGGGCCGCTCGGTGAACTAGGCAAGATTAAACTTACAGTTTCTCAGGGAATAACTGACTATCATTTGATTTGTTTGACATGACTATGATTACAAAATTATTCTCAAAATTTTCATCTGGAAGGTAATGTTTGTTATCATTGTTTGTTAAATGAAATAAACAAATAATTATCTGAGATTACAACAGTTTTCATGGTGGTGTTCCACACATTTTCGTAAATCAAGCGATGGTTTGCAGGGATCTGACTGGTTGTATGCAGGTCAGATCAGCTCGCCTTGTAAACGGAAGGTCCTGCGTTCAAACATCTGCGTGAAGAGTCTCAAACCAGGACGAAACAACTTTCCAGTTATATATGGTTTTCAGATGGTTCTCTGACTAGTGTCAGCTCGTGATCAGACAAGAATCACACATGTTAAAATGTTGAGAACCTCATACTACTGATACGGTATCAGTTTCAAAAATGAGGTAGAAAAGGCCGATTGTTTAAAAATAGTTTAGATACAACAATGTAACTGCTAACCGTAGGCAAGATTTATTTTTCTAATAAATGAGCATAAACGAAAACTACTCACTCTTTATTTTAAAGACAACTTACCCTTCACGATTTATTTTACCGTTTTTTTAAATGTCAAAGCAGAATTATTATTATATTATTGTTCCCTTGGGTTCCTAGTGGATTATAGGGCTTCAACTACACGTCTCCACTTGATTCTGTCTTCTGCTGTACTTTTCACTTGCATCCATGTTAGTCCATACTGTTTCAACTCCTCTTCACATGATCTCCTCCATGTCACCCTTGTTGTCCCACTCGAAGTTTCCATTTCGGGTTTCAATCGTGGGCCTGATGCGTGATGTCACCCAGTGGCCTCCTCAGCGAGTGTCCAATCCATCTCCACTTTCTCCTGCATATTCGTTGGACGATGGTTTGTTCTTGTTTTGTTTGCTCCCATAGTTTCTTGTTGGTGATTCTTTCCAGCCATCTGATCTTCAGTATAGAACGAAGACAGTTGTTAATAAAGGTCTGCAACAGGCCTTTGGAAATATTCTTTGTGACCCACGAAGTTTCTGATCCGTATAGAAGGACTCACTGACTTGACGTTTGTATTGAAAATCCGAATTTTGTTGTTGATGCTGAGTAGAGTGACGAAGATTTCCAGATTGGTTTCAGGTTGATGAATGTGTTTCTCGCCTTCTCGATTCTCGAAATGACATCCTCGTCCGTCCCTCGTGTATTTGAGACAATGCTCGCTAGATTAGTGAATGAAGTAACGTCTTTCAAATCCCTCCTTTTGATGGTGATTGGCACTGGATGTTACTGCTGCTGCTGTTGTTGTTGGTTGGTTATTTTCATAACCTCCGTCTTGTCTATGTCCACCTGGAATCCTGTCTTTGCTGCTTCTTCGACCAGTTTGTCGGTTTTCGCTTGTAAGTCTTCGATTTTGTATGACATCAAACATAAATCATCCACGCGCGAAATCCATGTCTTCTAGGTTCTTCACGTCGGTCCAGGATATCCCTGTCTTCTGGTTTCCCACTGTCTGACTCATAATCCAGTCCACCACAATTAGGAATATTATTGGTGGTAATAAGCACCCTTGTCTGACTCCTGTGTTTACTCCAAACGCCTCGCTGAGTTTTCCGTTGTGGATCACTTGACATGTGCCGTTGTCGTACAGCTGTTGAATAAGGTTGAAGTACGCCGTTAAGCAGAATTACAGTTGTTTTACTCCATATGGTCAAAATTAATTAGTGCTCTTGTTGTGAACGAATAATTACCAAAATATAAAACCTTTGTTTATGTATATATATATATAAACTTTGATTCCTACTGCTCATTATCCCAAAAACTATATATACGTGACTTTATTACAGATTAACGAAGTATGCAAACACTTATCAGATAAATTCCTTTCCACAACTATTAATCACATACAAAAAAACACAAATCAATAAAATTTTGATTAGGTAAGTCAGTGAACTTTGGTGACAGATATAAATTGAAAAAGGAAATGGCGCTTAAACTGCGTGATTTAAACAATCAAATCAGGTAGCTGATTAATAGATCTAAGCCATTTGGAAAGACCGAAACAATCGTTGATTTCAGTAATTTTTTTTCATGGTGAAAAAGGAGTTACAAATGGCTCAAACAAAGTACTTCTCATAATCAAACCATTTTTATAAATAATTTTCAGATATGGAAAATAGAAGTATAATCCACTGATAATAAATTTGGAAGTACAGGAAATATAATTAAAAGTAATTCAGTGAAACTGTTATTTTTCATCCTACCCATCTGTGAGATTCTACTTACTAAATTTTGACCTTAGTATTATTCTGGGCCTGTAATTTAACTTTAGATTTAATCTCTTTCGCATGTTACTGAAAAAAATGGTCTGCATTGATATACCGACCAAAACTGACGTGTTATGGTGTGAACGCTGGAAACCAGTCTTCCTGTTCTTTTGTTTAGCTAAACAAGAATTCAATGAATGACGCACAGTTCCAGAGTGCTCCAGAGACATTAGAAATACAGTTATTCGCCATAAAATCTGTGGTACTATTTAACAATAATAATCAATTACAAAACTACTACTGTAGGAGAAAATTAGTTAACCAAAATTCAGTCGTACGAATTACCTGAGAATCAAAAAGAATACCCCAAGTAATTATTATATTATAATTGTTTCCTTTAGTTCCTAGAGGAACATAGGGTTTCAGCCGCATGTCTCCATTGCGTTTGGTTCACTACCAGCGTTTTTATCTGGCTCCACGTCTGCCTACATGTTTTCACCTACTCCTCGCACTGAACAAATCACCACTTCCTATTCGACTTCCACTTGAGAGCCTGTCTTGTGATGTCACTTGTTGGTTTCTTCAGAGTATGGCCAATCCATCTCCATTTCTTCCTGCATATTTAATGCACAATTTGTTCCTGCTGGTTTGGTTCACTCCCAGAGATCCCTCCCCATTGCTTATATTTTCTGGCCGGCCATCTGATCTTGAGCGAAGTATTGAGCGAAGACAGCTGTTGACGAAGGTCTGAAGTTTGTTCGAAGTGGCCTTTGTGACACGGCCCCAAGTCTCTGAACCATCCGTATAGTAGCACTGACTTATCTTATTCTTCATACCGAGTGCTGTTGATCTCTATACACACTTGAGATTAATGAAAGCTTGCCTTGCTTTCCGGATCCTTGCTTTGATATCCTCGTCAGTTCCGTCTACCTGTAGTTGAAACGATGCTTTCCAGGTTGGTAGGTAGGTAAAGAAGGTTGCATCTTTGAGATTTCTCCCATTTATATTGATTGTTGTCTTATGTTGTGGCTGTTGCTGTTGGCCAGGAATCTTCATCACCTCTGTTTTCTCTATATTCACCTGAAATCCTATATTTGATGCTTTCCTACCCCAAGTAAGGTGGGATTTAATTTCTGTTAGCAAGAATCTTGCATCAGACAATTTCCGATGACATTCGAAGGTCAGAATGTCTTTGACTCACTCAAACAAAAAATCGCAGTCTTAAAACAGCATATTGTCAATGTCATCATCACATAACCAGAAAGAGAGGCATTAAAATTGGAGATTAAACAGGCACAAAGACGAATAATAAAGATTAAATGAACATATCACATACAAACGTAAGAATAATGTTATATGGTCTAGGAAAAAAACAGATAATAATCACAAAGTTAATTAAAACATCCAAGTGCCAAGAGTAACTTTGGTATCTGGTAGTGATTCGGACTCAGACTGTGGTGAAAATTCCCGATGTTTTTAAATTACGTGACAGAGATTTTGAAATAACTCCCCCTCATTGCATACAAATAGAAAATGTAATCTCTTGAGAAACGATATGACTTACAAGGCATCATTCTGTTATTTGAGTAAAGCAAAACAACAGTCCTTTCACAATAATATGGTACCATCATTACCAGGCATCTTCTTGGTACGGGTCATGAGGTGGAAATCGCAAAATCCTTTAAAATTATCAATGGACGAAATAGTTCAATTCTCCCCCAATTTTACCAAAGCAACCTCTATCAAACGCCTGAAACCCTATTTATGTGTTCAGAAAGAACCAGTTATCAATGCTTGCTTACCCATTCTGGTAACTGGATATCTTTATTCTCTATTTCATTTGGTTACGTAATCTTTTTAGCTGCAACGTCACACCTCTTTGATATAACGTAATTTTGCTTGTCTCTTGTTTCGATGATTTGAGTTGAACTCAGTACATTATTTACGTAATTTATTAGTCACTTATCATCTTACGCACCTCTAGTCTTTATTAAGTAACTCCTTTTACCGTTGTATGCATTCATTTACTTTGTTTAAACTTGAATGGCCTCTGTAAAAAATCTAAATAAGCGTAATTTTCTGAGCACTGTTCACCTGCATGTATGTTAAAACTTTTCTGCGCATAAACTTAATAATTTATTAAGGCTGTAAGCAGCTGAGCTGATGAGAAGCCAACGAAATAAGCAAGGTTGTTGTTCTTGCCTTATTCAAATTCATTACGGGGAATAAATGTAGAAGATTCTGATATATTTTCGTATATTCAATCATAATAGTCTGTTCAGCTATATGCATCTTGTTAAACACAGTACGAAAACCACTGGAAATTAAACAAACCATTTTTAGATAGACAGCGGGAAGCTGTAACCAGTAGGTAGACCAGGTTGAAGATGAGGCAGTAACTCATCGAAGAAGACATTTGCGAAATGGTCGCGCTATGTCGTGAATTGGCAGAAGTTAGAATTCAAGGACCACTGGGTCGGGTCCCAGTGGCTCAATGGTCTAGGAGCTCGCCTTGTAACCAGAAGGTCCTGGGTGCGAACCCCGGTGGGTGCGTACTGATGAAGAGTCCATAGCTGGGACGGAGGAAACAGCTGTCCAGTACTCCCAGGTTTTCCAGTGGTTCTCTAACTGATGTCAGTTCTTGATGAAATCCTTCATGCAGTCAAACCAAATCCTTACAAAACCAGTACTTGAAAAAGACAGATACATGTATCCTGCTTCTGTCGTCACCATTTCAAAGTCAGACAATTTTTTGTTGTTTTAGTTTTGTGTAAAACACTTAGATAAGTTGTCTGATTAGTTAGGCAGACTTGAATGACGCGCCGCGCTACCATTCGTATTGTCTAAGTATATACAGTGTGAAACGAAGGACACAAAAAGTAGAATCTTCACTAATCCACAGTAGAAGTAGATTTTAAAAGTTAGACAAAGAGATAGGCAATTGGTTAAAACGACAGACACCTAAAATCACAAAAATGAAAGTTCATAAATTACAGACAGTCTTGTAAGTATAGTTTCTTTTTTGCACTACTAAAAATTGATACAACACGCAATATGTGTCATATATATAATAAAAATGCTTTAAGTGTGTTGTTGTTTTGTTAGGAATTTATCGATTTGAAGTTTGAACACGAAATAACTTCAGCGTTAGAGGACTATTAGAAATCAGGGATTAGCTGACAGTTGTCTTTTATCTGTATTTGAGACTTAGATCTAGAAAAGCAGCAGCCCAGCAAAATAATAATACCGTCTCGAACAGATTTCTCTTTTCAGGCCTACATTACATCTGAAAATAAAGATGTCTAGTAGTCTCACCACTATTATCATTAACTGACACACTGTCTCTATAGGCGCATATTTCGTTACATCCCATTAATCCATTATAGAAACGAAACTAAAAAGCTTGATTAATCCGAACTGGTAGCTCAAAAGGCGAACGGTATGCATGACCTTCAAAGGTGTGGGTGGCTGCTATTCTGTAACTTCAATTGACGTTGCTTGCAGTAAAAAAAGTTGGAGGATTTCATCATGAGTTGACATCACAGTTAAAGAAACACTGGAAAACCTGAGAGTACTTGACAGCTAAATTTGGGACAACTCCACCTGGGCCTCTAAATCCTCCAACCAATCAATCAAAATCCCTACAAAACCAATATTTGAAAACTGATATGATGCTCACTAGTGACTGGCCCTATTCACACAGTTACCTGGGGTTCCATTATGAAGGTAGTCGTGACCAGTAAGGTACAGAAGGTCGAAGATGAGGACAGTTACTCATCGAAGAAGACAATAAGAAGTGGTTGCGCTATGTTATGAATTGGCAGAAGTTGAAATTCATGGGCCATTGTATCGAGTTTCAGGTCGCTAGCCTTGTAACCAGAAAATCCTGGGTTCGAAACCTGGCGGTGGATATGTTCTGCTGAAGATTCCCAAACTAGGACAGAGGAATCAGCTGTCCAGTTCTCCCAGGTTTTGCAATGGTTCTTTAACTGATGTCAGCTAATGATGAAATCCTATAATCTATCAAACAAAATCCCTACAAATCCAATACTTGAGGATAAAAAAGTTATATGACTTTTAAAATTTGTAGGAACCAAGATTTGATGAGCTCATATAGCTAGGCGGATTTTGCTGCACGGTTATTGAACACAGAATAATCAAAATCTTGTTGGAGACGTATGGTAGAGTTTGTGGAGGCTCTCAGGATTAAGAAGCATTAATCACATTTATGTGTTCACAAACAATTTTTTTCGTAGCACTAAACACTACCTGCTAAATTTTGTCTTGAAACCGAAAATAATGTACTACCATTCCCCTTTTTTTCCGTATTACGCATCTTCATTCTCAATTAGACCTTCAAAATACCTCTTTAATTTGACCTGTTTATTCACTCATATCTTTCTGACGCTTTCGCTGGTGATTAGATTATTGGAAATGCCTTGTGCAAGTATATTAAACGATCCAGACATATCGTTTATTTTTAGTGTTTCATTGAAACACATATAGAGGGGACTAGCTGTTTCGACTGAATGAAGGTTACGTCAATATAAGATCATGTCTGATGACAGGAAACATATGTATAAAATATTAGATCGAAAAAATCATACAGTTATATAATAAGAACTAAAAATAAATCTGTTAATCAAGATTAACTGTTAACAAATAAACATGCACATATGACAAAGAGGAAAAGTTTATTAATTCCTTAATGTAACATCAAGAGCATTAAATTTAGAGAAGAGAATCTTCTTAGCATATTTATTATCAAGCTGTAGAATCGAATATATATGTCATTTTTAAGAAACTATATCACATGAGGGAAATTCAACTGTAGGTGTGAATACTATTACTAATAATGATAATGTAAATTACTTGTATGCCATTAGTCGGTCATTTTTTATAACGTTCATTAACGTATCCCATTGGAATGAGCAAATATTGTGAGCTTATCTGAGCTGTCATCACAAAAAAATGAATAAGTCATCGATCTATGAACAATAAAATGTGATTTTACTTCTGTTTTACTTAAGAAGAAATCCTCTAATATGTCATCCACTAGAGAGTCCATTAAGACTTCACCTACATGTCTTTAGAGCCCATCGTCAGAAATAAAATATACGTCCATGGTACACTTAAAGGACTTCTACAGAGATTCTAATATTTATTTTACCTAAGCATTCAAATACATTTTTCACACTAACTGTAACTATCTGTCCATTGAAATGTTCAAGAACAGTCACCAACTATATGGCTAGAGAATGAAACTGTGAATTTCGTATGTCATGAATTGGTTTTGGTGTTACTCTAAATTTATATATTTTGGATAAACTATATAGTATTGGTTGGCAGAAGGAGCATCAAAGTTAGACCTTCAAGTGAACATAGAGAAAAAAGAGGTGATGAAGATTCCTTGTCAACAGCAACAGCCACAACAATAACAGATAAAAATCTGCATAAATTAGAGAAATCTGAGAGAAGCAACCTCCTTCACCTACCTACATACCTTCCTGAGAAGCATCGTTTCAACTACAGGTGGACGGAACTGATAAGCATATCAAGGCAAGGATCAAGAAAGCAAGGCAAGCTTCCATTACTCTCAAGTCTGTATGTAGATCAACAGGTGATTCAGCATGAAAATGAAAATAAGATCCGGATTTTCAACTCCAATGTGAAGTCAGTGCTACTTACTATATGGGTCAGAGACTTAGCGCCGTTTCACGAAAGACACTTTGAACAAACTGCACACCTTCATCAACAGCTGTCATCACTCAATATTACCCAAGATCAGATGGTCAGAAAAGATCAGCAACAGGGATCTCTGGTAATGAACCGACCAGGAATCAATTGTGCAAGAAATATGCAGGAAGGAATGAAGGTGGATTGACCATACTCTGAGAAAACCATCAAGTGACATCACACGCCAGGCCATAGCTCAAGTGTAACCTGGATGGGAAGCGGTGATTTCGTCATCATTGCGAGGGTAACATGGAGGAGGTCATGTGAAGAGCAGAGGAAAGCATGTGGACAGACGTGGAGCCAGGTGAAAACGTTGGCGGAAAAACAAACTCAATGAAAACGTGCGGCTGAAACCCTATGTTCCTCTAGAAACTAAAGGAGACAATAATAATCTAACCAATATTAATCCACGGTCGAACTTGAAACAAATCAAAGCCCTACCAACTAACTCTCGAAAATCCTGGATTCCGCTAGAAGCTATCTACACTATCCATCTTCTTTAAAGTCTCCATATCCTCAAGTTTCTGTAGTATTCCTTCTATATTACTTTTCTAAATAAAATACACTTTAAAGCGCTTCCTTCCACTTTAAATTAACAACACTTCTCACTCATGAGCGGATCGTCTATTCATCCTTTAAAGTTAAACTCACTATCAAAATTAATAAAGGCATACATTTTTCTAATATTGAGAACATTTGCTTTTATATTGACCAACTTTTATTTTAAAGGGGTTATACCAAATAAATGTTTTCACAAAATATTCCATGCATAGCGTTATGTAGTTCACTGTTGTTATGGATGAACTAACAAAGTCATTAAGATTAGAAAAAAGGGACATATTTTATAAATATGTGCATACAATTCTTTCATGCAAGAATAAAACTAATATCACGGTCAATGTATTTAACAATTATAAGATAAGTATAGTTTAATTGACCTTATTGAGCAATATTATTTGCACGTGATAATATTCCCTTCTCCTTCCTTTCAATCTTGTTTAAATGTAAGCAGAAAGAAAGAGATAGTTGGGAATCCAAAGCTGTAAAGTAAAACGCTACTACAATGGTCAATGTGTGTCGGTGTTTCAGCATGTGGTTTGGGATTCTATCTCCTACCGATGGACTCCTAACCCACGCTAAACCGGCAGTAAAACCGCTGAGAAGGGAAGGTTGGGAGTGGGGCGTCTAGCAGCCCCACCCCTCAAAAATGAAATTACTGCTACCAAAACTTCACAGCTTTAGTTTGAAGCCCTATGTTCCACTCGGAACGTATTATTATTTATTATTATTTCCTTTAATTCCCAGAGGAACATAGGAATTCAGCTGCGTGTTTCCATCGCGTTCGGTTCACTGCTAGAGTCTTCACCTGGATCCAAGTCTGCCCACACGCTTTCGTCTCCTTTAAGCCACCCTTGGACGACCAACTCGCAGCTTCCCTTTCGGGTTCCATCCGAGCAATGGCTTGTCTAGTGATGTCACTTGATGGCTTCCTTAGAGTATGGCCAATCCATCTCCATTTCTTCTTGCCTATTTGTTTCCTGGTTGGTTCGATCCGAGAGATCTCAGTTGCTGATCTTTTCTGGCCATCTGATCTTGAGTATTGAGCGAAGACAGCTGTTAATGAAGGTTTGTAGTTTGTTTGAGATGCTCTTTATGACGCGCCAAGTCTCTGAAGCGTGAGATGAAACTATTGCTACCGAAACTTCAGAGCTTTAGTTTGAAGCCCTATGTTCCACTCGGAACGTAACGGAATAAAAATAGTACTGGTCACTACCTGATTTCGTCCGTAAACTAAGTCAGTGTTGGTAATTTCCATGTTGGCTTTCATTGTGGCGACATGTGAGAAAGAGGACCGATACAAACGAACGAATTAACATAAAGAGTTATTTCATCTTAATTTGTGAGGGTTTGAAAATCCATACACAATCTCATTCACTTGACTCCTGAATTCGAATGTAAATAGTATGGCATTCGACAACTTCATTTGCGCCTAGTGGCTGTTGAGAAACACTGTAATTATTGTTATATTGTCATTATAGCCTTGCGTTTCGAGTGGAACATACAGCGTTAACAGCACATCTCAATTTCACCCTGTTCTCTTCAGTCCTCTTTGGTCGATTTCACGATTGCCCAGAAGTGCTGATCTCTTCCAGCTCAAATGATCTCCTCCATCTCAAACACGGACTCACACTCAACTCATCGTTTTTCAAACGGTTTCAACTCTGGGGCCTGTACTGCACGCGATGTCATTCCAAAGTCTCCTTAACGTGAGTCCGATTCACCACCATTTCCTTCCACATACTCGATAAATGATAGGTTTTTGGTCGATTCGTTACCAGAATGCTTTCTTACCTATCCTTTCTGGCTGGCTATCTGATCTTCAGTATCGAGCACCGTAAGCTGTTGGCGAAAGTCTCTATCATATTCTGGGAAACCCCTTTTGATCTCGGAACCATGTAGAAGCAATGACATTACGGCAACAGTAAGAAACAGACAAATGACCTAGAAGCAATCAATCAGATTCTTCTCGGTGAAAGGTGGCATATAGAGTATAAAAAGTATATTAGCTGGATACATATACAACAAAAAATGATTTACATAGGGTATATGTGTCTAATATGCTGCAAAAAATGGTCCCATATTTTCCATATAAGTGACTATGGTAAGTGAACCAGAATTTGTATGAGTACCAGTTATGGGATCTACTAATTTTGATGAACGATTGACTTTATGATGCTTATAGCCAAATGATGTTCAAAACAAAAAATTTGTTACCTCCAACTATGTCCACCGATTTACATGTACCTGCCGAAGCACATACATCGGAAGAATAGAGAGAAGGGTTATTGTCCGCATTTCTGAACACATACCAAAGAACCTGAGACTGAAAGATCCACAAGTATTAAACAGTGCAATTGCACGTCATCTATTAGACACTGGTCATAATGTAGACAACTTGAAGTCATTCAAAATAATCAGCAAGCAAAAGAAACCTAACTTGCTACGCTTTGCTGAAGCAACTGCTATCAGACGACTTAAACCAAATCTATGTACGCAGAAAGAGACAGTGGTGAATCTTGCACTGCCCTGGTGACAACAAAATATACAACTTGTATGAGTCACCCTTTTTCTTGTTTAGAAAACTCCACTCTCTCATCTAAACATGACTCACCCTATCTTGTTCTTTTCTCTTCCTTTTTTTCTATTGGCTATTGGATAAAATATTTTCTTTAGTAACGTAATCTACTTTTTTGTTATGCTCTCTAGATAAACCTTGTTTCTATACACATATATATATACGCAACTCTGTTTTTTGTTTCCAAGCCTAATTGTCTAATTATTCTATAAATGGTCAGTGTTTGTAACTCTTAATTAGTTAAACCATTCCGGAATAATGTTACTTTTACTTCCCACCAATTACTCCTTGTGATCGTGCAAAAGTATGTTCAAATGTTTAATGTAATGTAATTCATATTTTTCATCGTTCAGGTTGTAACCAGTTGAGAAGAATCCTCGACATAATAATAAAAGATGAGCTCATATTAACCTGGTACAATTGGTGTTCTTGCTTTGTTCAAAAAATTTGTGTTTGTGGGGTGTTTCGGGAGTTTTGGAATATTTGGGGGTTTTCCGGTGAAAAATGCTGCATTTCCTTAAGATTTCTGTGAAATTCCTCAAATTGCCCCAAAATATTTTATTCAGATGATAGTTACATTGCTCAACATATCAAATGGATTCCACCCAGAACAACTGGCGCAAGTGACACCCTAAGAATAATCTTCGCTGCAAGTTTCACCCTATTCTTAACCATAATCCTACCCTGACACTGAACCTGAATCAGAGTAAAACTTACAACTTAGATTACGAAAAGCATCCATCTGTAATTCTGAGCGATTTGATTGGCTGGTTCAAAGTCACTTGACATTAATGTTAAAAATTTGGATTTCTTTCCATGAGCTGAATGCATTAGATTTCCACACCGATTTCAGATTAATAAAGGTTGGTCTTGCTTTCCTGACCCCGTCTTTGAAAACACGTTTGACTGGAATTTTTAAATACCATGAAATTTGTCGATATCATGGGAAATTCTCATCAGATACACGTGTGAATATATTGATGTGATTATGAGCATCTGTTACAGCTTCTGAGTATGAAATCACCGACACAAATGCCTCGGCTGAGCTTGTTGTTTATTTTTCAGTATTTATTACTTAGCTTTTCAGGATAAAAGAATTTGTTCTGATGTAAAATTTGGCTAAAAATGTTTCTACCATAATCTTGTCAGAGGATTTAAAGTTAAGCTCATTCTTGAATATAGCACTGCTTCAACAGAGTTTTCCTACCTTAGCAAAAGCGACGTCCTTCGATTTCGATAGGAGACTTTGACTTGAAAGGTTATTAACTTGAAACTTTATTGGTGGATGGTGACTAGCAGTGGAATCCAGGATGCGCATTTCGTCCTATTTGTGACTCGTCATCTGGATGTACCTGCATTCCCCAGTGAGTGATGATGTTCATAACCAGGCTCGAACCCAGTGCCTAAATAGGACGAAATGATCATCCTGAATTCCACTGTTAGTCACCATCCCCCACTTAAATTTTAAACATTTCTTCCCCTTAATGAATTTGAAAAAAGTAACAACTACAGTTTTAGCAGAATAAAATGGTACCATATTTTATTTCGTCGCCTTCTCTTCATCTGCTTACAGGGCAAAAACATTATTAAATGTATCTACAAAAAACAATTTAACATACTTGCACAGAGTTCATTTTAAACAGAAATCAATCGATCAATATACGCATACACTAATAATATATATATATGCCATACTGAACACAATTCCGAGCAATAATAATCATACAAAATGAAAACTTTTCAGTATCTCGCATTAGGATGAAAAATATCCAGTTACCAGGGCAAAGAAAGACTGATAACTGCTTCTTTCTGAACGCACAAATCAGGTTTTAGGCGCTTGTAGGAAATGGCTTCAGCAAACTTAAGGAGCATTGAACTCTTTTGCTTATTGATAATTTTGAATGACTTCTCCACGTCCACCTCATGACCCGTGTCAAGAAGATGCCTGGCGATGGCACTGCCTAAAGCATTTGTTCCCTTTAGACGTAAGCTGTTTGGTACATGTTCAGGAAATCGTAGATATGCTCTTCTTTCTGTTCTTCCAATGTAACTGCTCCCTCAGATACATGTAAATTTGAAAAAACAAAGTTGAAGCATGCAATCGATGAAACAACTTCCTACTGTCGTTACGTTGATGACACATTTATAGTGTGCAAAAATGATAGTCATGCTTCACACCTACTAAGATTATTCAATGATGCACACGCCAATATCAAGTTCACTATAGAACATGAAAGTGACGGGAAGTTCAACTTCCTCGACATCTCCATGGAATGCCTAGAAGGCGGTAGTCTTCAAAAGTCAATTTATCGTAAGTCCACACGGAAAGGACAACACTTACATTTTAATAGCTTTTGTCCAAATAGTTTTAAACGTGGTCTAGTCAAGACTGTGTACTATAGAGTGAGAAGAATATGCTCTACAGAGAAACTAGAGGAAGAATTTGAGTTTCTTGAAAAGACTTTGAAGAGCAATGGGTACCCTCAAAGGTTCATCAACAAGTATGGAAGATCTGCAGTCGCAAATGAAAAACAAATCACAGTAGGAAAAAAGCCAATCTTCTTTGAGCTTGATTATAAAGGCGAAAACATTGCAGCGATGATCAACAGAAGGCTGAGCACATCACTAGCCATAGCCTATCCTGCAGCTAAGCTCGTTCCCGTCTTTCAAACAACTTGCTACTTGATGCAATCAAAAATCGATAGATATCCTTCTCATGTTAACTCCAACTGCATATACAAATTTACATGTATCTGAGGGAGCAGTTACATTGGAAGAACAGAAAGAAGAGCATATCTACGATTTCCTGAACATGTACCAAACAGCTTACGTCTAAAGGGAACAAATGCTTTAGGCAGTGCCATCGCCAGGCATCTTCTTGACACGGGTCATGAGGTGGACGTGGAGAAGTCATTCAAAATTATCAATAAGCAAAAGAGTTCAATGCTCCTTAAGTTTGCTGAAGCCATTTCCTACAAGCGCCTAAAACCTGATTTGTGCGTTCAGAAAGAAGCAGTTATCAGTCTTTCTTTGCCCTGGTAACTGGATATTTTTCATCCTAATGCGAGATACTGAAAAGTTTTCATTTTGTATGATTATTATTGCTCGGAATTGTGTTCAGTATTGCATATATATATATTATTAGTGTATGCGTATATTGATCGATTGATTTCTGTTTAAAATGAACTCTGTGCAAGTATGTTAAATTGTTTTTTGTAGATACATTTAATAATGTTTTTGCCCTGTAAGCAGATGAAGAGAAGGCGACGAAATAAAATATGGTACCATTTTATTCTGCTAAAACTGTAGTTGTTGCTTTGTTCAAATGAAATTTTAATTACATGCTCAGATATCGTTGAAGCATCTGCACAAGAAGCTGACATGTCAACCAGAGACCAAGCACTTTGATTCAATCAATCGACGGGAAAATCCTAAATTCAACTGAAGTTATTTACTTAGATTTAATTTAGAGAAACTAGTGCAACGGATTAGTTTTTGCAAAATATTGACACTTATTGGGACGTTTCAACAATCATTTTTTAATCATTATACGTCTTTCTCCTAGACCGTACATCATCGTTCTGATATTTGCATAATCCACATGGCTTGCCTTTGCCATTGTTTAATCTCTGATTTTAATGCTTCTTTTCGTGGTTGTGTGATGATATTGGTGTGTTGAGTCAAAGCTATTCTGACCTTCGACTGTCTTTGGGAATTGTTCAGTACGTGGCTCTTTCTGCCAGAGTTTTGATTCCACCTTGTTGGGAGTATTCTTCTTGATTCTCATATACCTCTTACAATTGATTTTCGATGGACTGATTTCGTCCCACAGCAACTGCTTTGTACTTTAGAGTTCTTTGAGACGGTATAGCTAGCTGCCTAACCGCATTGTTGAGGTAATTTTGAGTTGAGTTTCTGATGTTATTATTGTTGAAGTGAATGACATGTCTTTTGCTGTCTTTGAAGCCTTTTGCCTCTGTAAATCTCTCAACGAAGTTTCGGTCTTCAAGTATTCGTTCGTAGGGATTTGGTTGATTGTTTACAGGATTTCATCATGAGCTGACATTGGTTAGAGAACCATTGAAAAGCCTGGGAGTACTGGACAGCTGTTTCCTCCGTCCTAGTTTTGGGACTCTTCAGCAGTACGCACCCACCGACAGGGCTCGAACCCAGGACCTTCTGGTTACAAGGCGAGCTCGTATACCATTAAGTCACTGGGACCCGATCCGATGACCAGCCCGTGAATTCTAACTTCTGCTACTTCACGATATAGCGCAACCGCTAGCCAATGTCATCGGTGAGTATTTGTTCTCACACCCGACCTGCTGCAGCCTACTGGTCACGACTTTCCACTAGAATCCCAGGTAACTACCTACCTGAATAGGGCCAGTCGCCAGTGAGCATCTCATTGAGTATTGGTTTGTAGGGATTTGGTTGATTGGTTACAGGATTTCATCATGAGCTGTTTTGGTCGGCTATACACTTGGACAAAAAAACTAATTTCTTGCGTTCAGACTACAACAAGTCGAGCTTTCTCCGTTGACATGGTACTAGAGAATCTCAACAGGAAAGAATACAATTAGTTCATGATAAACTTCCAACTCAGTTAAAAAATTCAACTTTAATCCTTTCGCCTACCAACACGATTAAAGTAAACAATCGTAATTAAGAACTGTCAAAATCGGAAATATGTCAAACTTATCCATAAAAACAAACTACACATATCAAATGTAATACAAATTACTTTTGACATAAACGTCTACTACACGACTGACTGTTCATCATAACTTCAAACTTCTCTTGTGAATGATTGTTAAAATGTCAAAAATCTACAACTTTTCCTCAGTGATGTGATTTTTTTTCAACCTTACCAACATCCTTCATGTCAGTTTTTTTTTTAAAAATTTTTGAAAGACTTATTTAGAGAATAAATTACACTACATGTGTGTGTCTGGTTATGAGATTTACTCTGGATTCAAGAAAATTCAAATTATCGACTTCAGTTTGTTTTGTGCACAGATGGGCGAAAATAACTGTGTGTATGCACATAATTAGTCAGTTAATCTAATTACAGGCTACACGGTTGGATATGGATAATAAGCGCTCTTATATCGGCAGTGATAAACATTCGAAGAGTTTTAATTAATCTGTTGTATGCAATAGTTTGCACATGACTTTAATGTAGACACTCAAATCAGTTCTAATTTAATCTTGCCTACATTTTACCAGGCTAGTTAGATTTTACTGTGACTGGACGCATTTTCGACAGCAGAGTAGGTTTTATAGATATTACCTAGAAAGAACTTCGTTAGCTTCAAGATGAAGCTCACTCATGGAATTCCAAAGAGGATAAGAGCACGGAAACTATGCAGTAGACAGAATGTAATTACTTCATGAAGGAACTTATTTTATGATGTACAATCAATGTTCATTTCTTGTTCAACAAGGAATTATATAGACAAACTGATGGTGTGGCTATGGGTTCACCATTAGGTTCAATCCTAGCTAGTGTTTTACTCATTTAAGTTATAGAATAGACCATTGGAAGGGATAATTAATCAGTTGAAATTCTACTGTCGATATATGGATGATATATTTCTGACTATGAAAGTGCTGCCGGTAAAGAAGCAGCAAAGACAGGACTCCAGGTGAACATAGACAAGACGGAGGTTATGAAAATAAACAACCAAACAACAACAACAACAACAGAAACATCCCGCGCCAATCACAATCAAAAGGAGGGATTTGAAAGAGGTTACTTCATTCACTTATCCAGGGAGCATTGTCTCAACTACACGAAAAACCGACGAGGATGTCAAATCGAGAATCGAGAAGGCGAAAACACATTCATCAACCTGAAACCAATCTGGAAATCTTCGTCACTCACTCAACATCAACAACAAAATTCGGATTTTCAATACAAACGTCAAGTCAGTAGTCCTTCTATACTGATCAGAAACTTCGTGGGTCACAAAGAATATTTCCAACAGCCTGTTGCAGACCTTTATCAACAACTGTCTTCGCTCTATACTCAAGATCAGGTGGCCGGAATGAATCACCAACAAGAAACTATGGGAAGAAACAAAACAGGAACCAATCGCCTAAGAATATGCAGGAGAAAGTGGAAATGGATTGGACACTCGCTGAAGAGGCCGCTGGGTGACATCGCGCGTCAGGTCAATGCTCGAGTGGAACCCGAAAGGGAAGCGGCTAGTGGGACGTCAGTGCAAGGGTGACATGGAGGAGATCATGTGAAGAGGAGTTGAAACAGTGTGGACTAACATGGATGCAAATGAAAAGTACAGCAGAAGACAGAAGTAAGTGGAGACGTGTAGTTGAAGCCCTATGTTCCACTAGGAACGCAAGGGAACAATAATAATATAATGAAAAAGTGAGCGTGAAGCAACGAACATCCTCGACAAGTTCAGCGACGCTCATCCAGCACTAAACTTTACCAGTAAGAAATAAAAGAATGAAAGTAACTCATCACTAGACGTCTTTCGAACCAGAAAAGATGATGGTACATTAAGAAGGAGCGTTTGTGGGAAATCTACAACAACAGGTCAGTACACTCATTTTTCTGAGTTTTGCGCCTTTGAAATACAAACGCAACCGTGTAGAGTGTTTTGTTCATAGAGCTAGGATAATCTTCTCAAATGACTCTCTCAATCAGGAGCTTAAGATTATCACAGAATTACCTATTGAAAATGGTTTCCATGATAAGTTCATTGGATTCAACTCCAAGCTGAGTCAGTACGACAAAATCTCCAAAAACACCCTGGTTCACAAAACCTAAGTTTCTCGGTGATAACATCAGCGAAACTGTAACACGACGAGTCAAGAAGAATGCAGTTAAAAGAGCATTCAGTGCAGCAGAAATACTTTGTTTCTTCAGAACATCAGCAATTTTACGTTGGAGAAATATTAACAAACTACCTAATTTCGCCTCATCTATGTGTATCTACCAGTCTGACTGCTCCTGTGTAGCTGGTTACATTGGGTGTACAATTAGGCAGTTTCATCATCACTGGATTTCCGAACATGATCCTGCATGGTTAAGCGAGGAAAAAATAAGATGTATTCATAGTTCTGTTTTAGCACACCTAGTAGACGGTGAGCGCATAGCTGGTGTTAATAATAATAATTTGCTTTATTCCAAAACAGTACTTGTGATACAGAATGGAATTCTCAGCATTTTTACTACAGTACTGCATCCAGTTAGTGCATTATCAATAAATAGAATTCTACATAGATTAAGGAAATCACAGTTCATTATTACAACAACACATTGGCAGCTCGGTAGCAAAGCCAACGCTGAACAGTGTTTGGTGTTAGAAAAGTGGGAGCTGTCATATTTACTGGCGTAAGCGAGAGAAAGAAACAAAGCAGCACATAACAGGAAAAAGAGAGAGAGAAAAGGAAAAGAAAGAAAGAAAATATTGTACCTATAAATGAAATGAGTTGGAAAGACGAGGTCCAGTTTTACTACTGACTATTTAATGAATTATAGGTGTCACGCCTAATGCTTTCTTTATCGCACAGAACACGGGCTAATTAGGGTATGGTTGAGTTCTTGCACTTGCTGGTGCGAGCATATAATTTTTATAGTTATTTATCTCGTATTAATTTTACTTTACGAGTTTGTCTTCTACACACAACTGAAGTTGTCAGAATCCACATAAAGAAACCAAACCTGTGTGTTCATGGAATATTCGTGAAATTACATTCCGTACTTCAGCCGTCGTTACATGAATGTAAATACATGACCATTACACCTTCCCGTGATGGTTTTTACAAGCTATCATTCTTTAAAATGTTTTATCTTTACCTGCTTATTACGTAACCAACTTAGACACTCAGTTATTCTTCATCTGCCCTTTATTTTTCAAAATTTATACTTCATGAAATCCGCTTGTGATCATTTCCACCCTTTGATTGCTTGTATTGATTTTCTTCGTTAATTATTACCCCCTTAACATGCTGATATTCACAAGCTATTGTTAAAATAAACTTATCGCCTCTAGATTGGTACATTATTTTGCATTTTATTAAAAGTGCCATATATGTCAGAATAGATTCAGAATTGAGGATCTTACTGAACTAATAGGATAGTGCTTCAAAATCCAGCAATGACGGATGAAAACGCTATATCATTTACTTAACGCGAATGATCTTATCAATAAACATTCACAACAGATGTATATAAGAAATACCACAAAATTCATAACAAGTTGAATACGCGAAGCCATCTGTGAAGAGTGATCCTCACTGATGACAGCTAGTAATCCCTTGGGTTATTATATTCCAATTCAGTTACTGAATGGTTAACATGCTCGATTCCATACCCAATGTCTTGAGGTCAAGCCATGTCGGGACACTGGTTTTCACTGCTAATGAGTCTCAAACAAGACCAGTTATCATTATATTATTATTTCTTTGGCTCCTATGTGTGACATAGAACTTCAACAACACATCTCCATTTCGCTATGTTCTCCTCAGTCCTCTTCATCTGCTCTCAAGATCAACCATAAGCCCTCATCTCCTCCACACACTACCTAACTCATATCATCTTCGGACAGAAGCCCAACTCGTCTTTTTTCCACTCGCGATATACTCGCGCAATGACCTAGCGCTCAATGTCACCCGACGGTCTCCTCAGAGTGTGCCAGATCCCTAGGCATTTTCCTCGATATATTTGTTGAGCAATAGGTTGTTGGCTGGTTCGTTGAGAAATTCCTTGTTTTTAATTCTTTCTGATCATCTGATATTCTGTACTGGGAGAAGACAGCTGTCGATAAAAATCTGCTGTAGCCTGTTCGAAATGCTTTTCTTGACGTGTACTGCAAGTTTCTATCCCATATAGAAGAACTGACTGACTTCATATTAGTGCTGAAAACCATAATAGCGTTATTTATTCTGAATGGAGGTTTCCACACTGATTTCAGAATGATGAGGGTCTGACTTGCTTTTCGGATTCTGATTTTGACATCCTCATTTGTGCCGATTACTTGTAGTTAAAACGATGCTGCGTAGATAAGTGAAGGCAGTTACCTCTTTCAGATTTATTTGGTTGATAGTGATTAGTGGTTGTTTCTTATTGGTTGGTAACCTTCATCACCTCCATCTTCCCTATGCTCACTTGATGTTGCCATTCGGCGTCTTATCCATTACCATTTGCAATTATTTATAGAAATCTTCCTTCTTCTCTTCATCCGAGTTATTTGGGGGAGTGTAGCATCGGACAACTGTAGCTTTTCTTCCTTTTGAGTTGCACCTTGCTGTCACTATCTCAGATGGGAATGTTTCCTATTGAGAAAGAGTCCTAGATGCTGTTGGTGACATCATGATAGTCATCATTAAGTCTGCTCCTCGTTGGCATCTGAGTGATCAGATAGGAGTAGACTACTGGCTCACCAGTTGACAATTTTGACAGTCCACATCCATTACATCTGCAGATTCATAGCACTTCTATACCATATCTTTTCATTTCATCGGCTACCTGCACAGCCTTCCTAGCCTCGTACATTGTATGGACATTCCATGTCCCCATTCTTATTCTTGCTTTCAACATTTAAAGACACATTGGCTGGCTGAATGGCTTCCTTAAGGCTTTCCCATGTCATTCTGTCTCTCCGATTCCAGAAAAGAATGAATTTATCATTGTGTTTTAAAGTTTCTGTATTGATTGAGCTGATGTTCCGGAGTAGGGTCACCAGTTTTGAAACCAATCCTTTTTCTTTTCCCGACTGAAAAACTAGAGAACCAGTTAACTGGGTGAGGTTAAGTATAACCAAACGATACTTCAGTTTTCAGTAATTAACTCGTGATTACATAAGAATTGTTAGTCAGGTCTCTACAAAGCCAACATTGGAGTATAAAAATCGTATACATATTAAATGATATATTTTTAATCTTCACTTTTTTGACTATTTTCTAAATCACATGACTGTTTTCCACTAGTAGCGAAACATTTCACAATATAACAATACTGAATTTATGAGGTTAAACAAAACATATCAATATTCAATAGAGATACTCAGATATTTCAAGGCATAATACTAAGTTATATCACAAGTGAACTGCAATTGCGATTACTCATGCTTATACACTAATTTATGCTTTTTAATATTTACATTGACGAAAGAACATTCTTCTGAATCACTTCTCAAGATCCATACTGTTATCAAGAAGAAGGATATTTTTAATAACATGGAATCAAGAGGATCAAAATATCTCAGAGGTATTTGTGAGCAAATTGTTACTAGATTACAGTTCGGGACATATCTATGTGATAATATGCATGAAAACAGAATTTAACTGACCGTAAGACATCAAAGTAGATTGTCTTCAGTTACGACAAATGCCTCAAATGTAATGTTGAAAATAACTTCATTCACTGTGATTATAAATTTCACATTGAAGGAATGTTAAATGTCATAAAGAAAAAGAAGAAAACTTAGTAGACGTTTGTGCGTGTGCTTACTTCAGTGAGTCAGTGAATATAGGATTGGATAAGAAACGATAAACTAGGTAAATGGAAGAATTCTCTGTACAGGTTGGCGGGCATTTTCCCGCTGTGCCACCAACGCACAGCCATTATAATAAGATGTTACCGAAACAATAATGTTGTTAATATAAAAATTCCTGAATGAATATGGATTTATAACTGTTTAAACCAAAAGACGTCATCGCACACCATGTTATTTATTTATTAATCACCCAAAACCAAATTACATTTACTAGTATTAGGTTATTCTGTTTGAGAAGTGAAATTATAATTCTCATGAAAAAGAGTTTGCTAGATGCTAAAATTACTGGTACAGAACTGACCATACACACAAGATTTCTTTCATATTATCTTCAATAAATCTCACTGCGGATTTATGAACTTGAATTTAGCAATTAGTTTTTTTATTGTTAAGAGGAGAACGATTATATTTTTGTATTATTATTGTTCTTTTTTCTCCAGAGTGGAATATATGCCTGAAAAAACACACCTCCACTTTCCTCTGTTTTCTGCCATCCTCTTCAGCTGCGTCTGCGACTGCCCAAACTCTCTCATCTATTCCACACACGATCTCCTGTATCACCCTCACGCCGACGACTCACTCGTCGCTTCCCATTTGGATTCCACTCGAGCGATGGTCTGCATCGCGCGCGATGTCATTTGACGGATTCCTCAATGTTTGTTCAGTCCACCTACATTTTTTCGTACAAATTTGTTGATCATTCGGCTCTTGGTTGGTTTGTTCTTAGAGTTTCTTGTTACTTATTCTTTCTGGACAACCATTTGATCTTCAGTGTGCAGCCAGCTAAGACGGCTGTTGATTAAAGTCCGTAACTTGCTGGGAATCCTTTTCGTGACACACTGGCCAAGTTTCTGACCCGTATAGAAGGACCGGCTTGACACTGGTATTGAAAATGCAAATCTTGTTTCATATGCAAGGCGTTAAAGATTTTCAAACCTGTTTCAGGTTGAAGGGAGAACAATGCTGAATAGTAATCTATTTTATTCCAAAAGCAGTACTCATATTACAACAGAGAATTCCCAGCAGTTGTCACAGTATTGCATATAATTTACTCTCAATATAAATGAAATTAACCACTGGAATTTGTCCACATTTATGGCATAAAGTCAAAAATGTGCAAAGTACAAAATGATAATAATAACAGTGAGTTTGTTTCAAACAGTATTTTCAATACAGTTTGGAAATTTTAGCATGTTATAAAGTATAAAATCCAATGTTCTTTTGACAGCATTGTGAGGGGAAAACAAAGAATAACATTTTTTACCGAGCTTAAACGATATTTTCACTTATGAGTAAATGAGCATGAGAGGATTATAAACATAAGAATAATAACAGTAAAGCTTGATGGAATAAGGATGGAGAAAATGGTATATTTACTAGTGCAAAGAAGGTTAGTTAGTTCATTTCTGACACTATTTTCATCACATAAAGTATGTGCAAAATATGGTATAGTGGAATTTTAATACTTAGACGTGCGCGCATAAAGTTTTTTGAAATGATCGTGGCGGCCTGCTTAAACTTTGGGCTACCAAAATTTTCCATCATTTATATAGCATCTGATTTGTTTTAATTATTCAAATTGTGTCCAAATCGTATCATTTACTCTCGCGATTATTTAAAATGTTTTCAACCGCCTGATTTACGAGTTTCTAATAAACCCAAGAAAAAGCATCATGGTGGGTGGCGACGAGCCAATCATCAGATGACTGTTCCTCTGATTATGAGCACAAATTGCAGGTCATTATCGAACAGGATTAATTACTTGCTGAAGCAGAATGGTTCATATAACTGGTTCTTTTTTACAGGAAATTTGGAGTTATCAAATCAATAAAGCATACTGAGATAAACTTTTAAACTGTTCTACTTTTTGCGTTTATAAAAAACGTTTTATCCTACCTGTATACTGCATTTCCGGTAATTGCTCTCAGTGAAACAGAAAGACTCAAGGTTTTGTAGATTAATGTCGTGTGTATATTTGCTTGTTTATCACCAGTACTGAATTTATTAAATTTTTAAGTCTTTAAATCTTCCTATTATTAATATTAGAACAAGACATATAAGCGAACAGTATTCTTGTTTTCAGTTAGATCTTCTTCAAGCTTTGCTCAAATTTACATAGATTTATATATAGAAAATTTTAACCAATGACGGTGATTTTGTGGATCAAATAATAATTAATGTGATAAATGTTCTGAACGCCAGTAATAACGATGATCATAATGATATAAAATAATGATAATAAGGAGTCAGTTGCTGGATGTGGCTAGCAGTGGAATCCAGGATAACGCGAATTTCGTCTTATTTGTGACTCGTCACCCAGATGTACCTACATTTCTCAGTGAGTGATGATATTCCTAGCAAGGCTAGAACCCAGTGACCATAGTTTCAAACACCAGAGCGTTAACCACTAAACCATTTGGGCCACGAGAGCCACATATTGTGCAACGAGTCCCAAACAGGACGAAATGCACATCCTGGATTACACTGCTAGTCACCGTCCACCAATTAACTTCTAATTACATGCCCAGACATCGTCAAAGCATCTGCACAAGAAGCCGACATGTCAACCGAGCACCTAGATCTAATCAATCAATGGCGAAATCTAAAATTGAATTTCATGAATGATGATAAGTTTTATGCAGGTGGCGATAAGGATAACAGATGTAGTAATATGTGTATATGTAGACAATTTAATAAATAAATTAGGTCAAATCTCAAAAGTTACATAATACTAAAGGTGAAGTGGACAAATAATGGGTTTAAATAAATATCATAAAAGTACGAAGGAAACGGAAAATAAGAAAGCGTAGGTGGGGAGCTTTTAATTAGAATCTAGCTTGGCCAAGGGCGAGACAGAGGTAGAACAAACTTCTTTTGTATGCAAAGACGAGGATTTTTCTCTCGAATTAATTCCCATAGCTTCGGCTATGTGTAAAAGGAGGGTTCGAATTCCGTTCGAAAGATTCAATGGAATGCAATAGATAACTTTGAAGGCACTACTTCTGTCCACTTGGTGACTGCTATCGTCAATCAAATGAGACGAAATAGAACTTCTTATAGATTTTATTTGGCCTTTTGTGAACCACATTATTATTATTTGATCCACAAAATCACCGTCATTGGTTAAAATTTTTATTTATATAAATCTATGTAAACTAGAGTAAAGCCTGAAGAAGATCTAATTGAAAACCACAATATTGTTTGCTTATATGTCTTGTTCTAATATTTACTAATTTAATAAGAAAATTCATCTCACACTGCACAAACTCCATATGCGTATAATCAGTTACTGAATTACTTTAAACTACTCAAAATTTAACGACTGTCTGAGGCCTGGACGAGGATGAAGAACTGTTCAAGACATGTTCAATTACTATCCACTCTGTAATTTTAAAGCTATTAAAATGCTTGAGTTAAGTGTTCCAAAGGGAAGTGAAGACAACGATAAAATATCACTTAAGTGTATTAGAACTTAAACTAATTTACAATTTTTAAAAAAATTTAAGTTCTTCTGTAATGCATATCACAAAATAAAGTTGGAGGCAAGAAGCTTGAAGACATTTCTTAAGGTTTCTTTCTGGTTTTGTCTAGATCAGCTATTCCATAGCCTAGTACTACGCATACATTTTGGACGCTTTTAGAAAGGTGATGGTTATACACTTCTTAAAAGACACCTTCGAATTTTTGAACCCAATAAATGAGATTAACATGTCTGGCAAGATTGTGGCCTCAGTAGATGTCATATCACTGTTCGTTAATGTTCCTCTGACAGAAACAGTAGGCTGTTTTTGTAAATTTATTGATTTAAGCAATTTAAATGTTGAAATAACTGCCAAAATATTCATTCAAGAACTAATACTCAGATGAATTTTATATATGTTCAAAGCAAGTTCACTTTTAAAGGTTTGAATAAATTTGGTCATTAGGTATATGATATTCATTATAATAAAGGTTTTTGTATTTCCCAATGAATGAAAAACAAAACGATATTTCTGTTTTTACTGATGTTTCCATATTTAATGCCTAATAGCTTTATCAAAGTATTATTAAACCGGAATTTACAAAATCTCAGCTTATATATAACAACTTAATCATCGTTCTTCAGCACGGGGTCACTTTTGCGTTGTCAAGTTGGTCAGTTGGTAAAGATAACAAAACCAAGTGTAGATTGTTGGATTTGATCGGTGTGTAAAATTATAAAAGCAGTGTGTGTTTACATAGTGAATTTGCTTATCACATTCGTGTTGATTTTGTCACTTCATGGGGGGAGGAGGTGTTTTAACCAGGTCAAATTCTGTTTCAGTTCATCATTCGTATTCAGACAATTCGGATTCCATTTGATATGAAGTGCTTCTGATAAATTAGACGTTCTTTGTGATTCCTGAAATTTTTCTGGATTATTTCAGTATTGTCAAAATCTATAGCGTGTAGACATCTTTGGCTGATGATTTTTCAAGTTTTTCTAGTTCAACCGGATTTCTCGGTGGTTGAACAGATGCTCTACGGTGTTCATTTCTTCTGATTTTGATTTCTCTCTGGCGATGTTTGTCCGATGTATATCGCATCACATTCTAAGCATTTTATTTTGTAGACACAATTAGATAGAGAATCTTTAGGGATTTGCTTTTTATATGGACAAGGTTGCTTTGCGGTATGTTTGATGTTCTGAAGAAAACTATGATGTCGAGCTTGTTAAGTACTCTTCTGATATCGTCTGACGTCTCTGCTCTATATGGAATGACGACTGTTGAGGTCCATGTTTTCGGAATTCGTTTTCAACCATATTTAATGTCATTGTTGATTTTGTTGATGAAGTTCTTTGGGTAGTTATTTTGCTTGAGAGTCTCAGTAATGTTTGATATTTCTTCTTTTTCTTTCTCATCCGTTATCAAAGAGTGTGCTCGTCTAAGAAGACTTGAAACAACTGACACTTTTGCGCTGATAGGGTGTGATGATGTGAAGTCTAAATATTTGCTGTAGTGGGTTTTCTTCCTGAATATAGATATACTAAAATGTACGCTCAATGTACAGTTCCTGTTTAGTGTTGAAATTTATCGACAGAAGGATAGAGTAGCAATGGAGTCTCCGCTTAGTTCATTACTTGTCGGCAGTTTCATGGCACACCCATAATCACTTCAAAGTATACAGGCGTTATATGGTTGTCATTTTCATCATAACCGATGAAAATGTTGACCTGAATAAGATCCTTCCAGTATTTAATAGCAGTCATCGACTAATTGGCTTTATTCTAGAAGCTGAGTCAGAAGGAATGTTCGCCTTCTTAAATGTTCAGTATTCGAGGAGAAGTGAAGGGTTATTCAAGAGATAAATTCATCACAAACCAAAATGGAAAAGGCAGCTGACTAACTTTTACAGCTTTTTCTATTAGGTAGAAAAAGAAACATCACTGAATCAGTGGCATATGCATAGAAGACACACTAAATAGAGAAATGGAGTCTTTCCATGACAATCTAATTCAGAATGGTTATTCACCAGCCCATCATTAACAAACATATGAAACTTAAGATGAATAATCCATAAAAGACAGAAATACCAAAAAACGTTGGTTGTAAACCTGCATTTCACAGGTAACACGACAGCTGAAAGTCTTTGAAGCAGATTATGCAGAGTGATTCGAAAACATTCTTCACCTCATCTTTATGTCTCACCTTCCCCACGCAACCTCTTATTTATCAAAACGTCAATGTTCCACTATTGACAACATCTACGTGTATTTATCGATTCACTTGCTTCTGTGGATCTAGGTAAGTAATCCGCATCAATAGGGTACTGTCTAGACGCGCACAAGAACATCTCCAAGTATGATTGCCAATAAGAGAAATTAGATAGACCAATATTTCATTTCATCAGTACCTGATTCTTACAAATCATTCTTCATCAATAGAAAAGTCTTTCAAAGTGATATATAAGGTGAGGACAAGTCGTCTGAAAAGATTCCAGCTACATTTTCTGTCCACAGGAGAAGCTGTTGCTGTATATACAAAGGCAACTTTGAACTGTGTATATAGAATGCGGTTAATCCAATCCGGTTTACTACCGTGACCTTAAAATTTCTTTTCTATCTAATTCGTATAAAATAACTTTGTATATACTCCATATTCATCCAGCTTTTGATTTCTTCTTATTTATTCCTTTTAAACTCCTAACTTTAAAATACCCCTAAAAATATTCTGAATCTCTTACTTTTCTGAACAATGTCCCTGTTTCCAAGCGCTTCTAGTTTATGATGGTAATGATTTCTGAACGATCATTATTATTGTTCCCGTGGGTTCCGAGTGGGACATAGGGCCTCAGTAACAGATCTCTGTTTCATCCTGCTCTCTACAGTCCCCTTTAATTGGCTTCACAATTTCCCATATACTTTCATACCCTCACACGACCAACTTCCTGTCACCCTTACACTCAAACCCAAGTCGTTTCCCACTCAGGTTCCACTCGAGGGTGTGCCAGACTTGTAACATCACTCAACGGTCTTCTCAGCTTGTGTCAGATCCATCTCCATTTTCATCTGAATTTCTGGTTTTTTGTTGCTGATTCTTTCTGGCCGGCCATCTGATCTCCAGCATGAAGCCAGCGGAGACAGTTGTTGATAAAAGTTCGAAGCAACCTATTCGAAATACTATTTGTGACGCATGAGTCAAGCTTCTGACCCATATAGGAGAACTGGCTCAACACATGTGTTGAAAGTCCGAATTTTATTCTCTTTGCTGACTGTATGCAGCAGATTACCAAACTGCTTCTATCAGAATGATGAAGAACTGTTTTGCCTTCCCAATTCAGATTCTGACATTGTCATCCATGTTGTACCCTCTAGTTGATACGATGCTGCCTAGTTAAGTGAAATTTCTGAGTGGTACTCACCACCTACTGTTTTTGAATTGTTCAATTTTCTATTATTCCTTAAACGTAATTTCGCATGTTTTGTCATCCACTGACTTAAACAACTGACCTTAGGGGCAGTTCTCTGACCTTTTACAATATTATACAGCTTTGAACTGAAATTTCGATAAGAATATTCTTTGCTAACCTAAGTCTTTTTGATTTATTTCAAATGGGTATTTTTCATGCTTTCTACTTATCTTAAAGAATTAAATCTGTGGATACTAGAAATTCCAGAGAAATTCATAATCTGGTGAAATCCACCATTACGTTGTTAGAAGACCAGACCATATGATAAAAATTCATTTCAAATAACAGCTGACGACAGATGTACTGCTGAATCATTCAGAAACGACTGTTCATGAACTTTGACCGGTCCATTCTAATGCATTTAAATAAACTAGTGATATATCTTTTACCATCAACCCAAACAGAGATACATTATCCCTTACCTGGAAGTAGAAACGTTGCAACCTGTAACAAAACAATCTTCTGAATCATGTTTAATGTTTAAGCTTATTGCTACTTAAACCTCCATTGTTGAAAACTATACAGGAACTTCGCTTGCTTGTTCTAAAACCTTTCTTTAGTGCTCGAAAGAAGTTTGCCTATAAATGCAGTGTGAACACTATACATTCTGACATTGTACCCCACCAGAATAATGTTTCGAGTCTAGACAAAGGTGCAAATTTTATTCAAGACAACTTCTTAGACCTTTGACTCTATTCCCAGGGCACTTTTACTAAGCAAACTGATTTCAGCACACACTGAGTCCTAGGTAAAAGATGGGTAGGAAACAAGGTGCTGTTTGTAAATGGAAAGCATTTCACTTCTTTCACTACGGGTATTGGTGTGTCTCAGGTGCTGTACTTTCTTCACTCCTATTTTCTTTATTTTCGCATCTTTGTTTTTCTTTTACGTTCCCAGTGGAACATAGGGCTTCAAGGTAAAGCTTTGAAGTTTCGGTAGCAGGGTTGGTTATTTTTACGGGATGGCGTTGCTAGCCTCGTGCACAACCTTCCCTCTTTAACAGTCTAATAACTGACTTTATGAGATAAAGGAACGCGTCAGCCGGGGATTGAACCCCACACCACCTGTATGACTGGCAAGCATTCCACCACTGTGCCACCGACGTACCGACTCATCGGCTCCCGTATTCTTCCAAAGCTAATTTACTTAAGTATGGTGATGGTCTGACTGGTTTCTACAGTGGATTTTTCTGGTCTGAACATATTCTTATCAGAAGTTAACCGATAGTTTCACTCTGTCCGAGTGTCATATTGCTGATTTTAGTTTGAGACATAAACAAAACTTGCGTGGAATGATTCATTCCCACTGTTTTTGTAATACTGACGGCAATTAGAAAAGGTATAAGACAAATACCTCCTATCTCAGCATCAGTTTCTCTTCGAATCTCTTTTGGTCGTATCATATTCTGTTTATTTCTAGGTGGAATTTTCATTTGAACTACTCAATAACGAAGTTGAGACTTACTGTTGGCATAACTCAACCTTCTCTTTTACAATTTATTAATTCCTGTATTCTGCCATTTTTTTTATTTCCCTGGACTGCTCAAGAATGACTGTGTCATACTACATAGAACACTGAAGGCTGCATTCAGGGTAAGTGGTGTGGCTTTGACTCAACTGACTAATATTTTTGTTGACAGCCATTTTAATTCCTGAAAGCAACTGTTAAGTTGGCTGACACCAACCGTCCTCTTTATTCACAAATTTTTCCTTGTATTTCTACGGGTAAAACCAGGAGAAATTTCATCAGAATTTCGTGGTTGAAGGCCGAAATATAAAAATTCACAAAATAGCTTATAAGCTTTTTAAATAAATAAATCAACGGTAAATTATAACCAAATTTATAATTACTAATATTATTTATTAACTATTCATTATATTCCACAAAGTTTCTGTTTTATCGTCTTTATTATTTAAAACAATTAGTTTCCTTTATGAATTTAGACAAAGCAATGAAGACGTAATTTGTCTGAATCGTGTAATTTATTTGCGCAACACTTATTTCGAACAATCTGATCACACACGGACTTGTCATAGGAATATATATGAAATTAATAAAGAGTTAAGAAGTGAGAAAATAGACTTAGGTCAAGTTAAAAGGACATATTGAAGGTTAAAATAACAATGAAGATCGCCAATAGTACACCTTCCCTAGCTGGTATCAAAACAAAGTTTACCAAGGAAGGTTTAGTGTGATGACGAATTGTTGCTTTGAACGCATTAAGTTGGTTTAAATTTCCTAACTGCTAACTAGGGCTTCCACAAACTTTAGGATACGCCCCAAACACGTTCTATAGATAGGTTTAAAAGACGTGTAAACATCAATTTTCTGTCCTGTCTCTATAATATGTTTCGCAATGGAGGAGCTAGGTCGTTGTATGTTCTCACCATTAATGGGTTCTTGGGACTCTATTTGCTTCTGAAGCCATTTAGGAATATGCTGTGAAGCCAGCCCTTACTTTCAGAGACTGATGAGTCCTCCCTATGTATGTGTAGCCACACGTACATTCAAATTGGTAAATACAGTGGGATGTGACATCATTTTCTCATGTTCAAAGGGCTTAGATGGATATATTGGATTCAAATTCTCAATTATTATGATATTAGCTGCATAAAAAATCTTTTTCACAGCCGTGTTCAGTCTTTTTCTAGTTATCAAGCTGCAATGAAGCTGAGAATTCCGTCCCTTATTATTATTATGGTTTTGGAATAAAGCGATAATATTAGATTATTATAAAGTAGCTGGATTATCTTGGCCAAAGTGCATGAGTTATCAGAATTTAGTGAGACAAAAGTTACCCAGACTGGAGAAATAATTGAAAATTCCCACAATGAAATGTCATACAGATAAATTCGATAACTGTTCACCTCAGAAAATCACAGTTCACTTAGGTGAACTGGAAAATATCCGTCAGAATTTTATGTTAATTTTTTATTTTGATTAGATTTCAATGTAAATACACGAGGAGTTAAATTGTTTATCTTTCAATTCACATCAGAATCAGAGATGAACTCGGAATTCCAGCTTTTGGATGTTTTGCTAAAAACGCTGGGAGATATGACGGTTTTCTTCAGAGATCAATCTACAGCAAAACCAACATGGAATGATTAATACATGAATTTTGAAAGTTCAGAAGAAGAAAGAGAAATCTGATCCACAGTCGATAGTGATCTGGAGAGGCTCCAACAAGTCTTCCTGGATATCCTTTAAGATTTATCGAAAAAAACATGAAATTTCAAAAGATTGATTACTGAACAACGAATATCTTTTTTTGACAACTTCATCCTTCAGGCTCTACAGTTAAATGTCCAAAATAATGAAAAAAATGACTATTATTGACAGCATCAGTGTTCTTTTGAAGGAAACATGGAATTACTGACATCAAAATTGTAAAAGTTATTTGCAAACAGATTGTTAATATATGTATATGGTAATATGTATAGTTGTATTACTAAATTAAACACCAATATTACAAAGTAAATGATTACGAATAACAACGAATACATAGTAATGAATTCGCATGAGTCATGTTCATAATTAATTATATTCATATTGATTATAAAACTCAAATGGATGAATGATTATGTCAAGGACGGGTGGTGGAGAGAAACAATTTGGGGTAGAAGGTTACATGTGTCAGTGTGTAAGTTAAGCAGTTTACTTGGTACTCGAGAGATGATAGAAAAAGATTGTTCGATGCTAGCTTTATGGCCCGTTTGGAATAAGTGGTCTAATGTCGATCTGTTGATGGTTTTCACAACACCTTTATGTAGCCACATTGGTAGGTGTGCTGCTCCCGAGTACAAAAAAACAAACTCCTATAGGGACGGCAAATATAACTCGCTCCATAAGCTCAGATGATTTGATAGACACAAGAAGAGGTAGTTAGTTTAGGTATTTCATCTTCCAGTTGAGAATTCACCACCTGCCGTGTAGAAAATATGACTTGTAGTTTATCTGCGTTAAAAGTTCTTTGATGAATGGATTTACTTAACTTACTGGTAGTTATTTCACTAGGTGCCTTCCATATATATATATATATATATACATATATATGTATATATAGGCCTCCTATTCACAGATAGAGAACAGTCCTTTCCAACTTTCTTGGTCATGTGTTTCTTGATGAATAAATAAATTACTAGAGCACCTAGGTACCGAATACTCCAAACAGCAGAGGCTATTTCAGTTCGCCTAAAGCAACTGGTGCTCTGTGTGCAGAAGAAAAAGGACTAACCATTGTCTAGTCTGCGAATTCATAAATACTTTATTACCTCGGCCTTTTTTGTTATGGCCCTCCATCCTGCACATATAAATTCCCCTAACCCTCGTTGGTACGCTTGAATTAACTAGTCGTTTGTTTCCTTACTTAAAAGTAGTTGTTAACGCACACACTGTCGAATGTTAATCGCTCCCAGTGATTTTTAATTTTATAATAATGCTTTTATTTTGAATAACTAATTCACAATTACCACTCTCACATGTTCTTTTTGGATATTTCCTCACCTCTTCCACACTTCTTCAATGGACACTCAACTACCTTCCTTCTCACTCAATAACAATTTTAACCTTATCGAATTTCTAACTCTTCCTTCTTTTGTGACGTTGAGCGATATGTGATTTTGATTTTACTTTTAAAGCCACATCTGAGTAATTATATCGGTTGTGTCACCTTCCTATTACTCAATAATGGACTATTATAAATACGATTGTACAGCCTCTGAAGATGATTTCTTCGATAAAAAGAATTTTCTTCACTGAATTGTCTTTTTCTTTCCGTGGAAGTTTAATTCTTATTAAATTTCCGTTATTGCAATGTCTGATCAGCCACCGGAAATCGTTGTACAAAATAAATCATTCCTATTATTATTAGGGAAACTTAATGGACTTTGGACATTTCCTGTACTTTATTTCCGATATATTTTGAATAATAATCTATGCAAGCCTGAACCATGTGCCGGTAGGCTCCTTCCTTGGATCAATATTTGTAAAGATGTTGATAATCTGTGGCTAAGAATTAATTATACCCTTTCACTAAATATCAATAATGACAAAACAGTAAATATCGGTGAACAATAGCAGATCACATGCAACAATGAAACTTGTGCGCCAAATAAAAACATGGACCAAAATCTCGTGGTTCCTTGCCCAACAGAGTGCCTTATTGCTGATTCATTTTGGCCACCTGATTTTGAGTCTCAAGCGAAGGTGGATGTTGATAAAAATCTGCAACTGTCTGTCGGAAATGCTTTTCTTGACATAAGCGCTAAGTTTCTGACTCAAAAAGAATAACTGACAGAATTAATATTAGTGTTTAAAATCTAAAACTCCTACTTTATGCTGATTGAGTGAAGTAGATTTCTACACTGTTTTCAGAGTGATCAAGGTAAACCATGCCTTCCTGACTCTTGTTTTGACATCCTTATCCGTGCCGACTTCGCTACTTCGGGGTGCCACCGACAATTATGCATCTCATCCAAAAGCTATACGGCAATGCTGCATGCCAAGTAATCCACAATGCGAAACTTACAGAACCCTTCGAAGTGAGGACAGGAGTAAGACAAGCTGGCTGCATACTATCGCCAATGATTTTTCTGATTGCAGTAGATTGGATAATGTGACAGACAGTGAGCGGGCAGCGAGGAAACAGGCGTAAAATGGACTCACACAAAAAACGTGGAGGATCTCGACTTCGCCGATGATATACGTCTGATTTTCCACAAACTGGAAGATATGCAAACGAAAAGCAACAAGTTAGCAGAAGAAGCATCAAAGATAGGACTTCAGGTGAACATAGAGAAAACAGAGGTGATCAAGATTCCTGGACACCACCAACAGGAACAACAACAACAGACAACAATCGGCATAAATGGAAGCAACCTGAAAGAAACAACCTCTTTTACCTACCTAGGAAGCATCGTTTCAACTACAGGCCAACGGAACTGACGAGGATATCAAAGCAAGAATCGGAAAAGCAAGACAAGCTTTCACTACTCTCAAGTCTGTGTGGAGGTCAACAACACTCAGCTTCAAAAATAAGATCCGGAATTTCAACTCCAATGTGAAGTCAGTGCTACTATACAGATGGATCAGAGACGTGGCGCGTCATAAAGAGCATCTCAAACAAACTACAGACCTTCATTTACAGCTGTCTTCGCTCAATACTCAAGATCAGATGGCCGGCCAGAAAAGATCAGCAACAGAGATCTTTGGGAGCGAACCAACCAGGAACCGATTGTGCAACAAATAAGCAGGAAGAAATGGAGATGGATTGGCCATACTCTGAGAATATAAAACCATCAAGTGAGTGACATCACTAGACAAGCCCTCGAGTGGAACTCGAAAGGGAAGCGGCGAGTTGGTCGTCAGTGCGAGGGTGACTTGGAGGAGGTCATGTGAAGAGGAGATGAAAGCGTGTAGACAGACTTTGAGCCAAATGAAAACTCTAGCAGAGAACCGAAAGCAATAGAGGCGCACGGCTGAAGCCCTATGTTCCTCTCGGAATCAAAGGAAACAATAATAATAATCCGTGCCGACTGTCTGTAGATGAAACGACAAGTGTGGCATGTGACCTACTTTAAATTAATTCCATTGATAGTGATTGGTACTAGTTGTTGTTGGTTGATTATCTTCATCACCTCCATCTTGTCTGCGTTTACATGAAGTCCTGCCTTTGCTGACCGCCTTTTCTGCCAGCTTGTTGGTTTTCACCTGTAAGCCTCCGAATTTACGTGACATTGAACATAAATCGTCCACAAAGTTCAGATCTTCTGCATTCTTCTTACCAACTCAGTGTATTCCTGTCTTCTCGCTCGCTTTGGAGAGCCAAATAATCCAGCCCATCACAATTAGGAATGCCATCGGTGATACAAGACAGCCTTGTCTTACACCTACCTTCACTTCAAAAGCCTCTCTGAGTTTTCCATTGTGGATAACTTGACATGTGATATCGTTATACAGGTGTTGGATGTGGTTGACAAAGGTTTGGGACATTAAAGTGCGTAGTGTTGAATTAGCTTCCGAGTCCCTTCGCTGCCAGTGCTTTTTCAAAGTCTATGAAATTGAGGTAGAGATTTGGCTGTCACTCTGTGCTCTGTCCAGTGACGGTTTGCACAGTTGCAACTTGACCAGTAAATGATTTGGCTTTCCTGAATACAGCTTGTGTAGAGTGAAGTTCTTCATCCAGTGCATATTTTATTCTCTCCAGGATGACATGACTTAATACTTTTCTTGTCGTAGACAGCAGCATGATTCCCCGCCAGTTCTTGCAGAGGCCTAAATCGTCCTACTTTGGCATTCTGACTAGGCAGGCTTCCTTCCAAACCTTTTGCAAAGTATGGTGAGCACATCCGTTTTCAGTGCTTCCAGACGAATTCCATCTGGTTCTGCTGCTTTCCCGGCTGGCTTTCAGTGGCTTGACAGGACACGATGTTTCACTTATTTGCTTTATTTAGAAAATAATGGAAGCCATTCGCAAAGCGTGAAAGAATATTCCTTTGTGCCTCTAATAAATCTAGTCCAAGGGAGTATAAGTTTCATATAGCCTCGCCTAAACAATACCAGCTAAATGATGCATTTTAATCCTATGACCTCAGTGATTTACAAGATGTACAACCGCCTTCCGTGGACAATGATATAAAACCGCACAAAAGAGACAATTTACGAACACACGTATTAACTTATATCGCTGTCCTTTCAGCGTTGCACAACGAAAATTTTGTTTATTAATTCTTAACTGTGCAAGACTAATTTGTATAACTTAGATGATAACTTTTTAAAGTTCATTTTCAAGAACTCCTAAATGAAAATTTTTAAAGCGGCTAATTTAAATTATTCTCATTAAATTGTCCAATTACACTTCTAATTATCTTTCCTATTAGATTAAATTTTACCTAGTCTACATCTCTCCTCAATTCCATTATAACTGAAATATTGCCTTTTGCATCTAAAATACGATAATAATAATTAAACACAGGCAGCAATTGAATGACAGCAGAAATGAATGATATATATATATTATATATGTATACATATTTCTCTGCATGTATTGAGGAAATAAATTTTCACGCCTGGATCCACTTCACTGGCTTAATTAGTTTTACAAACCAGGACACTTTAGCATTTCAAACGTGAACTCACCTTCAAAGCAATAATTCGCTTAATTTACGCTTCATCACTGGAAAGTTGAACAATAATAAAACTCTAATTAACGGATTTTATTCCGTCATGTTTCTATTGTTGATTTGCAGGAGAGATTAGTTCTTCCTTAGATACTGAATAGAAGCAGTTTGAAGTGCATTGGTGGCACAGCGGTTACGACTCTCGCCGATCATGCACATGGTCCGGGGTTCGATCCCCTGCCGACGCACACCCGATATCAATGGTCGGTCTGCAAAATTTGGGCTACCGATATCACATGCTGAAAATTCCATACCTGTACCAAAAAATACGGTATGGAATCAAGCTGTAATAAAATAAATACTAATGGTGAACACGTAAAGACTATCAGCAGAGCGCATTTGGCTAAGGAACCTTCAAAACATAAATAGCGTGAATCATGAAGACAGCAACATGAAGCTATCCATTTACAATCTCTACAGCAAAGAGACAAAGGGAAACTTGATTTCCATCTCCATCGATTCGAGTGTTTTATTTTCGAAGTGAAGCTCGTTATTCCTACAAATACGACATACAAACTTCCGTGTAATAACTGTCACACGGCAATCAAGTGAAGCAGTCTGCTCTTCATTATTTCGTTTTGTAATGCTTTATCAACAAATACGGACATCAAGCTTATATTGGTGTATCTTCCTCTTCTTTGCTTACTGAAGCTGGAGTTCCTCAGGGTTCTGTTCTCTCTCCGTTTCTCTTTTCCTTCTTCTTACATGATTTACCTCTTTCAGATGAAATCAACTTCGTCAAGTATGCCGATGACCTGTCTGTATCGTTTCCCATTAAGTCTCAGTCAGACTGTTTCAAATTAAATAGCTTTCTGTCGGACATCAGTCAGTGGTCTAAACTAAATGGTCTCATGCTGGATCCCTCCAAATGCCAGACTACTGACTTCTCCTTTAGGCATAAACGAGATCAACAAACACTAGTAAGTTCTCATGAAGCCTGCTGCATTGAGGGGACTAAAATTGAAACTAAGTCTAATGCAAAATACCTCGGTCTAGTTCTATCTTCCAACCTTACTTGGACATCTCATATCCTAACGATTTCTAAGAAAGTGTTCCGTCTAACCTACTACATTAAGAAACTTAGACAATCTGGAATCACTCAACCTCTACTTTCACAATTTGTCAACTCTTGTATCTTATCTATTCTACTTTACTGCTCCCCGTTAATCTTTCGTGGGCTACTGAAAAAGGATTATACCATCCTGAGAAGGATGTTGAAGGTAGTTAGTAGGACCAGTGGTGTAAAACTCAGTCAGCTCGTCACTACATTAGTCGAAAGGCATCTGAATACATGAGAAAAATGGTCTAAAACCATACACTCCGACCCCCAACACCCCTTCTATTCCCAACTCTCGCTTTGTATCTCATCAAGTAGAACCAGAAATCAGTATAAAATAATCTATGCTCGTACAACCAAGTACAGGAACTCAACGATATCATACTTAGATCATGTTCTAAGTGACAGAGACAATGTTAAGCGTGAAACCTATGACTTGCTTTGTTGTTAACAACATAATTTTAGGCTCTTTTATTTCTCTCTTATTTTGTATTCTATAGTGAACTCCTTCTTAAACATACTTAGCTACCTAAATTATTAACATTGGCTGACGTTTTTGTACTTGACTGTATTCCTTCTTTTGTGTATCTACTGGTTCCGACTATATTAGCACTATGAGTATTACAAAATTGTCCTGTCATTAACCATCATGTAATTATTAGTTTTGTCGTTGTTTTTTTTGTTCGGCAATATTAACTGACAATCGTTGGTTGTGAAAGCCATTATCACCACCCTAAAATGTTGTATTATGCAGGATTACTCACACTACCACTACAAACACTGCATTAGACCTGACATTAAAAAACAAAACAACAACCCTGAAATGTTATTTTATGATTGTTTAGTGTTGTTTCAAACAAATTACCTGATCTTCTTGGCGATAAACATTCTTAAATATCATTTCATAGCTTCTTGTATGACTATTGCTTTACTGTCACCATGCATAATCACATCATAGCCTCTACTACCCAATACTGAGATATTATTTTATGTTGTTTATTTTCCTTTCTACTTCTTAGTATTTTTTTCACATTTTTTTTTATTATTTTTGTGTTTGTTTTTTGTTGTTGTTTTATATTTATTTTTTGAAATATTCTTTTTAAACGTTGGATAAAATTAGATGCAAATATTGTAGATATGTGCTGAAAATTCCACACTGTACCACTAGTACTGTTTCTGGAATAAAGCAAATTATATTTATTAATTATTATTATTATAAACATTTAACGCTTATTATTGTGTTATTGAATTAAATTAACAAAGATATTATGTAACTGGTACAGTCATCCAGTTTTCAGTCTCCACTGTATGCAACAGAATCTTTATCCTATCTTTCAAGTCACCTAACAACTCTAGTAGGTCGATTGAGGCAGAATGCTTGTACAAAAATCGTGTCCAGACAGCGATTAAAAATACGGAATTGTTTTGAATGCGTATTTTCAATACTGATGAAATCTTACGTCTATTGGTTACCCCAGAAGTGAGGAATGTCATCAGCAATATATTCAAAATTAAAGTAGAATTTTATCTTCAATCTTCAAAAATAACACAGGCTTCAACTAAATTGCAACACTAAATGCCATCTTCCTGAAAATACATTTAATCATAATATTGTAGATACGAACAAAGTAGTGGTTAATCCCTCTGATAGGAATTTATTTGATTGTGAGAAGTCGCTCCTTAAAAAAGGGATTTAATTTTCATGTAAACAAAAGACCATTGTCGGTCTTCGCAATTGTCCCGGCCACTGAACCTTCAGTAAAGTGTGTGACAGTCGAAGAGGTAGACATTATAAGACACGAAATTTCTGCTACCCTGCTAAATCAGAAGCCAGATTTTTCGAATATAAGCAAAAGTGAACGAATGCCATTAAAACAACCACACAAAGATAGATCAGTTGTGAGAGCAGATAAATGCACTACCACAGCTGTTATAAAATCTGTAGATTACGCAAAGAATGCTATGGAACACCTTAATACTGGACTCTATGAAAAGGTCAACAGGATAAAGTCAGGGTCAGCGTTGAATAAATTAAAGGCTGGAACAAGCAAAATGCTACAGTCAACAAAAGAGAAACTCGGAATATCACTTTGGTTTACATTGGTTCCAAAATATTGGGATGCTTGTAAATTTTATGGACTAACGTTTACGCACTCATTGGAAGGGAATGCAGTTGTGAGGCTCCCTAATCCCCCAAGAATATGATTGAGGTATGTGGGTGATATCTTTGTCATAATCAAACGCAGTATGTTGAATGAATGAGCAATATGTCAAAAATCCTAAAGTTTTCAAAAGAGGTTGAATCCGATGCAAATGATTTGGCTTTCCTCGACTGTTTGGTCAAAAGACAACCAGATGGTGAGTTAAAGATAAACATTTTCAGAAAGTCTACCTATCCAGACAGATATCTAAATTACAACTCATCATGCTCTTTTACCGAAAAAGTAACTGTGGCTAACAATCTGAATTACAGAGGCAGTCGTCTGGTTATTGGGGGATAAGAGATCAATAGGGAACTGAAATTGGTTCATTCTAATATTGAAGCAAATAATTACCTTAAAACCTTTATAAAAAATGTGTTTAAAAACGCGAAGATAAGGACGAATTGAAATCTGTTGCTAAGACTTGAGTTAGTACAGTGGTGATTGCATTTCGCAAAGACACATAGGATGAAATAAAGCGAATCCTTAACCGTCATGAAATAAGAGTGTATGTTCCTGCAACGGACACCCTGCGCTCATCATTGGTGAAGGTTAGAGATAAAGTGGAGGAAGACAAACAACAAAACTGTGTGTACCAGATACATTTTCGGGATTGGGACGCTGCTGTATATGCAGGAGAAACTCCCAGACAGGTACACGTAAGAGTAAGGGAGCATAAATAATGTCTAAAGTTGGTTCCAAAGACCTCTGTACACTTGAAGAAGCTAGAAAACAGATCAACGATTGCACTACACTCGATAGAAACGGACACTAGATCAACTTTGATAGTAGGATCAAGGTTCTACAGAAAGGTTTTGGTTCGTAGGAAAAACAGCTGACTGCAGAAGGCATGTTGGGTGAATCCCGAAAGCTTGAACAGATGTGGAGGTGTGGTGTTAGCTAATCCAGGCAAGTCCTGATTGATAAATAAAAATGAATATGTATCACTAATTTATCATGCTGAATCTAATTTCCCCATTGTCTGTATCTTCTTATGGAAAGGCTAACAAAGGACTTAAAATTGTTCAGTCAAGCAAATACACACCATTGTATACCGCATATACAAATATTTTTCATATTCAGTTATCTATGACTACGAACTCCGGTCGAACGTAGCCACTAAAAATCTGATGCAAAAGTACACACTGTTTACAGTTCACCAAACAAAAACTAGCCACCTCACACTAGTTACTAACCAGTCTCCAAACAAAGTGTCTGCTACAATCCTAGAGGAGGTCAACTGCCAGCCCGAATAGCTCATTGGCTGCATCTCTGACTGCAGGAATGGGTGACACAGGTTTGAATCTCAGAAGGGATACGAGTCTAGATTGCAGATACGACTCGCTGACTGGTAAGCACGAGACCTAGGTCCGTCGGGACTTCCTCTCAACTGCCTCCAAACATATAACACTGTTTACAGTGTTCAGCAAGAGTAGACCAATAATAACTGAAATTTTGATCACAGATCATACAATTTCATTTGTTATGTTTTGATGCCTGCTCATGACTAATATGACTGGACAGAGTTTTTGAAGACATGATATATTGTTTTATATGTATATATACCCTTGTTATTCTATTTTCGGTAAAGTTTTCCCTGAAGAAATTAGGACCGGTTCGCTGAACAAAACATTGGAATTACTTATTTTGATTTCACTGAAACTTTACAAATGTAATTGCTATATACGTCTACTTCTCACTCGACACCCAATTATTTCACGATTATTCGGTCAAATCTTGATCACAGTCTATGTGAATTTGACGCTTAAGTTTAGAGTAATGTTTGTGATTCGACTGTATCACTCGAATTGACTAATTTGTTTCCCTTATTATGAGTGAAATACTTTATAAGGACTTTATAAAGATTCACTTTCATTATAAATCCTTGAATGCAACTGGTGGAAACAGCCTCATTTTATTCTGATTACATAAGACGCCCATCGTTCTTTGCGGTAAAAAAAGTTATAATTCATTTGCAGATTGACTATTGTTCTTAACTGAATATTTGATTACATTTTATCTAAATGCAACTACATAAACCATGTCGAAGTATGTTTGAGCGTACATATGTCTGAACCAAGTTCAAATTTAATAGTTTGAAAACACACGAACATTTGGTATGTGATATTCGTTATTATATAAGTTTTTTCCATTCACAATGGATGGAACAACAAAACGATATTATTCCTACTGACGCTTCTCTTTTTAACGCTGCTAATAGCTTGATCAAAGTACTATTAAACCAGAGTTTACATTATATCAGCCTAAAGACAGTATAGTGATGTGATACAGACAATGTGTTCCAACGGAATATTATTCTCACATATTCTCACAGTCAATACAGCATTAGCAACAGAATACGATATGCCTGTTTGAACATTCTGTTTTATGCCGTTTAATGTAAGACAAAATCACACGCTCAATGATTGGTTAGAGAATATAAAACTGTATCTATATAAATAGCGTTCTCACCTAAAGATATGACTTGGCTTCCATGTTTTGCCATCTGTTGTTACAACAATAACTTAATCAAAGTTAATTTTTAAAATGTCAAATGGGTGAAATGGTAAAGATAACAAATCATGTGTAGATTGTTGGATTTGATAAGTGTGGGAAATTGTAAAAACAGCACATGTTCACACAATGAGAACTGCTTATCACATTTGTTACAGGATAACATCATGAGCTGACATCGGTTAGACAACCACTGGAAAACCTGGGAGTACTGGACAGCTGTTTCCTCCATCCTAGTTTGGGACTCTTCATCAGTACGTACCCACCGGGGTTTGAAACCAGGACCTTCTGGTTACAAGGCCACAGAGCTCGTAGACCATTAAGCCACTAGGACCCAATCCAATGGCCCATGAATTCTAACTTCTGCCAATTCACGACATTGCGCAACCGCTAGCCAATGTCTTCGGCGAGTATTTGTCCTCACACCCGACCTGCTGACCCTACTGGTCACGAATTCCCACTCGAACCCTAGATACTATCTACCTGAATAGGGCAAGTCGCTATTGAGCATCTCATTGATATTCAAGTATTGGTTTGTAGGGATTTGATTGATTGGTTCTCTAACCGATGTCAGCTCATGGTGAAATCCTGTAACCAATCAATCAAATCCCCACAAACCAATACTTGAATTTCACATCTGTGTAGATTGTGTCACTTCATGACTGGAAACTAGGTGTTGGAACCACGTCATCAAATTCTGTCTTAGTTCATTAACCCTGTTCAAACAGTTTGGATTCCATTTGATATGAATTCTTACTTCTACGAGAGATTGTTTATGATTTACGAAATTTTCTCGGATGATTTCACAAATGTCAAAGTCACTTTCGTCGGCATGATTCAATGGTGTATAGAAATATGGCCAACGATTTTTCAAACCCACCTAGTTCCAATGGATTTCTTGGTAGTAGACTAAAAGCCTTACAGTGTTCATTTCTTCTGACCTTGATTTCTGGTGAGGTTTATCCGATTTACATCGCACCATATTCTAAGCATTTATTCGAAGGACAGTTACATTATGACTCCTCTGGAAATCGATCTTTCACATCAATAGGATTGCTTTCTAGTGTGTCTGATGTTTTGAAGAAAACTTTGGTGCTGCATTTGTTGCGTACTCTTCTAACATTACCTGAAGTGTTTGATCTATATGGAGTAACAATTGTTGCGGTCCATGTTTAATGTTAGTATTCATCCTGTCAATACAATTTTTGTGTAGTTCTTCGGATTTTCAACTGTTTCTTCTCTTTTGCGTAGTTATGAGTAAAGAAAATAGGTATTTAGGGAAGAAACACACTTCGGTAAATGTTCAGACTTCAAATCATTACTTCCTATTGGCACAAAGCTACCAGTTGTCTTAAGCCTTCATAGACGATCACACTGTACCATCCGTAGTCTTCCCATAAAATCAGTTTACGGGTGAGGTTAAAAAATATCACTTTTTAGTTTATTAATTCAGCTGAAAATTTAGAAGACATTTCTGTGACCCTACAGAATTGATCTGACTACAGTCACATTATTTATTTTTATCAAAAGTATTATTATTACTATCGAAATGTTGTCGAGCATGTATTAGCACGCTTGCTAACGTGTGACATAATTGATTTAAGTAGAATAACCTGTAAATTACTGACTGACTGAAATAAGGTTACACTGAAATTTGTGCTGATAACTGAAAGTCACTATTTAGATGGTTAAATCTGAGTCACGTCAATAAGAAATGTCACCTTATTTTAAATAAACGTATCTCACTAAACTCAGTCATCTTACCAATTTCTCAAGAGATTCATATATCAGATGTTTTTGGAATATAGCTTGATTCCACACCGTATTTTTGGTACAAGTATGGAAATTTCAGCATGTGATATCGGTAGCCCAAATTTTGCAGGCCGATCATTGATATCAGGTGTGCGTTGGCAGGGGATCGAACCCCGGACCATGTGTACGGTCGCCGAGAGTCCTAACCGCTGTGCCACTGACGCATTGAGATATTTCCATAGATGTTATTGATGACTGCAGAACCTGTAATACAGTAAGGATGAGAGGCGAAAACGTCATCTAAAAACACGTTGTACTGACACTTAAACAGTACTGTCTGATTAGAAACTGTTTTCCATGCAATCGAATAGGTTGAAAGAATTTGGTTGCTCATATTTTATGGGTAGAAATTAGTCACAGTACATTCACAAAATGTAAGGTAGGAAAATAACAGTTTGATAATAGAATCTTTTCAGTTAGAGAACCTTTAGAAACCACAGGGCTCTGGACAGCTGTTTCATCCTGGTTTCAGGCTCTTTTGTCTTACTCATCCATGAGGCCACGGGTCGAACCCGAGAACTTTGGGCTACGAGACGAGTTCGTTGACCACCCAGTTACAGGGACTAATTTCAAACCGTGGGCGAAATTCAAGTCACTCAAAAACCTACAAGCTGACACTTGAAGAACAACAGATTATTTGAAGATTGTGATGTGTATTCAGTAAGTAATTATGTCGTAAAATGAAGCACATCAAACAGTAGACTGTGAAACTGAAGACTTTGTTGAGACAATCGGCGTGTGATATGAACGACAGTGAGTCTTGAAAAGAGTAACAGTAACTCTAATAGCAGATAGCTACAGGCTGCTAATATCGGTTAAATTTGTCATTTATAAATTACACCTGTTGAGGTAAAATTTCATGACTGCGAAATATTCATATCACAGTACGTGAACTGTCTGACACTGCAGATAGTAATCAAAAGAACAGTGGAAATGGAGTTATGACATATACTGTTGAGTGATGTGAAGACTTGGAAGCCGCTTACATCAAACAACATTTTTCAATCTCCAAGCTGGAACGATCTGAACACTGGGCAACAGTGCCAACGACTTTTGCGTCCTACCTCATTGTCAGTCATTGTAGCAACCAAAAAGTATCTCCAGCTTTAATGATGCTACAATTAAAAAAGTCTTCATTGGCTGTTGTGTTCTGGATGCAGGAAACCAATCTTTGCTTTCTACTGTACAGCTAAACATAACTTCCTTGAGTTACTAACCGTCGCAAAATGCTCCAATAACTGCAAAAAGACAGTTACTTGCGGTAAAAAATTATGGCACTATTTAACAATAACAAAATATAAGACACGACTGGTGGTGATTTACCAAATTAAAGACAAAGTACGTAGACTAGCCACTTCTAACTGTATCTACCAATTCAACTGCGTTTGTGGAGCGAGTTATGTTTGCTGTTGCTCTACGAACTCGAGTTTTGTGCTTGGGAACATCTACCTGTGTCGTTAAATAAAGGTGTAGTTAGAAGTACCATTAGCTCGATATTAGAACAGTTGGTTCAAAATGGACACGAAGCTAATATTGTAGAGTCCTTCTTCATCATCTATAAGATAGCAAACGAACTGCCAGAAGTATCCGAGCACCAAGTACCACAAACAGCAGAGGCTGTCATGATTTGCCTTAAACAACCGGTGCTCTGTGCGCAAAAGAAACAAGTCCAGCCACTTCTACAGCCTTGGCCGGCGTTCTGTGGAGAATTTGCATCACTATTTTTCTCACTTTGCCTATCTGATATTCTGTCTAGTGTATTGTTATGTTGGTGCTATCGAACTGTAATCCATTGACACTATTATTATTGTTTCAATGTAATTTAAACAAAATTATTGTTGTTAACAACACTAATTCATTCATTCTTTATCATATATATATAGCTGTAGAATTTGATGAAGAGCAGGTTATCAAAAAGAATATTCTCCGTTCAGTAACCATCCTTCTGAAAATTTTAATGGGCATTTTTAATCAGTTAACATATCAGACAGTTAAAATTACCTTAACAGTACCGTTAGGAAGCCATACAAATCCAATTTTCGCAGCTGCAAAATTAGTTAACCATAATTGCACCGTGAGAAGTATCTCAGAATGAAGTAGAATCCCCCAGACATGGTAGGATAAGCAAGAATCGCGCGTTAACACCATTATTTCAGAGAGTCCGTGATTCACCAAAACAAAACTGCAGTAGTAAAACCACACATTATCGATTTTATTGTCATGCAGCCACAAAGACAAGCACCAAAATTAGAGATTTAACAGGAGCAAAGGTGAATAATAAGCACAAAGTCAACAGATGACATGCAAACGTTAGAACAGTGATAAACAGTCTAGGAGAAAAAGGGATAATAATTATAAAGTTAGTTTGAATGTCTAAATAAGTAGAAATATCGTAAACAGATCATTCAAGAGGGTGCTTTCAAAACAGCTATTCCGTTATAAAGATGAAAACTCCAAAACATTTCAGGACACCTGAAACAAAATTATTTGGAGGAAATGCTAACGGGAAATGACAAAAGAGTGGAAGCGAAAAATAGAGAATGAGAAAATAATTATAGTTATTCTCTCTGAATACAGTGAAATGACCGCCTACTGTGGTTCTATTTGTGTAATAAATACGCAGGCAAGTTGTAAATACTCTGCAGACGGAAAATGATAGACAGTGCTAACATCCTGTCAGATAAGACGAAATTTCAGAAACCTGAACGTGAGAAGAACAAGGCAGAAATGACAGAGGGACAAATCACACAGGTTCTGAAACGGATTGAAGAATGATTAATTATTGACAACCAAGATATATGAAAGGTTAAGAATTTCTGGATCAATCATTCTTCGACTCCATAAATCTGGATTACCAATGCGTTCCATTTTAGACATGGCAGGTTCACCGGATCATTATGTTGCAAAATGGATGGCAGAACGCTTGGAACCATTAAGAAGGCGAATATGTAACTATTCTTTGTATGACACTTGAATTTGTTAATTGCATTAATTATATAAATGTTACTGGGAAAACTATGTTATCACTTAATATGTTCTCACTTTTTACCAATGTTCCATTAAGTGAAACTGTATGCATCATTTATAATCACATAGACTTACATAATGTAAATGTAGGAATGCCCGCATCATACCTAAAATAGTTGATACTTCCATGTATTCTAAATGTCCAATTTCTTTCCAAAAATGTTATCTATGAGCAGAGTGATGGAGTAGCTATGGAATCGCCACTTGGTCCATTGTTAGCAGACTTCTTTCTGGCTAGTATTGAGAGCAGTACTCTCAAACCCGATACAAAGGCGCTTAACTTCTACAGAAGATACGTGGATGACACGTTCATTATATGCGACGAGAACTGCGACTTGAATGACATCCTGAAAGTATTCAGTGAAAGTCATCATGCTATCCAGTTCTCTTTAGAAAAAGAAACTGAAGGAAAAATATCTCTCCTTGATGCAATACTCACAAGGAGAGCTGACGGTTCTTTGAAAAGATCTGTTTACAGAAGCCTGACGTGGACAGGACAACTGACCAATTCTTACAGATTTGTCCCTATAGGCAGGAAAAAGAATCTAATCCATTCTCTCTCAACATGAGTGCAGAGAATTTGTAGTGAAAATAGTGTTGATGGTAAACCCAAACAACTGCAAGAAACCTTCATAGAGAAAGGGTATCCACTACGCTTCGTCGAGGCCAGCAGCAAATTACGTGGAAGAAATACAGAGATTGACAAGGTAGCTAAAAATGTGTTGCACCTAAACTTAGAATTCAGAGGGGACGCTGAGAGTGAGATACTTAAAAATCATCTGATGAGATCATTGAGAAAAACATCCTTTGCTGCCACTTTACGAATAACCTACTCTAGCCGTCCACTGGTGCACCTTAATGACAAGGAAATGTTACCTCGATTGTTTAATTCTATGTGTATTTATATGTTCACCTGCTCCTGTAGAGCTAGGTATATATAGAACGCTCGTCGAGAAACATATCGAGAGAATACCTCCCAGTTTGGTTGAGCAAAGGAGAATGTAGAGGTATTAATTCATCGATATTACAACATATTGTAGATACTGACCGCTAAGCAACATCTAACACATCGTTTAATATAGTCTACAAAGTCCGACAAAGTTTGTCGAAAGGGACACGAGTGCACTTGCTTCGGCAATACATAACATAAAGTCAGAACTTTGTTTACAAAAACAGTTTGTAAGATCTCTTTCCTGACCATGGTTTTGATTTTACTATGTAATTCACATAAAGACTTTGTCATTCTACTTCATTCCAATTTCCATTTTGTTTTTTTATTTCACTTTATGTTATCATATTCTAACGTTTTATCTAGTCTACTATTTTGACAACATTTCACTCACCCTCTATCTCCGTCATACTCTATATTCACATGAACACATTTCCGAATGTACTTTATTTTCCAATCATTTATTTCACACATGTCTATTGAACTTTAGGTTGACCCCTATTTATTTAGTTATTCATTCATATATCTAATCAATTGTGACTCATGTTCCTATGCACCAGTATTATGGCATTTTAATATTTCTAATTGGTAGAGGTTAGAATTCGTAAGGCATTGAATTGGGTCCCAGTGGCTGAATGGTATACGAGCCAGCTTGCCTTGTGACCGGAAGGTCCTGGGTTCGAACCTCAGTAGATGCGAACCGCCGATGATTCCCAAACTAGGATGAAACAGCTGTCCAGTACTCCCTGGTGGGTTTTCAATGGTTCTCTAGCTGATATCAATCCATGATCAAAAACAAAACTAACCCTTACAAACCAAACTATAGAAAATTTCGAATTAGTGTCAAACTCTAACACACAAAAAAATTGACTGTTATTGTCTATTTTAATTCATATATATATATATGTTCACAAGACAGGATTACCCCTTCGTCCAATTCTCGATATGGCGGGTTCTCCTTATCACGGAATTGCTCAGTGGCTAGCTAAAATACTGGAACCAGTTAGAAGGCAAGTATTTAAGTTTTCCATTAATGATACGTTTAAACTTATCGATAGCATTAAAGATTTTAATGTCTCAGACAAAGTCATGTTCTCATTAGAATTGACTTCGCTATTTACCAATGTACCTCTCATGGAAACTGTTTGCTATATATGTGATTATATTGATACACATAGTTTAGAAATAGGGTTGACGACAATCCACCTCAAAGAACTTTTATTGAGGTGCACGTTGAATATTCAGTTCACCTTCAATAATGAGATTTTTAGACAGAGAGATGGCATTGCAATGGGATCACCACTGGGTCCTTTGCTGGCTGATTGTTTTATGGCAAAGCTTGAAAACTCTCAACTTAGTCAAACCATCGATCATTTCGATATTTATAAAAGATACGTAGACGACACTTTCGTTATCTGAGATAATAACGTAATTCTTGATGATATCTTGTTTGCTTTCAACAACTGCCATCCTTATATATGTCCAAACCAAGTTCACTTTTAACAGTTTGAAAAAATTTGGGCATTGGGTATATTATATTCATTATAATAGAGGTTTTCTTGTATTTTTCAATGAATGAAAAACAAAACGATATTGTTTTTACTGACATTTCAAACAGAATCTGACCTGGTTACAACATCTCTCTCCCCCATGAAGTGACAAAATCAACAAGAATGTGATAAGCAATTTCATTACGTAAACACACGCTGTTTTTATAAGTTTACACATTTGTCAAATTCAACAATCTTCACCTGGTTTTGTTATCTTTACCAGTTGGCCAATTTGACAACAAAAAATGACCACACACTGAGGAAAGATGATTAAGTTGTTATACATATGCTGTGGTTTTGTAAATTCTGGTTCGTAAAGCTATTAGTTATAGCGAAACATCAGTAAAAACAATAACGTATTTTTCATTCATTGGGAAATACAAGAAAACCTCTACTATAATGAACTGCCATCCTTCTTTACAATTCACTATAGAAAAGGAATCTGAACTAAGTATTCCGTTTCTTGTTGTGTGCCTTAGTAGACGTAATGACGGATCTCTTAAAAGATCCATCCACCGGAAACGTACATGGAACGGACAACTAACTAATTTTTATAGTTGGGTGCCTATCTCCAGGAGAAGGAACCTAATTCATTCACTCTGCTTTAGGATAAGAAATATTTGTAGTTCTAATTGCGTTGACTCAGAACTTGACTTCCTAAAAGCCACGCTCGCAGAAAACGGTTACCCGAACCGATTTATTGACAGTAACACGGAAGATAAGCAGTCCAAGCTGGTCACTGACTCAGTTCCAAAGAAAACCTTATTCATGAACTTGGAATTCAAAGGTGATCAAGCTTCAGATATGCTCAAAAATCGTCTCTCTAAAGCAGTCAGTAAGACGTTCTTTGCAGCAAAATTACAAATGACGTTCACCAGTCGCAAGTTGTTCTCTATCTCTGTAAAAGATAAGCTCCCCCATCTGACCGCCTCCATGTGCATCTATCAGTTCACCTGCACTTGTGGAGCAAGGTACACTGGTCGTAGCCAGAGGACGCTTTCTATCTGGATACGAAAACATATTTTAGCATGGTTTTCAAGGGAGAAAGGAAGTCTGTGCGAAGCTCTATTTGAACACCTGATCGACTTCTGTCACTCCACCAACCCTGACAATTATTTTAAGATCATCTACCGAATCCATGCTAACTTGTCGCATTTTCTTTGTTACAGACTTCTAAAGACAGCGGAGGCCTTTGCAATTCATGAATTTAAGCCAGATCTTTGTGTACAAAGGAAGTATGTACAATCCCTAATTCTGCCTTGGCCGTAGAGGGATAGACATTTATTTATTTATTTAGTTTATTTAGTTATTCTATGTACATTTCCCTTATTACTATGATTATTATTGTTATTTTTATTACTATTCTCACTCTGAATTGTTTCCACCTGTCCCAATTGTCATTCTAAATCCAAAATTTATTTTTTTTACAATATTGAATTCTATCATATCAAATTTCACACCATATTATATAACATTTTATATTCGCCTACTAATCCTATAATTATGCACCGCTTCCAAACATCTATACTCCTTATGTATTATTCTATATGTGACACTAATTGTTTTGCCACTTAACATTTAACTATGATTATAATCACAAATATTTTAATTGTATTTCCTAATATTATTACTTCATGTATTCGCACCTTTGATCTTATTCCCTCACCGGATATAATTTCTTTAAAAACCATATATATACGATTGTACAGAATGATAATAAATTCGTTGAAAAGAGTCTCTTCGCTGAATATTGTGTTCTTAATGCTACAGTGGGAATTATTAAATTAGATTGTACAGCTGAAAATGAAATCGTGAAAAGAGAATTTTCCGCTGAAGTCTTTGTTTAATGTCTCAATGGGGATTATTAATTAAAATATGACTAGCAGTTAGAAACAGTCATATTTTAGAATGTTGGTCAATAGTGGTTTGTAAGCAAGATGCTTATGAAATGAATTTTTACCAGTCTAATCTTATCAAAAGAAAATATCAGTTCACAAGAATAACTCTTCAGTACTGAAAAGAAACAGCCTATCCTCTGCATATTATCAGTTATCTGTTTTGTTTGTTTCACGGCGGCCTTATCAGGAATTCTACAACACGACCACCAACACACACTGTATACTGGTTCATGCGTACTACATTTTTTATGGATATCGTTATTCTGAATATTCTGACTGCTGCTCGACGTTATTTATATTCACGCGTAGTGGAATTTAACAGTTTATATATATACCGTCTCTTTTTATTCAAACGTGTTTGTCAGCGAAGTGTTCAGCTAAAAAAACACCAGGTCTCATTTATCACTTCTGACCTGAAATACTCCTTTAAATTTTTTGCGCTAAACTACTACTGTGTACAGCTTTTGAAGTTTAAGATTAATGTTATGCGTCTACAGCCTTGAAATTTGTACTGATATTTATTTCAGTTTTTCGTTCACTAAAGTTTTTCTATTTATCAATCAATAATCAGTAGTATAGCACTGGTGTTGTAAAATCTTGTAAATTTTTCACCCTATACAATTTTTGAATAATTTTGAAGCATTTTGACAAATTCATAGTTTTGCAAAACTCGGTATACACCAGTCTGTTTCGCATTTTAGAATGATGAAACATTAAGTCGAGCTAATTGATACCTAAGTGATGTAGTTTTCTTGACGTCAAGTCGTACGATCTCCAGTAAAAGTAATTTTGCAGTGGTCCTTCTGCTTTTATTTCTTAGTAAAGGTAACTTCAAACAGATTATTTTTTTTGAATAGGTAAGTGGATGATATTAAGTTAGGTTACAGAATTTCATCGTCAGCTGACATCACTTAGAGAACCATTGGAAAACCTGGAATTACTGGACAGCTGTTTCGTTCTAGATTGGAACTTTGCATCAAAACGCACCCACCGAGGATCGAACACAGCACCTTCTGGTTACAAGGCCACAGAGTTCGTAGACCATTAAGCCATTGGGACCCCATCCAATGGCCCATGACTTCTAACTTCTGCCAATTCATGACCTGTAATCAATCAATCAAGTCCTTACAAACCAATTCTAGAATATTGATGAGATGATCCCTAGCCACTGGCCCTATTCAGGTAGGTATTTACCTGGGGTTCTAATGGGAAGTCGTGACCAGTGGGATGCAGCAGGTCGGGTGTGGGGACAAATACTCTTCGAAGACATTGACTAGTAATCGCGCTACGTCGTGAATTGGCAGAAGTTAGGATTCATGGGCTGTCCACTGGATCGGGACCCAGTAGCTTAATGGCCTACGAGCTCTGTGGCCTTGTAACCAGAAGGTCCTGGGTTCGAACCCCGGTGGCTGGGTACTGTTGAATAGTCCCAGAATGAGACGAAATAGCTGTCCAGAACTCCCAGGTTTTCCAATGGTTCTCCAACCAATGTCAGCTCACGATGAAATCCTCCAACCAATCAAAAGAAATCCCTACAAAACCAATACTTCAATATGTTCTTAAGTTTGTTTGGATATTCAATACACTGCTACAGAAGGTTAGTTTCAAGGTCGAATAACTCAGTGGTAACGTCTCTAACTTTAGAACTGGGTGATGCCGGTTTGAATCTCAGAATGAATATGAGTTCCTTCAAGGTTGCAGATACTCCCTGATGACGAGTGCCGACTAGAACGAAAAATAGGTCCAAGGCTTTCTGCTGATTGCCTCCAACTATCTAACATCAGAATTTTTCAAAGTAAATCATTCAAGTTTGAAAAGTAATCACCAAGGTAAAGAACTTGCCATTATGGTTCACTCTCAATTAGTGTTGGATGCCTGAAGGTATTAGGCAGGTAGCCTTTAACGTCGAATTCATGCTTTTATAGACAGTCATCAACAAGGTGTATCTACAACAAAGAAGGAAATTATATACCCTCTGAGGTTTGAACTCATATTAAACAGTGCTTCATTCAGAGACATTACCACTGAGCTAATTGGGGCTACAGGCGGTCCTATGTATTGAACACCAAGGCTAGTCCCTGAGGAGTAACAATTTTTTCCAGGCGATTCAAACGCTGCCTGATAAACGCCTTAAACTGAACATTAGCACAGGCTATGAAATATATATCAGTCTTTATCAATCAATACGATGGCGCCCTGCTTAAAAATTAAGCTATCGGAAACCTCTGAAATCACGTTCCATATAATTTCTCTTGTTCAGTCTGTTTTATTCTATTAAAGGATTACCTTTAATGGTGTCTTCTACTCTCACAAGTATTTAAAATGTCTAAAACCTGCAGATGCATAAGTTTCTACTAAACTTGAGAAAAAGCATATTCCTGGGTGGCAACGTATCCCAAAATATTAGATGACTGTACTTCAGAGTTTTACCACAAACTGCCACTGCCTGAGAATTTAAACTAATTACCTGAAGTCTTCAATTATTCAGCTATTATTAGGTCTCTGTTTCTCAAATTGTACTCCTGCACCTTTTTCAATTGGCTTTCAACTAAGTGTCGTATATTTCTCAAAGGAGATGGAGAAGAAGTGACTTAAGGGATTAGTTTTCGTTTCATGTTAGACGGAGCTGTGCCATGCAATCTAATGTCAGTTAGTGTTATACTTGAAACTACTATGCAGTAAATCCCTCTCTACGCTAAATGAACACTATTCAGAATAAAGCTATTATTTGGTGGCCTGCTTAAAACTTGGGCTACCAGAGACGTTTTAGTTCATGAAAACTCCCCATTCGAACATTAATAGAGAGAGAAGACCAGTAGTTCAGCGAAGAGTCTTTTCGGCGAATTCATTTCACAGTTGTACAATCGCAAATATATACATAGTTGCTTTGAATGTGTGTACATTAACGTAAATACAATTAGTGAGTTTTTGGTGGGGTTACGTAATACAAAAAGTATTCAGAGGAATTGGATGTTGATAAAAGAGGGTAGTAACAAAAGTGATGAGTTGTCACAAACGATTGTTAGGGAAGAGTTGTGCTCAGGATGGACATGGAAGCAAAATAAAATACGGAATTGCGTAAGAGTTTTAAGGGAGAACAATAGTTTTAAGTAGTTAAAAAAACAAGCAAACAAGCAAAAGTTAAGTCAGATCAACAGAGTTGTTACCATGATAGTAGAAGTGGCTGAATAATTTTCTTTTGTATGCATAGTTCTGGTTCTTCTAACTGATTGTCTAGGGCTTCTGCAATGCAAACAAGACAGAAACGTATTATCTTTGGCAGGTTGTTCTTCACTTTGTAGATTACTTTGAAGGAGGCGTTTGTGGAGATAGAGTGACCAGTGTTGACGAGATGTTCGATTATTGCAATCCTTATACCGCCACTACTTCCTTTCTGCAGCCACACTGGATAGTGTTCTTTGACCTTTTTTGACAGGATGCGCGTCAAACGACCAATGTACCTGGCTCCACAACAACCGCTGTGAGAATGAATTCGCTGAAAAGAGATTCTTCGCTGAACTACTGGTCTCCTCTCTACCAAAATCTGCCATCTCTCTGTTACATATATTTTCTCTCGTTCGGTTTGTTTCAATCGATTAAGATATGACCTCTAATGGTATTGTTCTACTCTTGTGTATTTAAAATGTCTACAAGCGTCTGATTTGCAAGTTCCTACTAAACTTGAGGAAAGAGACCTGATTGTGGATAGTAACATATTCCAATACGTGAGATAACTGTTCTTCAGTTATGTCCTTGGGTGTCAACATGTAATTCTGAACATCTTACAATTGGCTTTCAAACAGATATCGTGGATTTCTTGAAGGGGACAAAGCGGATATATCATAATGGAATAGTTTGTGCTTCAGCTCAGAGATCATTGTGTCAGAGGATATACTGTCAGTTAATTAATATTTTACTTGGAGATATTGTACGAAGGTAAAATATTCATGCAATAAACTCCTCTGAAAATTCTGTACATTTTATAAATACTGTTCAGAATAAAGATGTTACGTTATTATTATTATAAATATATTTCAACATTTCTTAACTTTTGTCATTTTTACATAGATTTTGTCAAGATATTACACCAACTGGTGAGAGAAAGTTATTGATCAAGAAGGCATGAAAGAGTTGTGTCTTCCTAGTTTAGGAATGAGATTCTCAGGAAGCTCTCTTTTATACTTATTTTTTTAATTTTTAATCACAGCTTGATGCCACACCGTATTTTCAGTACAAGTATGGAATTTTCAGCATGGATATCGGTAGCCTAAATTTTGCAGGCCGACCATAGATATCGGGTGTGCGTCAGCAGAGGATCGAACCCCGGACCATGTGCATGGTCGGCGAGAGTCCTAACCAATGTGCCACCTACGCACAGACGACGCAAAAGACGGTTATTCTTCAATATTTTAGCAGTCCTATTAAACAAAATTAAAACATCAAACTCAGACTGACCTCAGCAGTGCCTTGAAGCAGCTATAAAGACACTATAGGTTTCTAAATACAAAACACGTACTACACGACAAAACTACTTTACCAAAGTTGAACTGTAAAAATTGCCTTAGAATCGAGAAGTATACTGACAGTGACGTGGGATCAAAAGCTCTGTCCACAAGAATCACGCAGCAATGCTTCCAACAGATGGTCGCGGGTCAGAATGACCTTCACTCACTCAAACAAACTCATATCGTTAAATAACAAATTGTCAGTGTACACACACAACCACAAAGAGAAGCATTACAATTAAAGATTAATCCACGACAGAGGCAAATAGTAAAGGTCAAAATTAACATGTGATATGCAAATGTCATTTGAAAGGTTTAAAATATAAGTATAAATAATATAAACAGATAGTTCAGAAAGGATTTTCCAAACAGTTTATCCATTACAATCGGCTTCTTGCAGATTAAAGACAAGTTAGAAAGCCAATAACTCAGAGTACATTTTCTCATCACTTCTGAAATAGGAACGTTTCTCAATTATTTTAACCCTCTAACTTTCATTTTTACCATCTTCACTCTGTGTTAAGGTTTCGCATGAAAAACCACTGTTTTTCTGAAAATTACTGAAACTAATTCTCATTTTTCTAAATTTCACATCTCTTGGATGTTTGACACAAACAACTTTATGGGGAACACATAACGGGTAATAGTCAGTTAACATTGCGAAAACTGTCTACATCAAGTCAAGAAAACAAGGTTTGCAACGACGGTACCGGCATTCTTTTCATTATTACCATGATTTCTTTCTTTCTTACCGGCTTATGAATTTCTTAGGTGAACAGTTTTCAGACAGAAACGTTTCACGCTAAGGCAAACTCTTTATTGAGTCTGTCTTTAGAGCAGTTTTCGGTGCTTCAAAGCAGTGATCTGATCAATTTATGCTAGTATTTCACCCCACTAATTTCCAAGCACTGAAATTTTGCAACTCTTACACAACAGTGTTGTTGATTTTTAACATAACATTAGATGTCGAACATTACTGCATAAATAGAAATATTCGCATAATTTCTCTCTCTGTAATATTTATTTATCGGTATTTCTGAAGAACTATCTGTTATGGCTAGCCTTCAAATGTCTTTATATTCTCATGGGGAATTCCCACTGAAACATATAAAAATCAAAACAATTGATTCAGCTAAGAGATTCTTTTTAACGAATTTATCATCAAGCTGTACAATCGTATTTATATGGTTTTTTTTAAGAAGTTATATCCGCTGAGGGAATTGAATCAAAGGTGTGAATGCATAAAACAATAATAATAATATGAAATGCAATTAAAACTAAAATGTTTGTGATTATAATCGTAGTTAAATGTCAAGTGGCAAGGCAAATTAATGTCATATATAGAATAATTCATAGGATAAATACTTTACATGAGCTTGGAATTCAAAAGGAAACTTAGCTTCCGATATCATGAAACGAAGGATATCACAGTCCCTGAAAAAAACATTCCCTGGTTCATCTCTGAAAATAGCCTTTACTAGTCGACCATTACTGCTTAATAACCTGAAGGACAAGATCCCGCTGCTGACCAACTCTATGTGTGTTTATCAATTCACCTGCTCTTGTGGGACTAGGTGTATTGGTAGTTCGGCTCGAGTTTTGTCCAAGAGGGTGCAAGAACACTATCCTGCATGGTTACGAAATGGTGGAAGTGGACCAATAAGAAGCGCGATCATTGAACATCTGGTCGATAATGATCACCCTATCTCTATAGCCTCCGCCTTCAAAGTCATCTACAGGGCAAAGAGTAATTTACCCAAATCCCTACGTACCCGACACATCTGTTTTGCTGAAGCTTCGGCTATTGTAACAGAAAAGCCAGATCTCTGTGTCCGGAAAACGTTCATTCAACCCCTCCAACTTTCATGGTCTTAACCCCTCTATGCTAAAGTATGGTAATCCCTAATCATATTTTCTCCCTTTGTCTATTCAATTTGTATACTATTCCTTTATTACATCAATTGTTGCCACTACTATTCTCACTGTGAATTGTCCCCGGTATTATTTCACTGTTCCCACCTGTCATTCTAAATAAGTTCAGTTTTGCAATGTTAAATTCTATTTTTTCAAATTTCACACAATATTATGTGACGTTTTTATTTTATTCAATTTGTCTACTAATCTTATTATTGCACACCCTTTTTCAAGTCCTATTCATCCTATGAATTGTTCTATATATATGACATTAATTGTTTTGCCACTTGACATTTAACTATTTTTTTAAAATTTTGATTACAGCTTGATGCCACACCGTATTTTCAGTACAAGTATGGAATTTTCAGCATCGATATCGGTAGCCTAAATTTTGCAGGCCGACAATAGATATCGGTGTGCGTCGGCAGGGGATCGAACCCCGGACCATGTGCATGGTTGACGAGAGTCCTAACCACTGTGCCACCGACGCACTACGATTATAATCACATATATTTTAAATACATTTCATACTACTATTTTTATTTTATGCATTCACACCTATGATTCAATTCCCTCACCGGATATAACTTCTTAAAAACTATGTATATATATATACGATTGTACAGCTTGATGATAAATTCGTTGAAAAGAGTCTCTTTTTGCTGAATCATTTGTTTTGATTTTCTGTGTATTCAACACTATGTTATTAAATGAACACCAGATACCTTGAAGTATATGTGTATTTTTGTGTACTGGTGATATTAAGACTAGTTCAGACTGTGTATGTATGGCTGACAAATAATCTAAGAAAATAAAATACTCTCCATATTTCTCGTTTCTAATATTTATTTATAAATAGACTAAAACTGTAAGTATGTTTATATACGCAGTGAGTAGTACTGTTAGTATATATACATTTAGATTTAGAGATGAGTTTATTCACTGCTTATCAGCTTATTTAGAAAAGAAAAAAAAACACCCAGTAGAAAGTTATCTACAAATCATATCTGTACACAGTAGACAAACTTTTTCCATCTAAAGATATTTATAGATTTAATCTCACTGTGTGTTTTTCGACCAAAAAAGTCTTTATTTGCATACTGTGCTGAATATATCAACTAAAAAAAGTGAACGGATAGATATGTACATATGTACATTTTTTCAAGTGATGAAAAAATAGAAATAATCATATTACACGTGATTAAATTGTACTAGGCATCCCATGCAATGTAAAGATGACTGTTATTAGATTGCTGGAGGTAATCGATACGAAATCTAGTCTTATCTAGGCTTTATGCTTGTTGGCAATCACCAGTCAGCAAGGCGAATCTGAAGGAACTGGTGTCACATCTGAGACTGGAACCTGCGTCATCCAGTTCTGCAGTCATAAACGCTACCATTGAGCTATTCGTGCTCGCACCTGACCTCTTGTGAGACTGTAGTGGATAACAAGTGACATGCGTCTAGTCTTTTGTTTGGTGCAGACTGAATTCTATGGGCTACCACTAAGCCCAAGCAGCTCAGTGGTAAAAGGTTTAGCTGCAGAACTAGGTGACACAGGTTAGAATCTCAGAAGAATAGACATGAGTTCCATCAAAGGTTGAAGATACTCCTTGCTGAGTGTCGATTGCCTTCAACCATCTAAAAACAAAAGAGGAATTCAGCGAAGAAAATTTTCTTTATCGACGAAATCATCTTCAGAGGCGGCTGTACAGTTTATTACTCAATAATAGACCACTAGATATTTTTTTGTAAGTATAAATACGACTGTCGATAAAGAAAATTTTCTTCGCTGAATTTGTCTTTAATTTGATAGGAAAGTCGATCAATTTAATATAATTTGTAACACTAACCTTTGCATACTGAAATGAGGTGAGCACTGAATTAAAGTGGTGCATATTCAACTACTTAAACTGTAGCAGAATTATTCACTTACTTCTACTAGCATAGTATTTATTGACCATGTTGTTTTCAACTAATCTGTCTTTTTTCATTATTGAACTGATTCTAACTCTAGTATTCCCTAGATCCCATAAGTAAACTGGGATATACTGGAATTGGGTGAGAAGTGCGGTGAAATAATTTTTTTTGTTATAGCTTGAAACCACACACTATTTTGATAAGCAGCGGGTTCCAGGTATCCGCGCTAGTTGCTGTCAGTCTACCTATTATAGTTTCTTATCTAAAATTCAATAGTTGATGTATATTTATCACATAAGTGGTTTCTAGTGAGATTAAAAGCAAATAAATAATAATGTTAACTGAGAACTTATGGTTCAGCGTCTATTTGACCAAGTCAACGTACAAAAACATTCCATCCTGTGTAAGCTTTACACGCTCCCTGATGAGATCTTATTGATATATATTTAATCGGCAGAAAAGTGAAACTGATCCATCCAATCTCGATATATCAACAGGGAATCACATTTATTCATGAATAATACGTGAGACACAAATATATTCTCCATTCATGATCAACGATAGATGGCGTTACGCTGAAATTTGCACATTATTATCAGTTATATAAATCATTGATACAGAAATATAAAATCTAGGTACTACGTTAAACTGTGATTCTATCGGAGAATCGTTTCATTTTGATTTAGAATAGTTGGTCGTATCACTAATTTCGACCAAACAGCACAGAATAGTTTCTTCTTCTTCTCAATGGAATACATTCACAGTTGAGAAAACTGAAAGCAAGACGACTTTCTTTTCATTATTGGTTTCAACATGATGGAATGAGATGGTTTATGTGTACATTGAGTGAAACGTTTTCGTGTGTGAGTGGAGTGGATTTCTACTGACTTAACGCTAATAAAAGTGAGTGGAAACTGAGTAGTCCGATTCAAATGCTCCAGTAGAAGATTGAATATTTTATACATCCACAATATCTGAATGGCTCTAACAGATAAGCTGCATACCACGACCTGCATTGGAACTTGAGTCTAGCAGCAAATATAGAAGATAAAGCCATGAAACATAATGCACTATCTGCATATCTGATCACCGATGCAAACGGTATCCATGATTCAAATGAACTGTCGTCAAGATTTGACCGAATAGTTCTAAAATATTTAAGCGCCGAGTGAGAAGTAGACATTTGTAAAAAATTATATTTGTAAAGTCTCAGCGAGATTGAAATGAACTATTCTGTCAAATCTTGACGACAGTTCATTTGAATTATTTTGCAATCAAATTAAATTAACAAAGGAACTGTGTAACTGGTACAATCTTCGTGTTTTCACTCTACGTTGTCTGCAACAGAATGCATATCCTAAATCCGTAGCTGTCGAGTCACCTGACAACTGCAGTAGGTCGAATAAAGCAGCTCAATCTTCAGAAAGAAGACAATGCAATAAGTCCGACAGGGTGCTTCTACTAAACTCCAATCCTAAACACCATAATTTTGAAAATACGTCTAATCACAAAATTCTAGATACTAACAGTTTGAACGGACATGAAGGCGTGATGTTAGCTGATGCATAGGTAATCGTTATTAATAAATAAAAATGGATATGTATCACTAATTATTAATACTTGGTCAAAATTCCCGACTGTCAATATCTTCTTATGGAAACGTTAAGAAATGTTTTACAACTGTTTACCCACACACTCATATACACTCTGTTTAAAGAGTTTAACAAAGGTAGACCAATATTTGTAAGTCCGAGGTCAAATTTTGATCACAGCTCATAAAATTTTGTTTATTATACTTGTTGATACTTTTTGAATGACTCATGATTTGACAAATTTTCAAAAACAAGTGATGTTCCTTTTTATATATAAACCTATGTTATGTTAATTTCGATTAATTTCCCTGAAGAAGTTCGGACCAGATTGCCGAACGAAACGTTGGAATTACTCATTTCAATTTCGCTGAGACATTACAAATATAATATTTTACAAAGGTTTCCATGATTTTTTGAAAATGTAAGTGTGAAATTCAATTTTATTGACGGCATATACTTAAAACTTTTATATGTCTTCTCAAGTGTTGGTGTGAGATAACCTAACTGTGCGTCGGTGGCACAGTGGTTAGGACTCTCGCCGACCGTGCACATGGCCCGAAGTTCGATCCCCCGCCGACGCACAACTGATATCTATGGTCGGCCTGCAAAATTTAGGCTATCGATATCCATGCTGAAAATTCCATACTTGTACTGAAAATACGGTGTGGCATTGTCGGATTCATTGAATTAATAATGTCTAATTTTTTTTTCACGAAGTTATTCGAATTTGACCTCTAATCACCTGATACATTTTCTGATACTGCAAAGTTCGTTTTCTTGTTGTGTCTCGGTTGTGCGCTTACAATCATAATACCGTCTAGCTGAATAGTTTTCTTTGCTTAATCATGCCAGATATTTCATGATTCTTGTTATTACAAATCGATCCAGTTTTTTGATCTTTGTTATTGATAGAATCATCATTATGAGATGATGATTAATTGCATCATTATATGTACACAGTGATAAGATACAATATTAGTCGTCACTAAAATAATGGCCGCGTCGGTGGTATAGCGGATAGGACGCTCGCCGACCATGCACATAGTCCGGGGTTCGATCCTCGGCCGACGCACTCCTTTACCTTTCTAAGCCAGAAATAATGCTGGTGAAGAGGAAAGGTTGGGCATGAGGCTAGCAACCCCATCCTGTAAAATAAACACTGCTACAGAAACTTCAAGCCACTAGCTTGAAGCCCTATGTTCCACTGGGGAACGTGAAAGAAAAAAACAAAAAAAAATAATGGCCAGTTATGTGGCGGATACATCGTTTACGTAGAATAAAAGGCTAGTTATAGGGTGTCAAAATAAATAGTCTTATTTGTGTGAAAAACGTGCTAGGATGAAACGGAAGACAATGGTGTAATTAGTTATAATATAAAGTATAATTATATTTTAATAGTTTACACACAATGATAAGTTTTGTTATTGGTAATATTTCGAGCAAAATTGCCAATAACAAAACTTATCATTGTGTTTAAACTATTAAAATATAATTATACTTTATTTGATCTAATCCACAATGCTCAAACTTTTTACTGATATTAGTTATAATATCTATGTAGAGTGTGGGTTTGGAAAATTTACAAGTCAGTTCAGAGTTATTAAAGGCGTCAGGCCGGTGAGTGGCCAGTACGAAGTGGTATGTAATAAAGAGGAGATAGTAAGCCTGCAATGAGAGATTCAACATGAGTTAATCAATGTGTGAAATGAAACAGGTGGAGGCATATGTTTTATTGAGAAAGATAATATTAGTTACAATAGATCAGGATAGTATAAATGGAAAATTCGATAGTATTGAATGAAGTTTATCAATTATAATGAATAATGATAAATTGTAATAACTAGCAGAGAAAAAAGGGGTATAAGGGCGAGAAGCACTCTTGGTGAGAATTAGAATCAATAATCCACGTTCGCCAGCTACTGTAGGAACAGCGTCTGGACGTCTTCCTTCCGGTAACAAAGTACCGGTTTATTCGAATTTATTGAAACAGTTTCCGCTATGTGTCGGAAACGTAAGCAAACCGCATCTGATAACGACTTCGGAATTTGGTATTTAACTCTGAAGGCTGTGTTGACTTCAAGGCGATGTCCAGTATCGACAAAGTGTGACAGGATTGAGCTTTCATGCGCTCAATTTCCCCCTTGCTGAACCAAGCTGGTAAATGTTGTTGAACCCAAAGATGAACCTGCTTAATAGTGTGCCATATGTACACATATATGCATATTATTGAAAAGATTATTCTTCGTTCACATTGACTTTTAATATCAACCTATTGACAAATCACCATCACCAGTCCATATTTGATAGTTATTTGCACGGTAATGTGAGGTGCAGTTTGAAGGGATCCAAATGGAAACAGAATTTGTTGCCCACCATCACAAATCACAATGGTGGGGGGGGAAGCTGATAAATATATCTACTGAAGTAATGAAACTGTACAGAATAGTTTGCTGTCTTCTTTAGTTGTGTAATCAATTTCTTAGCTTTCGAAATACTTCAATGGGGCACATAATACAAAGTATTCCATGAACAAATTCATTTTCTGTTATAGAAAATCCACACTCAGTGAGCTATACAAAAGGATGAATCAATTTGTTACATATTTCACACATCACGTCAAACTATTCCAATGGAGTGAATATCTCATCTTTTCATTTTCAGACAAGTCGTGTTGAAGAAAATTTCAAGAAATTCAACTGAGTGGATGTGAATTAATTGGACATGCCTCTTTTTGTGATTAAGGCAAGTCCAGTCCACAAAAGCTCACATTAGACATTAAGAAACGTACTTCGAAAAGTGCTACAATGTTTTATTTCAATGTTTGCAAATAAAATACGTTAGATTGCTCTGCGAAGTGGAAAGATCGCAGACGTTAAGAAAACATCTTTGAAATGGACAACAGTGTCTTGAAGACAGTATTCAGTTAACTGATTTTGTAGAAAATCAGTGATTTTGAATTTCTTACGCTTGAAGTAGCAGCTCTTCAGGAGTTCACTTCGTGTGTCAGAAGTACGATTTTGAGCGTGAACTTTGACCAAATTTAGACTATGAAATGACGAAGCGTGTGAATTCATTTTCTGTGACTGTAACTGGACTTGGCATATCTAGCCTCTGCTGAATTTTAACCTGTCTACCTTCACTGAGATAAGAGACTTATTCAAATTTATTTATTAACTGTCTGACAGAAATCCAACTCCTGACTTTATATTTCTTCCTTCTTTAGGTACAAGTTCAAATGATCAAGACACACTGTGGAAACTCATCACCTTAGACACTCTGTCAGACTATGAGACCGTTTCACAAGTTAATAAGCTAGCTGTGTAATTTTAAGTGACTCTTATCCTCCTGATAGTCAGTTACTCCCTACTGCAAATACTCACTTCACTGCACAGGTTGAGATTAAGCGTCAGGCAAGGTAATATTCCATATTCCTGAAACAAACATGAAAAAGGAAAGACGACAGTGATAGAGATATTTAGGGTTTGTTGCGCTGTGATGTCTACTCACCCCTGACTATTTGACTTTTGTTTAATTTAATTTACCATAAGAACTAGTACAAACGCTTATTGTGCTCTGAGGTATTTTTTTTTGATTTACAGCTTGATTCCACACCGTATTTTCAGTACAAGTGTGGAATTTTCAGCATCGATATCGGTAGCCCGAATTCAGGCTGACCATAGATATCGGGTGTGCGCCGGCAGGGGATCGAACCCCGGACCATGTGCATGGTCGGCGAGAGTCCTAACCACTGTGCCACCGACGCACAAATTGAAAATCTTTAAACGAATTCTTGTCTCGAGAATCATTTAGTGATTCAGCATAGATGGAGCAGCCTTTGTCTACGATCCTGCTATTAGGAAAATTTTGTTTTTTGATAGATTCCTGCCAGATGGCTGAATAGTGATTTTGGTCGCTTCTTCAGGTGAATGACATGTGTTCAGCTATTAGAGGCATTATAAGTAGGTTATCGTATACGTTTGTTCCAATTTCTTAGGAATTCTCTGACGCATGTCACTGCGATGAATCCAGCATTTAGAACTACCAGTTCCTTTGAAACTGACATTTTAAAATTAATCCACTGCTTCTTAGTAATTTTAGGCAGTTGAAAATTTTAAATAGTCATTGAGAAATCTAGACCAAAGGTGTGTTTTGTTGTCTTTATTTGTGGTGTGGTTTGGTGACACATAGTTTCCTGCAATGTCGTGTGGTGTTTTATAAGGCAGATATGCCGTTCAGAATTACAGTAGGAGTAATTAGTCACATCAACACATCACATCAGTGCATGAGACAGTGACAGTGTTAAGTTGAAGCTAATCTGTTATGACTCCCATTAACTGTTATGAGCAGCTTTTTATGCCACCCTGAGCTACTACCATGTCTGAGTTAGTTACACATATGTCCATTTGGTAAAGCCCAATGACATTCTTCTGTGACATATGCTTAATGATCAACTAATGCTGAAAATCGGAATTTGTTTGACAAAAAAACACTAATTATTGTAAAATTAAATTTCAACGTTGATAATTTTCAGGCTCAGTGAAGACTGTATTGAAACTCGTTACTGTATTGCGCCAAATGTGTCAACGTATTTCTTTGGGACAACATGGTTTGCACAAATGCACCAAAAAGAGTGAAAAGGCGCGCTTCAGAATAACCATTAATGGATTTTCAACTACCGTTTGAAATGTGACCAGAAGTTTGAAGACCAGATTACACCCTGAAAATAGGAGACGTTTTGAAGGCGTGCTCACATTACGCCATTTCGCGTAGATCGCACATCGACAACAAAATTGCAGTCTGGTTGGAATTGCTGACTGGTCAGTGTAAATATGACAACAACACATTTTATCATGTCTTTATTTAACTGGAATGCAACTTATGGAGAACATTGCTAGATTAGTAAAGATGGTGTTAATTCTCAATAACTAACGTCTACTCATCTCATACTATATCTTTCTCTAATATGTAACTATTTAACTTATTGCTAACTAGTTGTAGTATGAGATTTTATATTTTGTTTACTATGTCACTGCACTACATTTTCAGTCTCAAACTACATATGGCTGCAATTTAAATTTTGTTCGCCTACTGTTAACCTTATCTTATTTTGATAGTCACCCTTAAACATGGTAAAAGCACCAGATCTTCAATCAGGTTTATCATTCACACAGAACTCATTCAATAAGTCGCAGTGTTTTTCACAATTAGGCGGCTGATTGGGGTTCGTTATGCATGCAAATGAACTGAAAAGAAAATGACGGTGCTGGATGTAACATAATCACCTAACAACCTCTCATTTCTGGAAGCGATTTGCTACATATATAAGTTAAGAAAAGATGGAGATAGGAATCGCTTCTGAAAATAGTTGGAGAATTATTCCTTAGATGCACGGCGAATGTTCAGCTTTTGTTTAATAATTACCTTTGTTCACATACTGATGGGTTCGCCTCTGTATCCCATTCTAACGGATATTTTCCGCTCAAGCTTAAAAATGGTCAAATCAGAGAGGCAACTGATGGGCTTGATTATTATTGCTGGAAGGTAGACGATACTTGTGACAGAGTCTTCTACAAATAAGGGCTTGTGAATACTATCAATGCTACCCAACCGACTGCTATTCATTTCACTTGTGAGAAACACGATACATCAGTACACTCTTCGGAGAATTCATGCTTACTAAGGAGCTGCATGTATGTTCGAAGTGAAACCCATTTGGAGAGAACACTTAAACTGTTAGTTAGATTCACTTTTAAATCGTGGAAAATACCAATTGGAACATTCGATTGAGAAGAATAAGAAGTTCATCAAAAATATCTTTTCGGCGATTTCATTTTCAAAAGCTGTACAATCACATTTAAATACATAATTTTATATGGAGACAATTCTTGTTTGATTCTACATAATTATGACGGCGAATAAAAGGTGATAATTATTTCCAACTAGATATGGTTTTTACGATAGGCTTAGAAACAAAATTACGCAGGATTAGAACGGATATCAAGTGTGTAAAAATGAGCATGGAAACAAAATTGAAATAATAATTTTCACCTTGAGATGGGAGTTAGGAGGTGTGAATATAGATTACAAGAGCCTTAGAAACAAAATTACATGGGATTTAGCAAAATACAGGTGTGCAGAAAGTGAGCATGGAAACAAAAATTTATATGATAGTTTTAACTTAAAATGGAAGTTAGGTGTGAATATAGATTACAAGAGCCTTAGAAACACAAAAAGTTGCACAGGATTAAGATATAATTGTAAATTTTTTAAAATGTATTGTAAACATGAACAGGAAACGCATGCAAACTTGTCAATTGAAGCGTGCATTACAAGAAAATTGATATCCAACAGCCTTTTGAAAATGACATGTTGACACTCGACGATACTGCTTTGATGGGCACCGGAGATAAGAATACAGTGCCATCAGTCTCACACTATCGAACATGTTTAGTTCTATCCAAACGAGCTGTTACACCATCGAGCAGATTTCTTACGCAAAACAATGAGAGCTCATTTTTTAGACTGTTGCATTTAACATTGCTTTAAAAAATATTTAGTTGCAATGAATTTCATAATGATGGCGTGTAAAAATGTAGGAAATTCTTATTTGAAACGTTTAGATTAAACAAACACAGGTGTACATTTACGTGTAGACATATTTCATTTATGCTTCTTCTGACAAAAAACATCACTAGGACTAATACAATTAAATAAAATTGAAAGCATATTGTGTTAAACAGCTTCATGTAACAGTTAAGTTTATAGAAATTTGTATTTATTTACTTGAATATGCAATGACATTGAAAACAAAAACTGAGTGGAAAACAGAAAGTCAAGCTTTTACATGAATTAGAGGGAACAACTGTAATTGAGTCAGGAAATACGAAATCTGTCTGTTAAATTAAGTTAAAATGTGAGTTCAGCTCGTGAAAATTGTGTTAAATGTGGTTATATTCTGTGAAGACTTCCATTCGACTATCTAGAAAGCACAACAGAATGTTTTGAAAACACGGAGTAAATAGGTAATAATGTACATCGTTGTGATAATGGCAATATAGAAAAGGATATTGATGTGGTTGTGTTCTCTGAGCTGGATAGTTAATTTGCGAAGCTTTCATCACCCTACTGGGTGACACCTTCAGCGCATACTTCAATTTGAAGTGAGCTTCTAGATTTCTCCATGAGTTTATTAATCATCTCTCCTGGTGACCTTGGACGTGATTGGTTGTTTTTGTGTGTTTTTACACCATCTAAGCTACTTGTATTGGAATTAATTGTTTCTTGGACTTTAACTTTGCTCCTTTGTGTGTGAGGTTTCTTTCTTATCAGTTGACAAATTTTGTCTATTTGGATGTGTCTATTGATTGATGATTCACTGGAATGCCAAGCTTCTAAAAATTCTCTGGCATTCTTGTTGTTTCCTCTATCTAATATTTGAACGTTGTCCCAGTCGAATTGATGTCCGTGGTTGTCTGTATGCAGTGATATGAGGGAGTGGATATCATGTCTTTTGACAACTAGCTTATGTTCGTGGATACGAAGACGAATAGGACGTCCACTTTGGCCAATGAAGTGTTTTTCTCAGTTGTTACAATTTATTTTGTAGATGATGTTGGTTTTATCTTCTTGCGCTGCTGAGGTTTTTGGTTGACATACAGCCAGCTGAGTGAAGTGATTTTGTTGGCTTGTGTGCGACGTCAATTCCTAAAGGTTTGATGAGTCTTGCAGTGATTTCTGAGATATCCTTCGTCCCCTCTGTCTTCGTATCCATGAACATAAGATAGCCGTCAAAAGACACGACATCCACTCCCTTATATCACTACATACAGATAGCCACGGACATCAATTCATCTGGGACAACATTCAAATATTAGACAGAGGAAAAAACACCAAGAATGCTAGAGAAATTTTAGAAACCTGGTATTCCAGTGAATCGTCAATCAATAGACACATCGAGATAGACTAAATCTATCAATCGATAAGAAGGAAACCTCACACACAAAGAGTCAAAGTTCAAGTCAAGGAAACAATCAGCACCAACACCAATACAAGCGACCTAGAGGGTGTGAAAACGCACAAAACAATCAATCACGTTCAAGGTCACCAGGAGAGATGATTATTAAACTCATGGAGAAATCTAGAAGCTCACTTCAAATTGAAGTATGCGCTGAAGATGTTGCCTAGTAGGGCGATGAAAGCTTCACAAATTAACTATCTAGCTCAGAGAACATAACCACATCAAAATCATCCACCTGAGCTACAAATCTTCTCTATCATATCTAAAAGGATATTGGGATTTCATTTACCAGATTTTAAGTCACTATTTTATTCCAACCATCCGACTATTTATTTTGCTGTACATTAACCTAAATGATTCTCCTCTACACTTTTCTTTTCCACATCTTCAAAGTTAGGCACTACTCATAGGGCTTAACTCACCCACTTACTTTTCTAAAACCTTCTCAGTTAGCAGATATAGTTGAATGCTTAGTGTCCTACTCATTCCTTGAGGTGCATGTATGAAGCAGGTTAGTAAACGTGTTGATTCACTTTGTTTATTGAATATGTATGCAAGGACATGTGGGTCAGCCTAATATCTGTACTGCATGCATGAACAGGTTTCAGTTGTAGGAGTTGGGATCACACATGTACAGTGGTGTCTATTCTATGATTATTTATGCAAAATGTGGTTATTTGCTCTCAACGTTTACATGTTACCTAACATTTGAATGATACATATATTTCGACGTTGGTGGCCTGTCTGAAACTTGGTCCACCATAACTTCCATCTTTCTGCTGTATATATTTTCTCCCTCTCTGTTTGTTATAATCGCTTGAGATATGACGTCTATTGGTATGATCTACTCTTTTGTGCATTTAAAATGGTTTACAAGCTCCTGATTCACAAATTCCTATTAAACTGGATGACTGGCCTGATTATGGGTGACAACGTGACCCTATACGTGCGATAACTGTTCTCCAGTCATCTTCTTGGGTCTCAGCATGTAATTTCCACCGTCTTACAATCAGCTTTCAACCAGATATAATGGGTTCTTTTAAGGAAACAAAGCACAAGTATCACAATGGAATGGCTTGTGTTTCAGTCCAGGTACTATTGTATCACAGGACATACTGTCAGCTAATGTTTTACTTGAAGAAATTGTACGAAAGGAACATCTAATGCAGTGAACTCCTCTGGAATTTCCTAACATTTTATAACTACTTTTCGGTATAAAGACATTATTGTCTCATTGAGGGGGAAAATCCATTTGAAGTAGGCGTTCCACCAACTGATGAATAAGTTTTGTGCTGAAGATATCACCTAATGTGGTGATGAAATTTCGACGATCAAATGTCAAAAATAAGAGAACATCAAACTGATTCAATTTTCACCAAGGGGTACACAGAAACTCCTATATTTCGAAAATGACTTTCTTTATCCTTACAAACAGGCCTTGCATATAGGTGATAACAAGATAGACGTTAAACACACTAAGTTATTCACATCCTTTCAAAAGTGCGGCAATAATATGACAAGACTTGACTGCCCTGTAATATGCTGAAACACGCGTAACTACTGTAGCTAACATCACTAAATTCATAATCAGCTTACCATATCACTTACTCCAGGGACTTTTGCGTCATCGTTTTGCCTGAAAATGAGGAAAATATTGTTGAGTGGAATATATTTTGATATGCAGATACTACATTGCTTAGAAATGATATTCGGAGCAGTCTACAAAAACGCTTACAACAAGGTAGTCAAAGAGGTCACTGTTTATGCTTTATTAGCTGCTTAATAGCCATATGATTCAAACGGTATTCCGAGATCACTCTCAGTTACCTCATCTGCGCTTGTGTGATACTATCGTCAAGTGAGCAGCTCACATCGATGAAAAGGTATATATACACACACACATACATATAGTGTTTGGAGAAATATTTCTACTCATTCTCTGTCCTTAAATTTCTATCACGAACTCAAGCACAGACGATCCCTTGACATGATATTCACCTTTTTTCTGAATTTGGTCACTTCCAGTAAATTTTCGAGTAGCAAGATAATGACACTAAATAGTTTGATAGATCATATAGTGAGGTGATTAATAATCCAGATTGAATTCTTGCAGTGGCAAATGAATTGCGTACATTAATACCGCTAATTATTCAACTGAGAGTATTGAATTCAAGGAATAAATAACTCGACTGAGTGTCAATCATATTCATATAATCGGGATAATAGGTGAAAAGCAGAATTTCTTTCCATGGTTCCTAATCTGTGACAGTGTATCCAGGCTGATTATTATCTTTGCAATGGACCTATTTTGTGTTTATTAGACTCGACTACCAGCATTCTGATGGCGTTCTTCGAGATTGGCAGAGAGAGGAAGAAATTCTTCGGTGTGTCTAACATTCCTCCTTATTTTCCAGCATTGTTGCTGCTTGGATGCCTCGTATTATAACGCCAACATTGGGCTATTCAATCCTAATCTTTGCTAATTCGCTATCAGTCATCATAAATTTTTTACTACGAATAATCAACTGTGGAGTTGCTTTTTCCTATTTCCTATTTCTTGGGCTTGACTCTTCTGATGCTCATCGATTTTATTCACCTAAATAAAGTTGTCATTTGTCAACGCCAATCTATTAGACACTTTACCATAATTAGCTGAATCCATTGGAATCAGCGTAAAGGCGTTTCGTAATTGAAGTGGAACATAAATATAACTAGTTTGGAAATATATTTCACACACAGGCTTGAGCTATAATGAAGCTGAATGTAGCTCCGAAGTTAAGAAATGAACAAGCAGATTTTTTTATGATATAAGTGCAAGATGAATCCAATTCAGGAATGGAGTTAAGATAGCAGCACTTAAAGAAAACCATTTGATTTTAATGAAAATCTCGAGACCAGGATATTTAATTCCAATATAACGAAAGGTTAGCAAAACTTTAGGCGTCTACCTAAACACACAAAGTATGACTTCTCATTATGTCATGAGTTGAACGAATTTCTGTGTGATTCAATTTCAATGTTATGTACTTCCCTATTCACCAGTATACCGGATATAATAAATGGTTGGGTAGTATTATGTGAAGGGGTATATTATTCAGTGTGATATATATATCGGGAATACTTTTTATTCTCTCAAGCTAATTGCTAATAGGAAATATGCTTCATCAGCTAAAATTTCCGAATATTTGTTGGACAGAACTGTGAAACATGAAGAAGTTTTGGATCGTCTTACTCCATACGATGCCGAAAGACTTGAATTTTGTATGACGGAATACCGTACTGTGATTGAACAAGGTGCTAGTGTTCCCAAGTCTCTGAGCAAAAAAAAACATTTTGGACTTGTTGTGCTGCACCAGCTTTACGTCCCGAGCTAACTCTCCAAAATTCCTGTTCAAGTGTGGAAAGCGCGAGGAAAACGCCTTACGTAAAAAGGCAGAAAAGGTCGCGCCTAAACCCAGCCTCTGCCACCATGTCCAAGTTAGGGAAAATATGGAAGAGCAACATCAGCGTCTCAGCAAAAATGAAACTCTACTCGTCACTGGTCCTCTCTGTATTCCTATATGGATGTGAGAGCTGGACCCTGAATGCAGAGACAGAAAGAAGAATACAAGCCTTCGAAAACAAAAGCTATAGAAGGATCCTAGGAATAAGTTACCTTGAAAGGAAAACTAATGAATATGTCTTACACCAGGTCCATAGACTGGCAGGAAAACAGGAACCACTCGTTTCAATCGTAAAGAAACGGAAGCTACAATGGTTCGGCCACACGGTAAGACATGACACATTGTCCAAAACGATTCTACAAGGCACAGTAGGAGGAGCACGAAAGAGAGGTCGACCGAATAAGAGATGGCTTGACAACATAAAAGAGTGGACTGAAATGCCCTTGGATACGCTACAGAAAATAGCATTAAACCGAGAAGAATGGCGAAGACTGATAGCGCGAACTGTCATAGCACCCCCACGACGAAAGTCAAGGGACTGATGATGATGATGATAATTCCGAAGAAACCTGCATCTTATGACCGTATTTTGCGCATGATTGATGAAAAATACGTTCGTTTACACTGGGATTTTTGGCAAGCATCTGAAATTCGATGTCCGGATTCCGCTCAGAACCTATTGTTTGATTTTTCTTTTGAATCTGAAATGAGGCTGGTTGATATAAAATCTCTTGCTAATCAAATGGCGTATGTGGTAAACAGAAATCGTTTAATGTGACCACATCCATTACACATGGTACTTTGCGGTTACGTAATAAAGATGAAATATGCGTTAGATACAGAGTGACTAATAAATTAGGTAAAAATGTACTGAGTTCAACTCAAATCATAGAAACAAGAGACAAGCAAAATTACAGATTATAAAAGGGGGTGAGGTTAAAGACAAAGATTACGTAATCAGATGAGAGAATAAAGACATTCAGTCTTCTCTTTTTCATATATATATATAACCAAATTAATATAGAATTACTTATCACCACAGTAATGTAATGCAATATATACTATATATATGCATATTTATAATAACCACAATATGCGTGTTCGGTGTAAGTAGTAATAACTATGATAAACATGCCAATTTCAAATTTCTCAAATGTTTACATCGAGGGACGCTACATTTTAAATGGTTTCATTTCACACATGTAGGAAAACCAAACGTGGCTTAAGATTGCACTTACTTGTCCTATCAGGAAGTAAAATAGTTTATAAAGTGTTGAATAGAATTATATCTAATATGGATTCAGAAAATGTTTGTAGATTGAATTTAAAACACACTAAAGAATTTTAGTTTCACTGAAGTGTAGTCAGACAAATATCTCACTATCTGCAGTACATTTATATCCATGAGCCAACGTTCATTATTTCTTCCATTTTTTACTATCCCCAATGGAAGATGAAGGATTACTCTGTTGGTGATATAAGTAATGGATTGACAATGTGAAACGACGTGGAGACGAATATTCACAAAGCGAAGCGAATATAGGGGGAGAAATACAAGGCTGCCAACCTATTATCACCGATGATATTCCTAATTGAGGTGGACTGGATTAAGCGTCAGATTGTGCATGGAGAGTAAGCGGACAGGAATACGCTGGACCGACAAGAAGAGACTAGGAGATCCGGATTTCATGTGTGGATGTTCTATGTCTAATGTCACACAAACACTAAGATTGCATGCGAAAACCATCAAACTGGCTGAAAAGTCTGCAGCGAAGACAGGACTGCAGATGGAAATAGAGAAGACGGAGGTGTTGAAGATATGCAACCACCACCACCAACAGCACCTGCAACGACAACCTGCACCAGTCATTACCGACGGGAGAGATTCGACAAAGTTCACTTCCCTCACCTATCCAGAGAGCACCGTTTCAACTACAACTGGCTGAAAAGATGTCTAAGTCAGCCAGTATAGTAAAGGCAGGATATGCATTCATCAATCTACATCCAGTATGAAAAACATGATTAAGATTTTCAACACAAATGTGAACTCAACCAGTCACTTCTTCTGTTTGGGTAGAAAACTTGCACCGCGTGTCAAGAAGAGGAATTTAAACAGCCTACAGACCTTAATCAACAGAAGCCCTCTTCGCTAGCTTCGTACTGAAGATCAAATGGCCAGCTAGAAAGAATCAGCAGTGGAAAACTCTGGCTGGGAACAAACCGACGAAAATCCGATCACTCAACAAATATGTAATACAAAACGGAGATGGATTGGGTTGAGAAGCCGTTGAGTGACACTGTGTGCAGTTCAGGTCGTCGCTCGAGTGGAATCCCAATGGTTACCAACAAGTGGGTCGTTAGTGTGAGGGTAGTATGGAGGAGATCCTGTGAGAAGGAGGTGATGAGAGATTATGATCAGTCGCGGACCCAGCTAAAGAGGACGGCAGAAAATGGAACAAAGTGGTCATGTGTTGCTGAAGCCTTATGTTCCACTCGGAACAAAGGGAATTATAATAATAATACATAATCATCGTACAGGGAAGTAGAGTCGGAAACTGATAAAATAAAGAAGCCAAACACAGCTGATATTTTTGTAAACCAAACATGCAAAATGACGCTGATTGGTCGAAATGAATACTCATATCTGTTGATCTAACAGAATTCATCAACATCTACAGATATAAGTCAATCATAATGATCATTAGAGATTGAATATCGTCCAGCTGATGTAAGAGTGAAACTGACGTCACATTCTGCGTAGTTATTTAAGCTAACAAATCCTACTTGCTGTTGATCGGAAGGCAAATTCATGCACTGCATATCTATATGGCTTCCATTCTACGACTAATATAAACGATGAGAATTCATGTGTAGTATCTACACTAGACTAGAATTGGGAGAATGTATGTTAATGGATACACAACGATTGGATATCACGGGAATAAACCTGTCAACATCCGTGATATGCCTCTGTCAACGGTGAGAGTTTCTTGTATTTACTTTTCTTATACTTAATTACAATCGTTTTAACATGAAGATTTTGCAATTTCCAGGGTCATATCTGTAGGCACAAGACACAACTATCAATATTATTTCCACACATTATTTTACTTCAATAAAATATAAACGAATATGTTCATGAGTGAGACTCACCTGCGGTTGTGGAATTATCTGGAAATTCGAAAACCACATTAGTTAGGCAAAAACTGAGTCGTTATATAAGTAATAATTGTGGTCTTTTCAGAAGGCCTTGTAAATCTAAACGCTGATATTCTTACTATGACTACCAATTTGTGATTGCCACATATAAGTCTCAGTTCAAAAGACAAAGTTTGGTAGCTTGTGATAGCATTCCACAAGTGCTATTATGTATTATTGTATAGTTAACAAATAGAAAGCACCTTCAAATACTCCACTCACTTGTTTTTGGGAGTTTCTGCTTTACTAAATTGTCACAGCACATTGTTAATTAATGTGAAACGTAGAAAATGAGATTTTAATAAGTAATTTATTCTGACATTTATACAAATGTAAAAGCCTCAACTGAGTACTCAGAAAGTCTGAGCTGAGTGCCAGCATAAAATTATCTAGAACCTCATCACAATTTTCAAAGAACGTGAGCAGACATTTAAGCACATGAAGAACCAACAACAAATGCTGGTAGTCACATAAAGTATTTTGACGGAGAATTCCGTTAATACTTAAACCGCATGGAGCTGACAGGAAATAAAATTGTGGCAGTCTCTGATATATCCTTTAGCGATAATGGCGTGTTATATGCATGCAGCATTGCTACATGAACCGACCACTCCAAAACTGCTCCAACTGAAAAGTATCACATTGAGTATACAAATGAGAAAATGTTATACTTTCTGATAAATGACTTCAGTGGATGTAATATTTTTACCTCAGTTATTAACGTATGTGATTTTATCCTCAACTTAATACACGTAACATTCTGTAAAGTCCTGCAATACACTGAGTGATAAAGACGTTGTTGGATATATTAATTTATGATATTTTGAAATTTGAGATCCTACAGAGAACGGCGAGTAACTGGAGTCAAATAACTCAACACTGACTTACACAGATCCACTGAAATGATAAAGTGTATCAATGAATCCCGTTGACAGTGGCGAGTAAACTTCAAACCAAAAAAACGCATGAATTATTTTACGGATTAATAAAATATTTACTCTACAAAAGTGAACGCCATGAATGATATTCAATTACTCGCCTTATTTTCCGAGGTAGATGTATTGGTATGTAATGCATGTATGATTAATGAGGGTCTGTTGTTCTTACTGACTGAGAACAATCTCTCTCTTCTGATGTGTTTGCTTAGGATTTGGTGCTCAGGCTGTTGTTTGAGATGGCATTCTTTCTTCAGAGGAGTTACTCATTGCCTTCCTCTGGCAAACCGTGATCCCAGTACTATTATTAGTTCCGGTCGTAACATATAAGTAGTGGTGAGGTTATCGAACTCAGAAAGGCGTTATCCTTATCGTTCATATAAGTGTTTAGAAGTGAATATTCATTTCTATAATATGAGAATATGTTTCATACTGAGATCTTCTGGAAAATAAAAAAGGTTTGGAGATGTTTAGAGATGAGTGAAGTTATTAACACACAACACACTGTGAAAACGAGCTACCAGACTGATGATATGAAACCTCTGACAGAAAAGTGAAGAGGACAAAAGAAGTCAGGACTCAATACATGAGCTTAATAATTAGTTGTGACTATTCCTATTAATCTAGTTAAGATTTGTAGAGCAATTTGTATCGAGTGAGTTTAGAATTACATAACTTGACATCAGAGGGAAAAATAATCAATTTGCAAGACAACTTATGAACAAAAGTAGGTGTCTTTTTTTTCCTTTCGCGGTTAGGCCTCTTTGGTGAGAGAAATATTCTTCCTACTTTCTGTAGATGTCTTTAGAACCACAAAATCTGAAATGTTTACTACGTATGAAGAAATTATTCACCTTGCAGAAACTGGTCATTTTCTCAGTGAGAATTTTCTCTAAGATCTGGAAATCAACTTGAAATCGTTACTATAAATTTTTATGTGTGTTTTTGAGTTCTGAGTAGAAATCAGGTTCACAGCAGCGCCTCTCACTCCTAGTGTGTTTTGTGCCATCATCATTTTTAATTAGTTCCACAACGGTCTACAAGCTTTCACCCCTACTTCATATGATATTCTCCATGTCCCAGTCAGACACGTAACAGGTCCTTTTGCATTCGGATTCCACTTTACCGTCTAGTGTGGTGTGCCTCTCTCACTGGTCTTCTTCGTCTATATATCCAGTCCTTTTTCTGTTTATACTGTGGACTTGACGGTCAATAAGTTGTTTGTTAGTTCACTTCATAGCCAGTGTTCTACATTGTTTATCCTTTCTGGTCAGAAATCTGATTGAAGTCTACTGCATACTGTCGGAAAGACCTTTCGTGATGTGTGCACTGAATCTCTAGACCACACAGAAGTGATGACTTGACCGTGTTTTTGCAAATTTGGATCCTGCTCTCTGTGTTGAGTTCTGCAGGTTTTCACAGTGATTTCAGGGTAATGACCGCTTATTCATCCGATTCATTGCGTACCTACATCACCTCTGTCTTGTTTCTCACATCCCCTCGCATTCTTGTCTAATCTATCTCTCCTTGAAACTTGCTAGTTTTTACTCGTATATTTACGAGTTTGTTAGGCGCGTGACGTTAATCACTGAGGAGTTCGGATTTTTCACTTGGGCCAGTGACGAAGTATAAAGGAAATAATTCATATCACTGCATTCGTTCTTTTAGATTTATTTATCATGTACGTGTAGCGAGTAATCAATTATATAAAAACAGGAGAATTTAAAGTATAAACAGGTTCATGCTTTCTAAATTGGAGTAAATTAGAGTTCGGGTTAGTAAAATAGGGTGAAAATGAACTGAAAGCAAACGAGGTATCGTAGCAAATTAGAAGCCAAAATGAAGCAAAAACTGCAGAGTATTACTCACAAAATATGAATTACGATCAAATTTAGGAATGAAACGAGACTTTGAATAGAAAACCTGAGTTTACTGATGCTGTGCAATATCTCTTCACCACTGGTTTCTTCATGGTAAGCTGACAGAAGTGTCAATAAAGTGTAGTGTTTTCTAATACTCTTCAATGCTAAAGATAAGTAGATGTTACTTCTATAGTTTGTAATGAAAACTGTTAGACGTTTAGACTACTCGAAAAATTCAACTACGGCCACCAACTCAATATTCTTTAGGATTGAAGTGGAGTTACGTCTCGCATTTACATTATGCATTTGTATCTCTTATGCGTGATACTTTCAGAGATGTTATCCTCAACTCACTTGCATTAACTAGATTGAATGCAGAAAACGATTGAATGACAACACACTCACAGCGTCAGATTCAAAGACAATTATACCGTTTTCTTATGAACATTTTAGCATACACAATTTCACTTGTATAAATACTTGACTCATTAGTAGGATTCAGTCAATATATGTGTGTATACATATTTATGTTGTATAGTCGGAGTTTCATGCTGTTTTGCAGATCCACAAGTGCAAACTGCAGTGAATAACGTTATCAAAAAGTGAAAAGAAAAAATTAACATACGATGTCCTGGATAAATTTTAATAAAACAATAGAAACTGCACGTTTAGTAACATCTGTAAAATCTGACGTTGTCTCAATCAGAAGAGCCCATCATTTCCAATTGCAAGTTAATAAGCCTCTTTTTTTCCCTTCACGTTCCCCTGTGGAACATAGGGCTTCAAGCTAGTGGCTCGAAATTTCTGTAGCAGTGTTTAATTTACGGGATGGGGTTGCTAGCTCCATGCCCAACCTTTCCTCTTCACCAGCATTATTTCTGGCTTAGAAAGGTAAAGGAGTGCGTCGGCCAAGGATCGAACCCCGGACCATGTATATGGTCGGAGAGCGTCCTAACCGCTATGCCATCAACGCACCCTTATTAAGCCTTAGATGAAGAAATAAACACATCAGGAAATAAAGCAAACTTATCTAGAATTTTTGTGCACCTCACAGAAATGTGAAATCTTAGTACAGTCATCTTGTAGCGAATAAAATAGGAAACCTCTGCACTGATTTTGGTATAGAAATAACAGAATTTTATCTGAACTGCTGACTCACTACTCTTCACTGAATGAAACAATATATATTAGCGAAAACATTCATAGCGCAAGTGTATGATTTGATTTAATTAAATGAATATGTGATTATCCAAAGTTAATAGGTCATGTGTAGCGTGCAGTAGTGACAACATTTAACATGTTTATTGACATACAGATTACCTTACTTAGTTAAAACTTCAGTTATTTTCAAAATGATATATATCTTAGTGAAGCCTGAGTAAGTCGAATTGAAAAACAGTTGGCTTCACTTAGAGCTTGAGTATCCACCAATTGTCAGGAGAACAATTGGAACTGAAGTTTACGGTTCTCTACTTGGTTTCACAAGACGTCCTCAAACAATTCTGTAATCAAAGAGGATATTTTTGGTTACAGGATTTTCATCATGAGCTGACATTAGTTAGAGAACCATTGGAAAACCTGGGAGTACTGGACACCTGTTTCCTCCATCCTAGTTTGGGACTCTTCAGCAGTACGCACCCACCACCAGGGTTCGGACCCAGGACCTTCTGGTTACAAGGTGAGCTCGTATACCATTAAGCCACTGGAACCCGATCCAAGGGTTCATGAATTCTAACTTCTGCCAATTCACGACATAGCGCGACCCCTAGCCAATGTCTTCGGCGAGTATTTGTCCTCACGCCCGACCTGCTGCACCCTACTGATCACGACTTCTCACTAGAACCCCAGGCGACTACCTACCTGAATGGGGCAAGTCACTAGTGAGCATCTCATTGATATTCAAGTGTATTTTTGATTTTCAAATTCGGATTTCAGAGTTTATATCTCTCACTTCTCACGTTTGATTACTCTAATGTACTAACGCTACACCAATCTGTTTAACTACCATCCGTGTTCATTTCAACTATGTAATGTTGCCTGAAATTGATTATCCATTCACACTGATATTCATATCTGATTAACTAAGCCTTTCGAATAATGCTAGCTAGTCATCTACTCTCTGATGTTATCATACTTCTGACAACGAGATGAATTTAATTAATTTGAATGAAATTCAATGAAACTAAGAGAGTTGATCAGTTTTTTACTCCTTCACGTTCCGAATGGAACATAGAGCTTCAAGCTAGAGGCCTGAAGTTTCTGTAGCAATGGTGTTCATTTTTACAGGATGGGGTTGCTATTGAATTGAATCAGTTACCATGCCTTGACATTTGCGACAATTTATATTCCTTGGACTGACTTTTGTTACCGTGATCGAACAACTGCTATGTAGTTGTTCTCTTCACAATGTTATTAGGACTTCCCTGATTGCTGTCTCCTTTTTTTGTAATTATGAATTTCAATTTTTTAAATTTATGATCATACATCTATACATGTGATACATTACACTTAAGGTAATCAAAGATTTTTTAAAAACCTTGAAAGTATTGCATTCAGCTTCACGGTGGCATGATGGAATTCTTGTTCTTAATAGTCCTTATTATTTTCGTAGTTTGTAGTGTATTTTGATTTGATAACTTTCCAAAACTTAAACTCACGTAATTCTTCTGAAAAAAGACGTGAAATTTACTGATCAATGAGATCATTGTCTAATATGAGCTGTCTGATAGTTTTCACTGACATTCATTTTGTGACGAGAACCAGACTGACAAAACGAAATTTTCAGTGCTGACTCCATATTACATAAGCTTATTTGATGTTACACAGTATGACGCAATATAACTAACTATTCAGATAATGTTTTGAGAGCAATATATTGCTTGGATTATACTCCTTCTTTGTGCTCAAGTTCTACTCTTACTTTAACCAAATCTACTTATTTCTGAATGAAATGAAAAGCATTGTGGATTTCATTCGGAAAGCCTGAATAAGGAGGATCCTTTTACGAGATATGGGAACAAAGAAAGACACAAGCCTGTCATAAATAAAATTCGAAGTAAGGTACTTTACTGTTTATATAAGTGAGTTGGATCACAATACACAGTACCTCGCTTCTTGGGGTGCCTATGGACTAGTGTTGACAAAAGGACAAGAGTAATGTTAGAAATAAAGCGGTTAAAACAATGTGGACTTGTCAGCGTAGGGCGTCGACACAGTGAAGGCGAAATGAAGAAGTATTCAACGGTAAATCGGAGGTCAGTGAAACAGTGGAAACGGAGAAAAAGCACAGACAGGTGAAAACTGCTGTATTAGAGTCATAACACAAACAAAATACTGGTACTGAGACCTGGACATGGTGACAGTATACAGTTCTACATGAATTTGTGTGCTAAACGTGTTGAAAATAGGAAGAACATTATTTAATAGATGTTGTTTCGAAAACAATTTATCAATCGTAGTGATATCAGTGGGATTGTAAACATGACTGAGAAGAAATGATGTCCATAACATCTTACACTAAATAACAATGATCACAGTGTTGTATATTCAGTTAACAGAAATAATATGGAAATTCAGACCATGTTGAAAATGAAGGGCTAGAAGTCCGGGTACAGCTCTCAACGTAAACGACTCATGTTCAAAGAACATTAAACTCTACATATTCAGATTGCTGTTTAGTTTGCGCTTAATAAGTGGTACATCTTTTAACAACTAGGATGGCGATTTTTTGCTCAACTATCTGAGAGCAAATTGTACCTCTAGATGATTCCAACTCGCCCCACTCCATCAACTGATATTATAGTCTTCAGGTTGTTTGTCGTTAGCCTGCACTGCATAGGTTTCGCTGGTTGGCCAGTTTTCATTATTTCGCAATGTTTTCAAAACAGTATGAATTCGGTAGTTTGGTAGTTTGTCACCGAGTATTTTAAGGAGAAGAGATTTCACCAAAACTATCAACTCACTTGGCACTATAAAAACAGAAGTACTCACAGACTACACTACACAGTTAAGTAATAATCAAGAATCTAAACTCTTCGGTGAATCAGCTTATTCATCAAATGCTTCTTTTTTGTTGTGACCAATCTACCCACTTAAAATATTATTTTCAAATATCAAGTGAACAAACAGATGCACAACACATGACTAATAATCTAGTGCATAATTTTTAATATTGGAAATAAACAGTCATATACAACATGTGTGGAAAAATGTAGTGCCTAACTACGAAATACCTAATGTGAGGCTGCCAAGTACAATCAACATTGAAACTAGGTTTTATGCTAGTCGCAACTCGCCAGTCAGCGAATTTTATCTACAAACTTGAAGGAATTCATTTCCCTTCTGAGATTCCAGTCGGCAGTCATAGACGTTACCACGGAGCGATTCAGGCTGTTGACTAACCTCCCGTGGGACTACTATATTGGATACTTTAGTTGAAAAGTAACTGATAAGCGGTGTAATTTGTCTAGTCCATTGTTTAGTGGAGACTGATGCACAAATGCCTTGATGACTGGTCCCAACAAATACAAAACATAGATTCAAGGCCTCCTGGCGATTGTCTGAAAACATCTAATAGAGTCAACTCTCAAAATGCCTCAAATACACCTAAAACTGTGCTTTCTGTCAATGTGCAGCTGAAATACTCTTAGCGTGTAAAACAATTTGTGTGATGCTTTTAGGTAAATAAAGTCACATAGCGTATTACACGTCAGTTGATACAGGTATGAAAATACACATCAAGGTTCCCAAATGAATAATGTATGGTAGAATACAAGTGAACTGTAAGGCCTTTCACTACTTATTATAACTTGGATAGGTTAACAATGACTGTTCAGAATAAAAATACGGAAGTTGATCTACGAAAACCGCAAAAGTTAGGTCAATTAAACGCCAGAGTTCAAGCAATTTATATGACTGAATAAAAGACAATTTGAACAAAACAAAAGAGTGAGGTAATCCATTTTTAAATTTTAGACAAAGAGAGAGAGGTATAACCAAAACCTTTGGTAATGCAAATATAGAAACAGGGAAGGAATATCTTAAAAGACTAGTGGACGTATCTATTATAAAAAGCGGAAAACCGTTTTTCACCAAAACATTATGTTTAAAAGTGTTCATTCGTTGTACAATTGCAATGCTGAGTCTAGGGAATTCAGTGTGCGTTTGCAAATAAGGCTGGTATAATGAAGACAGTTACACACGTATAACGACTCGATTAGTGCACCATCACTTTTCTACGCACTGTCCAACGTCGTAAGATATGGGGATCATGATTAATTAGGAACTCCATGGTGCTAAAGCTGGTTGTCACGCAGCAGAATGTCGGTAGGCATACAGACATTCCAACTGTTCGCAACTATTGTAGTTTGAAAGCTGTCAGTTGCTGAAAACATCTGAGGAATTTAACATCGAAAATTATTTCACCTTATCTGTTGGATTGGGTTGGTGTTAAATTGCTTGATTATGGAAAAGCGTCTGTTTGCTGAATATTTCTCCCCCAGTATACATTTTGTGGTTATCACAGTGGGAATGTTTTGAATTATAAAATGAAGAGATAACTAGTAGTTAGCCAGTGGTAGTACTAATTACGACGATATATGTTAAATATTGATTAGAAGCGTACTTGAAGATTATCGTGCAAACGAATTGTTTTGTGGACAAGTCAGAGTATAAAGACATGCAGTGTCGACAACAGTAATAACAATTCAAGGTTCTGGGTTAAACCCTATCTTAGAGCAGTTGAAATTAAACAACTTTGCAGCATAGTTCTTGGAAAACATCAACACATAAGAGGAATAGTAAGCTTAACTATATCTTGTCAATAAATGTGCTGCAGTAAATTACTATAGAAAAAGAAAAAAACAAGAAAACCAAAAGTTGGCTCACTATGTTTCACTGTAACGACCAGGTTAACAAGATATTTTAACGTTTTCCTCAACGAAATAATGTTGTTTCTGATAGTCATCAAAAAGGAGGTCAACACGTATTCCACAGTAGAGAATATTGTAGTTATAGTCGACAAACTTCAGCCATTGTGACATTGTCATTTGAATGGAATTTGCTTACTGACACAGTGGACAGTAAATACACTAGGTTATTTATCTGTGCTGATGCTGGGAAAAGTACCACTAATGTAATCAAGACGTGTACGTCCTCCAAATAACTACGTCATAATAACTGTTTTTAGTGCGTTCCACATCTTTTATCAAGTGCTACTTGAAAATGTCCTAATCAGCATTTAGCTTATCAATCTAATGTATATTTCTAATAAAAAAACAAGTCTCAGTTTATGATTTTAGTGTACTGCTAAATGCACAAACTGTATCTAATCAAATGGGAATATATGCAGACTAGTGTTAAGTCAGTGCTTCTAGTTAGTTCATAGACTTGGTGCATACGTCACTGATAGCATTTCTGATGGGTTGCAGACCTTCATCAACACGTGACTACGCTGACTCGATAGTAAAAGTCGAATGGTCGGCCAAAAAGCACAGTTGACAAAGATCTCTCGTTGTGTTGCGAGTCAGTCACCCCAACGACCAGCAAATATCCAGAAGCAAATATAGATGGATTGGACATACACTGAGGAGTCATTCAAATAAGATCTCACGTCTGACCTCAGACGTGAAGATGAAGTGAAAGCTCATAGTTTAGCCTAAAAAGACCTCAGTGGTTGGGTAAAATAAAAATTTGCTGTTGAGGTCCCGTTTCTCACTGAGAGACTTAAGGAGGAATAATAGTAACAACTACAATAATGTAATGTACAAACTGATTTTCTGCCGTTCGAGAAGTTCGAAATAGAGTTCTGTTTATGAAGATTCGCTTTCTGCTGTAATTTAGAAAACTAATCTTAGGAATGGCGTAGTTTCACTACAAAAGGCGGATTATTTTAGCTATGATTACGCATTCACACGAATGATTCAACTGGCAATTTCGTCTGGCATGCGAATAAAATTGATACAGAATTGCAGACATTATATCCGATTTCCTCCATTTGTAGATATGATTTCAAGTGAATTTTGTTTACTTCTTATACTGAAATCGCCCTTACTTATTTCTCCTAAGAAATAGTAGGATTAGCATCAAAAACATCAGATAGAAATGGTTTCTGTGCAAAAATCACAAGTGTAAATCGTTGGAATAACCAAGGTATATAAGCAAATGTTTTATGTGTGAGAATCTCGAACATTTGTTGACTGATGAATAAATTATTATGAAACAGGAATTGTGTAGAATAAAGGAGAATGTCACGGATGTAGCTGCGATTAACATTCGTCATGCTTCGGATTCTATTCACAATGACAAATAGGAAGTCTTCAACATGGTGCCTTTTCCTCAGTAGAATTCAACCTTATTTCGAAGGGTGGTGGTCAAAATAACTTTGCAACGAATTCTTAGGAGGGAGAATGTGGAACCACCTTGACCAGCAAATCTCAATGGTAATAAAAGCCGACTGCTATCTGTGTTTTGTACATGGGTCAGCTGATAGAACATCTAGTTTAAATTGTACTTCGTCGCTTCTGTTGACCACATATTCTCGAAGAATTGAACAACTCTTCATCTTCTCTCTGATAACAACGAGAGTATGTATAATTAGTTCATCATTAATATTAATAACCCTGTCAGAAGGATCCTTATATTTAATGTAAAAGTATGTGAAAAAAGACTTTACAGTTTTAAAAAATGAGACTTACTTAGGACTTCTGAAGTGATGGAAAGCACACCATTGTTATGAATGCAGATTCAATGTAGGGAGGAATTCAGGAATATATGGAAAGAAACTTATTTTGTTAATCGCTTGAAATTGTGGTAAGTGATTCAGGTTAAAGTTAAACTTCGCTGGTGGTAGCATTCACCATTACGATCAGTCTTTTAGGCACATCTTAGCACAAACATTCCCAGTGACAACTAAGTGTAGCTTTTTTGTAGATGTAGAGTAGTCGGCTGAAAATATTTTCCTTATCGAATGTAGAATTCTAAGAGATCTGTGTGATAAAACTTGTTTAGTTAACTACGGATTCTGCTTCAAGTAAGTTTAATGTTTTCTCATGCGATTTTTTACCATGTGTAGTGATATAATACACCGCAAACGCAGTGAAACTAAGTGAGCACAGTTTAAGGCGTGTCAAGACGCATTTTGCAAGCTGCAAAAACAGGAATTTTAATTAGCTTACACTGCATCACTCTCATTCCATTCACAGTCAACACTGGCCACACACACAGAGAATGAAATGTGGAAAACTGATTTGCCAACAAAACATTTAATTGGAGGACTCCAACTGCTCTGGTTATTCTAGAGACACTCTTTCTACGTTATCTAATTTTAAAGGAAACATTTAAGTGACTCAAGTACATCTGATTAACCATCTAAAGAATGTTAGTCAACAGTTAGCTAGATTTAACTCAGTTACATTAAAACATTGGGCAGCCTATTATCACGTATCTCTAGTTATATATATATATATATATTTTCCTTCACGTTCCCCAGTGGAACATAGGGCTTCAAGCTAGTGGCTTGAAGTTTCTGAAGCAGTGCTTAATTTTACAGGATGGAGTTGCTAGCCCCATGCCCAACCTTTCCTCTTCACCAGCATTACTTCTGGCTTAGTGAGGTAAAGGAGTGCGTCGGTGGCCGGGGATCGAACCCCGGGCCATACGCATGATCGGCGAGCGTTCTAACCACTATGCCACCGACGCACACATATCTCTAGTTGGCATGAGCATAATACTTTCGTCCATGCTTTGAAATCTTGTTCCACTTACTACAACTAACTGAACTGAGTGGAGTCATCAATCCTCATGTACCAGGTGTGAATCTTGGCCTCATATGCTAAAATCATCACGTTTTTCAGGAGGTTTTCTTCAGGCTTCACTAGTTCCAGCACAATCTGGTTTACCTAATATGCAAGCTCAGAATACTGTAATAAAATTTCTACTTTAAATTATGACTATTTAAATATTGGATGAGAATTTTTACATACCTCTCCCATCTGATAAAATTTAAAACAAGCAGATGACTTTATTGAATACTCAGATAGGCTCGCAGCTGAAGGACTGATAATGAGACCAAGCCTACCTCTGACATTATTGATGCAAAGACACAAACCTCCAATGAAAAACAGTTGCTCACTGAACTAATGATCTAATGTACTGGTCAGTACTGAAATGTCTCTGTTGACTGAGAGAGCTGTCTAAAACATCACAAAATATTCGCACGCATATATTCTTGTGTATGTTAATCTCCCACTTGTCCATATAACAGTGTCATCGATCTAAATGATTTCGAGTATTTGGGGCAATATGTGTTTCCCAAGGGTTTCAGATGTGTTCTACTAATGAGTTTTGACATATAGGGATTTGATTCCAGATGAGTGTCACAGTTGATTGTCTCCCTCTTGTATCTTTCTAGCTTAACTTAACATGTGGCAGTAATAGAATCCCTGAAAGTGAACGATACGGAATCTAGACATTTTCTGGGTTGGATTCCTCGTTTTCTCATATATCCTTTCAAAACCGATTCTGAGTGGACGAATGTCACCGTGGACTATGATGCTAGTTAACAGAATTATATATCAATAGTCGATTCGAAAAATGAGCGCTTCAGCATTCCATCCTTATTTTGAGTAATGTTTCGGAGTGAACTGAGCGCTTTGCAAGTTGAATTAGCATAATCTGTGTCGCGTAATGAATGGAAGTATAAGAAGAAATAGATACTTCTATGGAAATTGATCAGCCTTATTTTAGAAGTAATCAGGTGTTTCTGTTGAGAGACTTTCATATACATATTTTTGTAAAAAGTCATTAATTCTGTAGAAATAAGAATGTTTGAAACTCACCTGCATCAACTTAAGGATGAAAGAATTTGAGCGAGACTTAAGAGACATCAGTTGAAAATTGTATGTCGTGTTTATATTTCTTTGAAATCCTAGTAGAATATAGGGAGTACTTCAGTAGCATATCGTCATGTCACTCTGATAAAAAGCACTAATCGACTCCTCACACCATCTATTCCATGTGATAACTGGATCCACGACCAACCCTTAGTTCCCTATTCGAGTCCAGGTTGCCGTTCAGGTTCACTGGATGATGTCATTTTCTGCTACCTATGCTGCCAACTTGTTTATTTTCGCCAGTAGAATTACGAGTTTATGTGAGATTATACATAAATCGTAAACCAAATCCAGATTTTCTCTTGTTATCAGTTCAATAAATACCCGTGTCCTCACGCATCCATGGTCAAACGGATGACCCAGTCTTCCACAGTCAAAAAGGTTATCGATGATTGTAATCATTCAAGTCTTCCTCCGATCTTCACTGTAAAAGCATCTCTGGTCTTCCCGTTGTGAATTAACTAATTGACATAATACAGAGACTGGATGAGGTTTATGAGCGATTGTGAAATTGCAGTTTGTAGTTTCAGAATCACTTCAGAATCGACGCTGTTGAAGGTTTTTCAGTCCAGTGAAGTTGTGGGAAGGGGTAAGTTGCCACCGTTCTATTCTGTGCTCCATGATGATATGAAATGCTACAACCCAGCCACGGACCGACTTGTTTCTCCTGGATCCAGCTCGTGACAGGTGGAATTAAGTATCTAGAACATCCTTCAGTCTGTCAAGGATGACGCTGTTTGTTGTTTTACTTTTGGTGAACGTGAGAATAGTATTCCGCTTCATTTAACTTTCTTTTGACGTTTCACAACGTGGTTTTCATTTCGACCATAATACATCTATCCTTCTTCCAAACCTTCTTCGGTATTGACATGATCATACCGACTGAGACCAGTGGATCTGCTTTAGAGTCTTGAAGGGATTGCATCTTGTCTTGCTGATTTCCAGGCCTCCATTAACTTTACTGCTTTGTAAACTCCTGGTACTTTAAGCGGATTTTTGTTCTCTGATATTTCTGTGAATATAAGTGATATATATATCTGAACAAGCCTGTTCTGATTCAGGTATCAGTGTATTTCTTGATAAATCTTCTTCACTTCTTTATTCAGTGCGTCGTTGACTGAAATCATCTTTTTCATTAATTGTCCAGTTTTGCACCGATTACTTTTCGATTTCACCAAACCTCTTCCCTCTGTTAGTTTCCGTGTGACTGAAAATATCTTTTCTTTGTATTCTCTCTTCTGCCTGTTAAAAACTACCATACAGGTTCCCTAGCGTCCAAATTTCAGGATGTTTCAGTTTAACTAGAGACAGTTTTGACGCTGATGCTGCCTACTGTCTCCCAATTCATCCTCAAGACTGATATGTAGGTGTTCTTTGGAGTTCAATCCTTCAGTTTATGAGTGGTAAACCTGATTTTTGAAACATCACTAAGGTCTCTGAAGTCTTTCGAGTTGACCTTAAGGGTTCGTTGCACCAGATATAGTCCCAGCATAGAACTCCTTCTCTTCTCAATTCTCTGTCTACTTTCATGAGTATTACATGAAATTTACTTGATTTTGGGAGCATCCGTCTGCCGAAAACCACGTTGCTTTGGGCATATCCTCGTACTTGTTTACACTACCTACAATCAAGAAGTCACTGAAGGCTCAGGAGTCTGCAAACGTTTCACCGTCATCATTCATTTCAGTGATAGCCTCTCGAACCATAATCAGTTCTCTTTTTGTGGTATCTGATCCCAGTTCGGTCAGCATTCATAACGCCTATTAGCATTACGATTTCTCCACTAGTGAACAAGTTAACTAGATTAGGTTGAAAATTATATGTAAGCAGGTCTAAATTCAGATGAAGTTTACGTAGTGAATGCTATTTTCGGCAGGATCAAACTGATGCACTTCGAAAGCTGCAGTGAATGAGCTTGTGTTTAATGTTGGGCTAATATCGTTTTGTCTACAGAATTCCAAATACCTAGGCTTTCATGAATGCTTAATGCATAAAAGACACACGAAATGAAGGCTGACAGTCACAAGGATTGAAATAATCCATGGAGGAAAATGGAACTCTGTATCACAGAAACTGAAGCAGAAATAACTATGTGACAAACGAAATCATAATGGCTGATACTACAAATATCAGTTAGGTACTTGTGCTCGTTCGTACGTAAACATCTTCATTTTCGCAATTGTCTTCGTCTGTAAATTCAGAAGGCTTTCAACAAAAGCATCATGAACACTACTTGAAATAAAAGAATTGTTCCTGTTGGTGTCTTATAATGTCATTTGACGTCTAAATAAATGCCAATTCCGCCTTCGCAACATACATAATCTTATCAAAGTTGCTTCACTGTTGCATCGCTAGCTCACATTTATATTTCAGTAAACCGAATATCTACAAAAGTTTGACTATTGTTCTGAGAAGCAGAGATTGTCTCAACATGAGTAGCACATAGTTTACAATCATTCGAGCTGAGTATGTATTGCAAAGCGAGAAGTATGGATTCCACTTTTAGAAAGTACAGACAAATTCACGCTCCATTTATACATAGAAATATTCATGCCAGGTCATTGAATTTATGTGATTATCAGAGTCATCCAAAATGTATGTCTGGTTAAGTAAGTGTGCACTTACGATGTCCTCCAAAGTGACACATAAAATGAATATTGAATTTGTCAATTTTAAACTTTGCAATTGGAGTAAAATATTATGAGCATGTGAATGTTTCTAGAAGTTCTCTTATGCCCATCATTACTATGGATACTAATCATAATACAATGCAGACAGATGCAGTGATATTAATATCAAATATATGCACATTACCTCCATACGCCGCATATTGCAAATTCCTTCTTTGCATTTTGCATTTTATGCTGAATTCCGTTGTATCAATTCGTATGCATATTCATCTATGAATGTGGCCTATGTGTCCTTTCAAATGGCATGATATGACTGCAGCCATTATCGAGTACTCTTACCACCTGCTTACCTCACAATTGTTTCACAAATACCAGTAGCGGCGTTCTAATGTAATGACAAATACACAGAAGTTGCTTACAAACTTGAAATCTCATGGAACTTATCGTTTGAAGAAGAATGTGAGCATAAATTGATCACTTTATTGGAAAAACATACTTAAAAGGGAGAACTCTTCACATTAAAATATCAGTTATTTCCTATGCCACTATGGGGTCAATAAGATGGTTACAATGAGCGAAATGAGCCGAGATCACAGTTTTCTGTTAAGCCATTACTGGTGACTGAGAAAGCTAAAATTTAGAAGAATTTTGAAGAAATATTTCGATAAATCTATTGCATCACATGATTTATATTACAGCTCACTGTAAAGAACTGCAAATAGTGATAAACAGAGCGAATTAATATAGCAGAACATTATAACATATATATGTTGAATGCGTTGACTATGCCTTATTGAATTGTGGCCTCTTGAATTGATGATTCAACCAACACTCATCCGACTTTTACTTTGATACTTTTGTTTGATGACCGCCATCTTCAGTGTACATGGCGTCATTATCTCGTTCTTTTTTGATGGCATATATCATTAGTATGAAGAGTTGAATAAAGGGGAAACGTGTATGCAAAACTCTTGGCAAATCTCGTCTGAGCCTTCATCATACTACTTGAAATGCTCGAGCACCCTGTTATGGTGCTCTGTTCTCATGAATACGCAAGCCATTCAGACAAAACATCACGCGTGAACTGATTTCCAGATGAAGGCGATCTGTCTAAAATTAAAGTTTGAAGAATGGAAATATGAGTTATTTATCAATTGCGTATTATTCTTGACACTCACGGACACACGCTGGAATTGAATGATTATTCAAGTGACATTGTATATTCATCACTGTCTGGTATAAGTATAAAACTTGGGCACTGTGATAAAGTATAACTCCATTATGAATAAGATTTTATTTTGATAAGTCACACAGTGTTACACAGTAATATTAACTGATGACGTTTTGAGCACAAATTATTCCCACTCATAACCATATTAAGTTACTCAAACAACTTTTTCCTTCATTGCGTGGTCTCCACATGAACTTACCGAATATCTCACACTCATGTAAATATATCTCACAAGACTGATCGTCAAGCACCATAGCATAGTAATAATGGCTTTACCCAAAGCAGTCCCTGTGGTACAATGTGGAATTTTCAGCACGTAATACAATATGGCATCAAATTTTCTCATTACATAGGCAGTAATAAAATGGGGCATTTACACTAATAATAATTTACATTGGTAATATTGTTCCTCAAGAAATGAAAAAATAAAATTAAATCAGATGACAGAATTAACGACAATGTAACAGTGAAAAGAAGAAAACAGTGCGGTTGACTTGGAGTTCCTCAGTAAGTTAGTAATTTCCTGTCTAACACTTTTCTCATCACATAAAATGTGACCTGGCTAGATATGGTGTTGTAGAGTTTTCGTACTTAGTCGTCCGACTCTAGCCCACAGTACCATATATTTGTTTCTAGTTTTACCTGAAGAGATGGAAGGAGAGAGTTGTGTGTGGAGAGGATGTTCAGAGTCTGACAGGATAATACTGACTAAATTCTTGCAGGAATCCAAATGACTGTCTACAATAGCATTAACGAGTTGGTTTAGCAACACTCTATTCGTCTTACTGACGGCTTTTAATGCCATATACTCTGTAATAAACAAAGTCTTTCTTATTTAGCCCGGTAAAGATTAAGCTGAAGCAGTAAAGAAGTATAGGCAGAATGCAAAAATTGACAAACTGTAACAGCAGAGACGGAATGATATCAGACGGTTTTAACTTTCTCATGTAGAAAGTTAAAGGAAATATCTTTCTGGAAATTAACATGTTTTTGGAAGACCAGGGAGGATGATCCAAGGAAATACACACACACCGAGGTACGAAACATTAGATGTGGTTTCAACTTCTGTAGCATCTGTGATCGTGAAAATGGGCCAACTATCTATTTCACTCATCTGAGAGTGACATTAACCACCTCACTGGTATTTGCAGTGATTAAGCCTAAGACGATTTGACAAAGACCACTGACTAGTTTCTGATGAAAAGTGATTCATTTGGGAACAGTCTGACTGAGAAGTAACGGGTGTATAAACAATCAATTCATAGACACGCTTAACAAAACCTGCTCCATCAGAATGAAAGCAAGTCATGTAAGAAGATGGTAAATAGAGAAGCAGAAAGAACCGCACCTTGAGGAGCACAAGGTAGAGAAGGTAAATCAGTGGGTGACTTCCCGATGGAAACAGAGTACTGCTCCTGATCAGAAAATTAGGAATGTAATAGTTTATTAATCCATCACCTAGTTTGTATCGTGAAAAGCTTGTTTATCGTAAGAGGACTGGATGCAGAGTTGATGAACGATGTGAAGTCACGGAAGGTACACCGAGAATATATTTGTCACCTGTGAATAGATTAAATGAAATATAATGGTGTATGATGGCAGTAGCATATAAATTTCACCTGTGTTTAAGAGCAAATCTTACAGGATCATTAGGAGCCCTGCTAGTAGATTCAAGATTAAGCTAATACAGATTTTCCATTGTTTTTGAAAATGATGATGTCATAGCCATTTTTGTCATATTCCTTCGAGTTATCCGTAGAAAACAGGGCTCGAAGTTAGAGCTTTGAAATATTGGTAGACTTCGCATTTATGTTTGCGGGATGGAGTTGCTAGCCTCATGCTAATTTCTCCCTCTTTACCAGTCTTAGTAACGACTTAGCGAGGTGAAGATGTGCGTCGTCAAAAGATAAAACCATGAAACACATGCGCGATTGACGAGAATTCTACCGTTGTGTCACCAACGCCACTAGCCATATAAATAAGCATAAGAAAAGATCAAATAGATGATTCAGGCACACGGACAATTTATTCATTTGTCAAGAAGTAAGCACAACATCAGAGGAAAATGATTCCTTCTAAATACCAAAGAGAGAATGACATCAAGCGTCCTCTCACTTTCTGAGGATCATAAGAGCTACACCATCTGCGCCAAGAGACTGGGTTTTTTTCAAGAACTTGAAACGCCTGAGGATGTCATCTACATCAAATCCGTAGGAACAGTCATTATATACACTTGTAGCATCAGAAGTCATAACAACTTCTCGACCGCATATGCAGAATCTACTAAGAATACGAACATCAAGTGAAAAAGGATATCTGCTCACTTGTCTGCCACCGGTGATTCTGATAGTCATTAGCGCTATCATTTCAACTATGTCGTCTGTTTCCATTTCAAGGGAATTATTTCAAGTGTGAAACCTAATAGACACTCACCTATATATCATCTCTATCGCTTTAGTGTTGCAATCAGTAAATATTTTCCGATATGTCGAAGGAGGTCTTCTCAGTTATACATCATCAATTTAATCCTCGGAGGGTAACTAGAAATGCAGTTACCGATGAAGTGTGAAAATGTCTGGTGAAATGACGCAAGATTGTTGTACATGAGTGTGCGCTTAAGTTGACGTGACAGTCAATCACTTTGTGTTCCACTCAATAAACGACCTGAGTGAATTTAAGCTACCTAATATTTTTTTAAACTTTTCGTGTATTCCTGGTCGTCACAGATTTTCTCTTGTTATGTGAGGAATCGGTGGTCATATTGACTTTGGCAGGTTGGTGGATACGGGTTTGAAAGGAATCCATTTCACCAATTCAAATAGAAGATACCTTGATGACTGCTTAGACTGACTAATTATCACTCCGTTTTCGGCTTATACCCAACACAGAAAGTGATCCTGAGAAAATGACTCATCAAATAACGAGTGCAATTTCAGTAGTCAACATGTGTAACTTTTGTTTGTTGGCTACGTCGAAATATGTTTTTGGGAGAGATTTCATTGTCTGCTTGCAGTGAAGGTGAGTAGGTGAACACGTTTCAGTTCTGTCTCAAAATATTTTATTTCACACTCGTAAAAAACTTCCACTTTGGATGAATGTGCATCTTCAGTAGACTGTTCACAAGTCTGTTCACCAAATATGCAAAATGGAAATTCCTTTTGATCAATAATAGTGAGAAATGTATTAAACTGCTTGGAGTGAATAGCTCTGGTGAAAGTGAAGCAAACGTTTTGTAAAAAAGAAGAAAGTACACATATTAACATTTTTCCAAATAATTCAAGTAATGAACTCACTAAACTCGACTTGTATAATGAATATAATTTGAAAAGATCATGTTTTTATTGATTATGTGTCATACAGTAAATAACTCTGTTAAAACGTGCATTTCCTTCTGCCTATCCGGTTTGGATGTGTTTCAGGTGCACATTTCTAATCGATCCATTGATTATTGTACACTGAGAAGTGAAGCCTTGAAATGATTTGACTCGCAATCACTAGCAGTGTTCTTAAATCAAAATGTCTTATAGTCACTCACTATAAAATCACTCGCTTCATGGTTTCCTCACAGATCTGGCATTCCATCATAGAGACGATATAATTTTAATCGATTTTTGAAAGCCATTTGACTACAGGTTTGACTCAAGTCAATCTCACACTCTTATTCACAACTGAAGATGATAAAAGCAGCATCAGGTGACTCTTAAATGTCAACGTATTTCTTTGTAAAGCTTCTTATATTGCGGATTACCATAAGGGTTTTGAAATTATATATTTGTCCCTGTCGGGTAACAGCAAATAGAGCTGCATATATCAGTCAGAAATTACACCCTGTTGTATGCTTATTCGTGAAGAAACAACTGCATTTCCACAGTTATATGTACCTTAAGTAGTCACATACTGAAAGCATGTTAATGATGATGATTGCTTGAAATAGGTGTATTTTTCCAGTGTGCACAGTAAAATGTTCCACTGCGTCAAAACATTCGCTGATTCCGCCATCATACTATTCACGCATTTATGAACATTTTTCCACTGTTGTAACCGCAGTGCATACTGATTAATCAATAAAGTGATTATCCACGAAAACGTGAACTTGCACTTGATTGTTACTTCGAGAATCAGTGAGTGTTCGACCATCAAAAGAACAGGTATTATGATTATGTGTAACGAAGTTGAATTTCGGAATAAACGGTATGCTTTCCAGTTTATGACGAAAATGTTGGTCGATGACTTGAAGTTTCTGTTTTCTGTGTGATAGAGATATTGATATCATTTTGTTTAGTTTACAGGATCATGGGATTCGTGAGAAATGAATGTCTGGTTGAGAAAACGTGTACTCACTTGCCGCTAAAATTTAACAATTATAAATATAAGTGTCTTCTTCGATATCGAAAACGTTGTGTATTAAATGATATGTTTACAATTCATATGTAAATACATAATCTCTAAAACCGGACAAACGTTTCACACAGTGTACAGAATTCTCTCTTCACCAGTAATCTCCATTTAATTCATCTAATCTGATTACCTCAGTGATTATACACGTATTCGGTGTTTGAAATAGCTCTAACTGCGATATACTTTTATCGTCTAACTCAGGTTCGGAAGTGTAATGTATGGACGAATCGATGGTATGGTAAAGAATTCTCAGCTAGGACTCTTTTTTGTCGGTTGTTTTATGTTAACCCGAGTTAATATAATTTTGTCAAGAACAATCATTTAGCTTCATCTATATAGGAGATTCATTATGCGATTGTGATGCGTATCTGACTCTCCAAATTTTCTCTCAAACTTTTAAAAACAACCATTCAATCCGGAACAGGATGAAAACCAACATTCCATTTCCTTCATCTCTGACTAGTTGTGAAATGAAAACGGCAAATAAGAGTCGAAACCTTTATAAAAAAGTACCACAGAACGAGTTGTTGATTGATCTTCACTAAGGACAGAAGGCGCAATTTCATCCATTCAATCTTCTCATGAAAATATGAAATAAGCACTGACTTTTGCGTTGAAGAGAAATTTACCGATCTCGGGGTAATGCTGATGGAAGACAATTACTCAGTCGGATTCATTTACAGGAACCTGAAACCAAACGAATGAAACAGACATATCCAGGTAAACACCCTGAAGCTTTCGCAGATGAATATTGGATCTAAATGTGTTGCTGAGGCAGATATTTTACGAAAAGGCTTCCAAGATCTCTCAATGAGGCATATTTCGTCACCAAGACGCACGAAGTAAATTCTGTTGTAAAAGAGTTATTGACCAGCATGTGAAAGACAATTTATTGTACGGGACCACACGCATGTGTACAAAGCAGTTCATTATCTCATGAATAGGTGAACACATTAGCCAAACCATACGTCTGTTTGCTAAACACTTCTTTGAGTACTATCCATCCTGCCTAGCACACCGAGAGCGAGAATCTCACTTAACTCCACAAAAGAACTCAGAACAGGCGTCTGTATAACAAACTTTCTTCCAAGTCTTGTGAAACGTCCAATTAGACCTCTAAAAGACTATAAGATCGGGACATCTGAGTATGGCCAAGGCAATAGCATACAAAATATGCAAGCAAATAGACGCGTCCAAAGTAATTGCGTTCAATTTCTGAGGTGCACATAACTGAATACAGATGCCATTATTTCTCCACATTTTATATTAATGCTGTTCCAAAAATAATCGAATTTAAGTTAAATAGAAGAGAGACATGCAACTGATAGCTTCTACCAATATGAGAGATGTGTAAAAGGATTTCGTTAAAAGTCGACAACAGTAGGATTACTTCTGAAAACCATGGAGCTTATATGATACTACCATGGATGTAACTTGACACATCAGGATACCAATCAAATCAATTTTCGAATAACAAACATATTTCAACTAACTTGCTGCGCCTGAAATGTACAAGATAGAGAAATACGAAATTCTCACTACATTATGACCCGTATGTGCAATAGTATGACGTGCAATTCTTGAAATACTGCCTCATCAGCCAATACTTTCAGGTGCACTTCAAAGTCAATTCAGTATTTTTAGCTTTGCAATGGCAGTCACATATGTGTCTGGAATTATTTTCCCTTCCTCTCGTATCATAAGATATGGGTGTGGAATTCTGAAAACAGGCGAAACTTGTACACAGAAATCTTGATGAATCTCCACGAAGATTTCATCAGACGCTAGAAAATGACTGAAAACTGTAGAATGATAGGTTTAGATGAGTTTATTTCAAATATCACACAGTGATGATACAGTAGTAATAACTGGATGGCGTAAATCATCCAGCAGAAATCATTGCTCATCATGACAACTGTTTATTTCACGTCTTCACTGTATGATATTTGAAATAAACTTATTGAATATGAAATTACATTCTATCACAGTGACCAGGTTGTACAGTTATAATTAGTGAAAAACGAGGTGTGTCCAATACAGGAAGTTCACAAATGTGCATTATAATCCCGTATATATCACTGGAGGGCATGAGTTTATGATAAGATCAACCTTCAAATTAGTGATAATACCGCACACTTCCTAGCCTCATGCTCAACCTTCCCTCTTCACCAGTCTTATTACTGGCTTAGCAAAGTGTAGAGGTGAGTCGGCTAGAGACCAAACCTAGAAATACAGGTGTCACTGGACAGCATTTAATCGTTGTGCCACTGACGCTAAAAGCCATATGAAAAAGCTAGAGATTTGACCCAATATATGACATTGGAATAAGGACAATTAAATAAAATTCATGAGATAAGCACAACTTTAGTGGAAAATGATTCCTTCTAAATACCAAAGAGAGAATGACATCAAGCGTCCTCTCACTTTCTGAGGATCATAAGATCTACACCATCTGAGCCAAGAGACTGGGTTGGTTTCAAGAACTTGAAACGCCTGAGGATGTCATCTACATCAAATCCGTAGGAACAGTCATTATATACACTTGTAGCATCAGAAGTCATAACAACTTCTCGACCGCATATGCAGAACCTACGAAGAATACGAACATCAAGTGAAAAAAGGTATCTGCTTACTTTTTTGCCACCGGTGATTCTGATAGTCATTAGCGCTATCATTTCAACTATGTCGTCTGTTTCCATTTCAAGGGAATTATTTCAAGTGTGAGACCTAATAGACGATCATCTATCTATCATCTCTATCGCATCAGTGTTGAAATCAGTAAATATTTTCTGATATGTCCAAGGGGGTCTTCTCAATTATACATCATCAATTTAATCCTCGGAGGTTAACTAGAAATGCAGTTACTGATGAAGTGTAAAAATGTCTGGTGAAATGACGCAAGATTGTTGTACATGAGTGTGTGCTTAAGTTGACGTGACGGTCAATCACTTTGTGTTCCATTCAATCAACGACGTGAGTAAATTTAAGCTACCGAATATTTTTTAAACTTTTCGTGTATTCCTGGTCGTCACAGATTTTCTCTTGTTATGTGAGGAATCGGTGGTCATATTGACTGTGGCAGGTTGGTGGATACGGGTTTGAAAGGAATCCATTTCACCAATTCAAATAGAAGATACCTTGATGACTGCTTAGACTGACTAATTATCACTCCGTTTTCAGCTTAAACACAACACAGAAAGTGATCCTGAGGAAATGACTCATCATCTGGCAAGTGCAATTTCAGTAGTCAACATGTGTAGCTTTTGTTTGTTGGCTACGTCGAAATATGTTCTAGGAGAGATTTCATTGTCTGGTTGCAGTGAAGGTGAGTAGACGAACACGTTTCAGCTCTGTCTCAAAATATTTTATTTCACACTCGTAAGAAAAACTTCCACTTTGTGTTCGACCATCAAAAGAACAGGTATCATGATTATGTGTGGCGAAGTTGCATTTCGGAATAAACTGTATGCTTTCCGGTTAATGGCGAAAATGTTGGTCGATGATTGAAGTTTCTGTTTTTTGTGTGATAGAGATATTGACATCATTTCGTTTAGTAAACAGGATCATGGGATTGGTGAGAAATGAATGTCTGGTTGAGAAAACGTCTACTCACCATACGCTTCAAAATGACAAATAAAATTATGACGGTTCATTTCGAAATCTAAAACATTGGGTTTAAATGTGATGATTAAAATACATGTATATATATATGCATATATTTAGTCTCTTATGAAAAAATAAATTTTTCCACAAATTACGGATTTCTCAGAGTAATAACGGCATATCATATTCTCTTCACCAAGAATCTTCATTTAACACAGCAGTCCATAGTATGTAATGTGAAGTCATGCACTTTGATCTGTATCGTAAGCTGATCTTTGATGATATTTGACATTCGGCTTCGATAACCCCCTTTCCAGTAGTTTTAAGTCCAATCAAAAATGCATGTCACTGAGTACATTTTGAATCTCATTGGCATATCTGTATAGTCAAAACAATCGAAATTAGAGAAAATGTGATTCATTTCAATGAATTGGTGATCAGGTGGCTCCGTTCTGTTTCACCTATCGTCTCTTTTTAAATTTACTATCAAATTTGAGAAAGCAGTGAGATGGCTGCAGAGAACGTGGGATGTGATGAACTGAAAGCTTTTTCAAAGTGTTTCATCATACTCACTGAAAGAAATGCGAAAAGGCGTATTTACAGGAATCGCTCGGGAATACATGAATATTCCAGGTTGTTTTGATTCTTGATTCTTCAGCGAAATTAGATTTATCTCGTGCCTGATCTACAATCAAATGATTCACACTCAAGTGTACTGATACAGTAGTTTCCTCGATCCCATCAACCCAAACAGATTATCTCAGGAAACGCAAACATTCTATACGAATTCTGTACAGATGGATTAATGCCATTCCAGTTTCGAAAAAGAGAATATTTCGTGTCACTATGAACTTAAGTAAATATCTGACTCTTACAAGCACGGAAACAGAACACCTCTTCTCCAGATGAGACGAGGTGTTTGTTTAATTATTCCAGTGTATCACTGTCAGCAATCCATATGCGAATCTTAAAAAGCAAAACAAAATTCTTCGGCGAAACGCGATAGGTTCAGGAGCTTAACTAAAAAGTTCAACTTTAGAATATAATTAGTCAGAGAGATCTAGTTACAGTCTGATGATGATGATGAAAACCATTTCAAACTGCTGTCCTGATTACATAACTTTTCTACTACTGAATAAATCAGACCATGGTGATGGACGTCCAGTAATCCTGTCTGCCTAGTGACAAGAACTTCCCTTAGCTGATATGTGTGATAGATTCCACAGGATAAAGCGAGGAACAACTGACAAATAATTTAAATGAAATATAAGTTAAACCATTCAATAGCACAGATGTGCATGAACAAATTGCTGTGTCCACCTGTAGAATGTCGCTTATGTACAGTCCACGTAGGATACAGACAAGATGTTCCACTACACCCAGTGCCAGATATGGTAAATTCTACAGATCACTCAACTGTGAGGTGGTTGGTTATTATTCTTGATTCAGTGAAGTAGGAGCTGTGGAGACACAATCGTCAGGACCAATACTCTTTTGTCGATCCAATTAGGAATGTCAATCTGTTCGGCTCTCCGCTCACATAGTTTTCGATTAAATTCGTCATTTGTTTCCTATATGAATTCATCTAATCTGATTACCTCAGTGATTATACACGTATTCGGTGTTTGAAATAGCTCTAACTGCGATATACTTTTATCGTCTAACTCAGGTTCGGAAGTGTAATGTATGGACGAATCGATGGTATGGTAAAGAATTCTCAGCTAGGACTCTTTTTTGTCGGTTGTTTTATGTTAACCCGAGTTAATATAATTTTGTCAAGAACAATCATTTAGCTTCTTCTATATTGGAGATTCATTATGCGATTTTAATGCTGGCGTGAATCTCGTATATATTCGCCAGTTTCTATAATACTCACCCACATATAAGATTCTCTTGGCAATCAGGATAAGACATACCATGCCATAAGCTTCATCATTAACTTTCTGCAAATTATGACAACTTACACATACTATCCACTAAAGAATGTATCACAGAAAGAATGGTTGAGTGAACTTCAAATTTCTGCGACTAAAAGCCGAAGGTGAGGTAGAAGCACTTATTATATACACTTGTAGCATCAGAAGTCATAACAACTTCTCGACGGCATATGCAGAACCTACGAAGAATACGAACATCAAATGAAGAAGGATATCTGCTTACTTGTTTGCCACCGGTGATTCTGATAGTCATTAGCGCTATCATTTCAACTATGTCGTCTGTTTCCATTTCAAGGGAATCATTTCAAGTGTGAGACCTAATAGACGCTCATCTATCTATCATCTCTATCGCTTTCGTGTTGCAATCAGTAAATGTTTTCTGATATGTCCAAGGAGGTCTTCTCAATTATACATCATCAATTTAATCCTCGGAGGTTAACTAGAAATGCAGTTACCGATGAAGTGTAAAAATGTCTGGTGAAATGACGCAAGATTGTTGTACATGAGTGTGTGTGTGCTTAAGTTGACGTGACAGTCAATCAATTTGTGTTCCATTCCCTGAACGATCTAAATGAATTGACGTTGTTTCAAGGCAAATCTAATTTCATCGAAATAAAATGGATGAAGCTTGACACATGGTGTGACAAAGCAAATAAGTGTCCGAATAACAATCATACTTGAACTTACCTTTACTTCGTGGAACTTTATTGTTCAGAAATACGAAATTCTGACTAAATTATCACCCATTTATGAAATAGTTCGACGTGCAATTCTTGAAATACTGCCTCATCAGCCAATACTTTCAGGTGCACTTCAAAGTCAATTCAGTATTTTTAGCTTTGCAATGGCAGTCACATATGTGTCTGGAATTATTTTCCCTTCCTCTCGTATCATAAGATATGGGTGTGGAATTCTGAAAACAGGCGAAACTTGTACACAGAAATCTTGATGAATCTCCACGAAGATTTCATCAGACGCTAGAAAATGACTGAAAACTGTAGAATGATAGGTTTAGATGAGTTTATTTCAAATATCACACAGTGATGATACAGTAGTAATAATTGGATGGCGTAAATCATCCAGCAGAAATCATTGCTCGTAATCACAACTGTTTATTTCATGTCTTCACTGTATGATATTTGAAATAAACTTATTGAAAATGAAATTACATTCTATCACAGTGACCAGGTTGTACAGTTATAATTAGTGAAGAACGAGGTGTGTTCAATACAGGAAGTTCATAAATGTGCATTATAATCCCGTATTTATAGCTGGAGGGCATGAGTTTATGATAAGATCAACATTCAAATTAGTGATGATTCCGCACACTTACGTCTACATACTGGATTTGAGTAAGTGTCGAAATGAATTCATGCAGTTCAGATTATTATGGCTGAATATTTCAGATTGGCCTCTACGTATATCTCATTTAACCGATTATCAAATAACAAGATATTCCAAAGATTCTCTCATGGAAGTTCACAAACGAAAACCCAGTAGGATTATATAATAACAGCTTGATATGATCATGAGCAATAATTTGTAGTCGAAAGTCGGTCATCCGCAAATATTACTGTATAACACTGTATGATATAATCAAAATAAAATTATATTCATAACTAAGTTATACTCGGTGACGTTGCTCCCCTACTGAAGAGGTTCCGATGCAGTTGTTAGAATACTGCTTCTTGGATATATTACAGAGTGGGAATATACTACTCCTTATTTAATTTCAAATACATAGTCAACTATCATTTGAATGGAAATGTAACAAGACTGTGATTTTATCGACAACGATCTGAAATCTTGATTGATTTCGTTTTGAAAAAATATCACACTGCACTGACGTCGTCAAGGTAGTCTATTTAAATTTACCACGCTAGCTTAGCCTTGAATGGATTAATATCATTTTCGTCATGTAAATAAAGTGAAAATTTGCATAATGTGATATGAAATCATTCTGTATTAGTTAACTTATTTGATGTAATACATATAATGACATTCTGTGACGTTGTGTTATTGGTTGAAAATTTCCATTGGGATTTGTGGAAAATGAAAATAAGCGATTCTAAAAAGACCAAATTTATATATGCGTTTATCAATCCATCTGCTTTTCTGTAGCTAGGTTTATTGGTCGTCTGAATCAGGTTTTGTCTAATATGTTGCAGGAACACTATCCTGTGTGACTAGGAAGAAGTGATTATACGTCCTGAGAATGGATTGGCTGGCTAAGAAACAGATTCTTCGATGAATCGCTCGCTTGTTTCTGTTTTCTATTCATTGTGTTGTATTGTTAAATAGGCAAACTTAAGTGAATTTCGCCAACCAAATTGTTTTATTTCTACTTCTGTGTTGCTTATCATCAAACAGTTTCACTAACGATATAAGGAATCATCACATAAACTGACGATGGTCAATAAGCAGAAATTTGGTTTCGAGTAGCATCTATTACACTAATTAAAATATTCGACCTTTTGATGACTTATAACTGCAGAAAGTGGTCTCAAAGAAATCGATAATCGTATGGTGATGCAAATCCTAGAACTGCTCATCTGTGATGTTTACATGAGAAAACCAGCCTGCTACATATTTTCTGCATAAATGAAGACAAATATACATGACAAGACGATGTGTTCGGGTAGTGGCATTTGACACTGTACCACTATTGATATGAAGAGATTTTTGTTGTCCCATGAAAGTACCTCATAAAAAGGACTTCACTGGTAGTTGTTTGAGGATTCAGTGAGTAATCGGATTACCCTCAGATAATGTGAAGTGAAATCATAGGCAACAAACAGAAATAACATGGAATAAAGAAGAATAAAGAAGTTTCGAGAATCATTTGATGAAAGTTTCAAACTGATTTTGTCCGCTTGGTGTTATGAAATAGCAAGACTTCCGATATGCAAAGCTAGTGTAACAGTGCACTTAGTATTTCAATCGCTATATTAGAGAAATATAATATCTGACGAAAAGTGATGGTCATGATGAATCTGTTTGTTCGCTTTTAGAGATCAAAATGTGGAAAATCTGGAACAAATCTTTTCAAAACAAATAAAGCTGAATTAAAAGTCAATCTGAACGAAGAATATTCTTTTCAATAATTTCTCTTCAGGTCCTTACAATTATAAAATATAATATTTGTTGTCGTTACAATAAAGGCCAGTTATGCGGCAGATACATTTTTACAATTATTATTATTAATAATATTATTATTATTCGTCATAATTTATGCCCTTCATGCAAATATTCTCTCAATACTATCGAATTTTTTCGTTTATACTATCCGGACTTATTATTAGTGATATTATCTCAATATACGCCTCCACCTGTTTCACTTCACATATTCGTTATTTCATTATGAACCTCCCATTGCAGTCTTACTATCTCCCGTTTAACACAGACCACTTTGTACTAGCCACTCACCTGACACCTTTTATAACCTTGAACTGACTTGTCAATTTTCCTAACCCACACTCTACAAATCTATTATGATTATTCACCATTGTCTCCCGTTTTACAATATTTTGTAATCGAATTCAGCCTAGCACGTTTGTCACACAAATTTGACTATTTATTTTGACACCCCATAACTACTAATCTGTTATTCTACGTTAAAAAATGTATCTGCCGAATAACTGGCCTTTATTGTAACGACAACAAATATTATATTTTATAATTGTAAGAACCTGAAGAGAAATTGTTGAAAAGAATATTCTTCGTTCAGATTGGCTTTTAATTCATAATATGGGAATTTTCCACACTATCAAATAAAGCTGAATTTATATTGTTGAATATTTCCCGTAATAGACTCACTTTCTTCCTCATCTTCAAGCCAATCAGCTGAAATATTTGGAGTAGTTTTGCGATTTTATTGACGAATTGAAACAGTTGATAGTATTTAAACGTTGTACTTCTAGATCACTAAAAGAATCTTCTGATTGATCCCATCGAAAATATCACTGATTTTTATCAATAGTACTTATTATAAGCAAAGTTTTCAGCAGCAAATACAGCGTAGTGCCTACCCTCTCTCCGCTACATCTATCTCGTTTCAACTGTGTATGACAAAGTAGCGTGAATTAAGTGTTGGCAGTTTTAGTCAATCTCTGAAGAACACTAATTGACGAATGAACTAATATACTATTCCTACATTCATCAAATGAGAATAGAACATATAAGCCAAAAATTAATCCTGAATCTGTGGACATATTTTTCTTTCCTATAGGTTTCAAAATGTAGAAAAACAGGTCGCCTGGTTATATGGTTAACCTCAGTGACGACATCTGTTTGACTAAACCAAGATACTAAAACACAATGAAAGACTCACGGGGTAAAACTACAGTGTACGAAACAGTACGAAATTATATACGATAATGATGGGGGGACTAGCAGCGGAATCAACAAACTCACTCTCTGTCCATTTAAGGACTTCCACTTGCTTCACGGTGAGATCTGACTAGTACTTGCATGTCGCATCAAAATACGACTGATCTATCCAGTCATAATATATCAACGGAATTATGAATGAATGACTAATTTTATGAATAATATTCAATAAAAGACTAGTATTTTGTCATGTTTACAGTGAAAAGCATCACCATCAACCTCAAATCTAAACGCATCGAAACTTACTTGGTGAATTTTCCGTGTAAATGACTAAGGTGAGCAAGAGAAACAGAAGACTTGGTAGCATCTTCATCTCAGAATAGTACGAACGAACAAATGTGGGGATGACATTTTCGTATGACTATTTATACTGAATGTGCTAAGCGATAAGCGAAATAAAAAAATTCATTTCACACTGGAAAGACAGCTGAATGTGTCCAACTACATTCGTATACCAGAATGTCCCACACTGTTATCGAACAGTAAAGAGATAGTGTGCGTGTACAGACATGTATCCTGAGTAACATTTTCGTGTATTTCAACAGATTTAGGTTGTGTTATTTTTTTAAGTTTCAACTGAAGAGAGCATATTAAAAGTGCTTATTGGGTGGATCTCATATGTGATATATATCGCTAACAAAGGAAATGATCGATAAGCGATGACATTGTTGTCTGATTTGTATAGTTTTACTAGGAATTTTAAGCATTGATAAAGAAGAATCGTATCTAGGCTCTGTGGTGAATTGTAATTCTATCACAGAACCCTTTTATTTGATATAAAAAATATTTGACCATATTACTGTGTTATATCAAATAACGCTAGGCAGCACAAACGTTATCAATAAAACTGTCTGTCTTTTGTAGAATTCATTCGAGTTTGAAAATTCGAAGCAATGAGATTTTTGTTCTGCATTGTCTGCATTGACTGAATCTGTGACAAAAAGTATGGGTTGGTTTATGTGAGATGTGAAATGATGTATAGCAGTTGAACTGCTTGTGTGAATCAGTCGATATATATTAAATTAGAATAGGTATCCAACTGACTTTCCTAATTCGAATGATGTAGCTAAGAATCACGCTGAAATAAGGCCATAGGAAGCAATGAAGATACAGGCAAAATAAAGTCATCCAGTAGTACTGACCATAGTTATTTGCCTATTTGAAAGGACTTAAATGACCACATTAACCTCGCCTAGATTACTAGGTCACTAGTATTCTAGCCGGTCCCAAGCCCGGATAAAGACGGAGGGTTGAGGCGTGGTGCTAGCAACTCCATCCCCAAAACTTAACCAAACTGCTACTAAAACTTCAACGCACAAACATATTAAAAATTCTAAAAGTACAAACAATAACCTTATTTTTCGTTGGAATCGGGGAAGTGAAATGACGCAGGCTGGTGAAAGCCTTCGGGAAGCCAGTCAGCCGATGTGCCTTCTTTCGATGCAAGCAAAACTAAGGATGGGGACGTGGAATATTCGTACAATGTACGAAACTGGGAAGGCTTCTCAGGTAGCCGCAGAAATGAGGAGATATAAAATAGAAGTGTTGGGAATCTGCGAGAGCAGATGGAACGGATGCGGAAGGTGCCAACTATCAACTGGAGAGACAATAATCTACTCCGGTTACTCAGAGGACGATCACGAGCACACTGACGGAGTAGCCATCATGATGTCACCAGCAGCGGCTAAAGCTCTCATGCAGTGGGAACCAATCTCCTCCAGGATAATGACGGCCAGGTTCAACTCAAAAGGATGGAAGGTTACAATCATTCAATGCTATGCGCCTATAAACGTCTCAGAACATGAGAAGAAGGAGGCCTTCCATAGATAACTACAATAAGTAATGGACAAGGTCCAAAATGGCGATATCAAAATCCTGATGGGTGACATGAATGCGAAACTGGGAGGAGACAATACAGGAAGAGAACTCACCATGGGTCGTGAGGCCTTCGGTGAAATGAACGAAAATGGTGAACTCTTCTCAGACTTCTGTGCCTTCAATGATTTGGTGATTGGTGGCAGTGTGTTCAAACACAGGGATATACACAAGGCAACATGGATTTCACCAGATGGACACACAAGAAACCAGATAGACTTCATTTCAATCTCAAGGAAGTGGAGACGGAGCCTACTGGACACAAGATTGAGGAGAGGAGCAGATGTGGGTTCAGACCACTATCTAGTACAAGGGACTTTCAACGTGAAGCTAAAAGCCTCGAGGATAGCTGGGGATAGGTCACAATGCAAGTTCAACACGCAAAAACTGAAGGACACAATGACACAGAACATTTTCACTGCAACTGTCAGAGCAAAGCAGGAAACACTACGTGGCACCACTGAGGAATCATCCGTGGAAGACCATTGAAACTCTCTGAAGTTAATTTTCAACGAAACGTGTTCAACGGTTTTAGGAAGGAAGAAGAAACAATACAAGGAATGGCTCTCAACGGACACTTGGAAGCTAATAGAGGAGAGGAGAAAGGTGAAAGAGAAAATGATTCAATGCAAAGATGGACAAGAGAAGGAGACGCTGGGTTCAACTTACACAGCACTGGACAAAGAAGTGAAGAAGAGTGCCAGGAAGGACAGAAGACGATTCTACGACAACCTGTCTACTTGAGCTGAGAAGGCAGCAGGCAAAAGGGACCTGAGGACACTATATCAGATAACCAAGTCTCTATCCGGGAAGAGACCAACACAAGTGAAACCTATAAAAGACAGCCAAGGGAACCCAATTACCAAAGAAGAAAGACAGATTAAACAATGGGCGGACCACTTCAAAGGACTCTTGAACCGACCACCACCTACAACCCGTCCGGAAATACCAACAACAGCACGTACACAGCTGCAAGTTGACACTGATCCTCCAACGAAGGCTGAAGTCTTGAAAGCAATCAAGCTTCTAAAAGCTGGAAAAGCAGCTGGACCAGATGGAATACCCCCAGAAGCACTGAAAGCGGACCCAGAAACGACAGCAGATATGCTGACTCCATTATTGCAAAAAGTCTGAAAGGAGGGAAAGGTTACCTCGTGAAACTACCAAAGAAGGGCGAACTAGGACTCTGCAATAACTGGCGAGGAATCATGCTCCTGTCAACGCCAAGTAAAATAATGAGTCGCATCATCCTGGAGAGGATAAAGGATTCACTGGATAAGGAACTCCGACCAGAACAAGCTGGATTCAGGAAAGGCAAATCATGTTCTATAAAACACAAAATAATCGAGCAAAGAATATTCTTTTCGATAAATTCCTCTTCCAGGCTCTACAGTTATATTTGTTTATATACACAGAATATTTTAAATTAGTAGTTAATAACAATATTAGCGTTTTTTTTAAATAATATAGATTTGCAAAGTATGATCTATGCTATTACAGTTCATTAAAGATGCTTAAATTATAATAATAATAAAGATATAACAGCGAATAGAATATCAACTGAAATTAGGGAAATTTCACAAAATTCTGGATTATTCAAACCTGGATGGCCAAGGTAATGATAATGACTGAACTAACTTCTTTTGGATGTATAAATTAGGCTTATTTATATGGATCCCCACAGCCTCAGCAATATTAAGAAGTCGAACTCTTAAAGCGAAATTGAGATTCATAGGTGTGCAGTAAATGACCCTGAAAGCTTGATTAACGTCAATCTTGTGTTCTGTCTCGACAAGATGCGCCATAATAGCGCTGAGAATAGATTTTGTTTGACCTTTGCTTAACCAGGCAGGGTGATGTTCGGAAATTCGACGAGAAACACGCCTAATTGTACGGCCTATGTAACTGGCTACACAGGAGCAGTTAAATTGGTATATACACATGGAAGAGGCAAAATTAGGCAGTTTGTCTTTTATTCCCGAACTCAGAAGAGGGGTGGTTTTAAAGATACAGCGTAATTGAGCAGCAGGGAATGCTCTTTTTACCGCATTTCTAAGGCGCTGTGTTAATATCTCACTGATGTTATCTCGGCGGAACTGAATTTGTAAGAATAAGCCTTTTTTAGGAACTGTTGGTACCTTGGGCTGCTTTGATTTTAGATTCATATTCTTCTCAATAAACTTTTCGGGATAACCATTCTCACTTAGCAACTGTTTAATATTGTTAAGCTCCTCGTCAAGACATTCATCCGAGCAAATCTCTCTTGCTCTGTGGACCAAGCACTTTATTAGATTGCGTTTGTATTTCAAGGGCACAAAGCTGAGAAAATGTGTGTACTGGCCCGTTGATGTAGGTTTTCTATAAACACTTCTTCTTTTTGTGCCATCCTCTTTTCTGGACATAAGGACGTCTAGAAATGAAATACTAGAGTCTTTTTCTTTCTCAATAGTAAAATTTATTGCAGGATGTACCTCATTCAATACATACATCATTTCACATCTCACATAAACCAACCCATACTTTTTCACAGATGCAGTCAATGCAGACAATGCAGAACAAAAATCTCATTGCTTCGAATTTTCAAACTCGAATGAATTCTACAAAAGACAGACAGTTTTATTGATAATGTTTGTGCTGCCTAGCCCTATTTGATATAACACAGTGATATGGTCAAATATTTTTTATATCAAATAAAAGGGTTCTGTGATAGAATTACAATTCACCATAGAGCCTAGATACGATTCTTCTTTATCAATGCTTAAAATTCCTAGTAAAACTATACAAATCAGACAACAATGTCATTGTTTATCGATCATTTCCTTTATCTGCGATATATACCGCATACAAGATCCACCCAATAAGCACTTTTAATATGCTCTCTTCAGTTGAAACTTAAAAAAATAACACAACCTAAATCTGTTCAAATACATGAAAATGTTACCCAAGATATATATCTGTACTCGCACATGTCAAGTGATCCACAACGGAAAACTCAGCGAGGCGTTTGTAGTAATCACAGTAGTCAGACAAGGGTGCTTATTGTCACCAATGATATTCCTAATTGTGGTGGACTGGATTATGCGTCAAACAGTGGGAAACGAGAAGACAAGGATATCCCGGACCGAGTTGAAGAATCTACAAGACCTGGATTTCGCGGATGATTTATGTTTAATGTCACACAAAATCGAAGAGTTTCAAACGAAAACTGACAAACTGGTAGAAGAAGCAGCAAAGACAGGACTCCAGGTGAACATAGACAAGATGGAGGTTATGAAAATAACCAACCAACAACAACAGCAGCAACATCCACCGCCAATCACCACCAACGGGAGGGATTTGAAAGAGGTTACTTCTTTCACCTATCTAGGCAGCATTGTCTCAACTACAGGAGACAGAACGGACGAGGATGTCAAATCGAGAATCGGGAAGGCGAGAAACACATTCATTAACCTGAAACCAATCTGGAAATCTTCGTCACTCAGCCTGCATCAACAACAAAATTCGGATTTTCAATACAAACGTCAAGTTAGTCAGTTCTTCTATACGGATCAGAAACTTGGCGGGTCACAAAGAATATTTCCAACAGCCTGTTGCAGACCTTTATCAACAACTGTCTTCTTTCTATACTGAAGATTAGATGGCGGAAAGAATCACCAACAAGAAACTATGGGAACAAACAAAACAAGAACAAACAATCGCCCAACAAATATGCAGGAGAAAGTGGAGATGGATTGGACACTCGCTGAGGAGGCCGCTGGGTGACATCGCGCGTCAGGCCAATGCTCGAGTGGAACCCGAAAGGGAAGCGGCGAGTGGGACGTCCAAGGGTGACATGGAGGAGATCGTGTGAAGAGGAGTTGAAACAGTATGGATTAACATGGATGCAGGTGAAAAGTACAGCAGAAGACAGAAGCAAGTGGAGACGTGCAGTTGAAGCCCTATGTTCCACTAGGAACCCAAGGGAACAATAATATATATAATAATAATAAATGACCACATTGAGTATTAATGATATGAAATATGGTGTACGAAAACAGAATTTTTCTCATTGTCGTTCATAAAGTTCCTGTACTATGTGACTGTCAACAGATGAGTGAAATGTTTTAGACAGGATGGAGCTCTGTGAGCTTGACTTCATTGTACTACTGCTCTCTGTACTCATCGCATCAAGGAGCAACATTTTCTTCAGTATGAATGATGATGAAAAAACCGATGGCAGGAAAAGAATAAATTCTAATTTCTAGGACGGGATATTTTCTCCACTAAGCATTCAAGCTCCCAGTTTTATTCAGAAGCAGAATCAGACATTGAATAACTAACTACCCTATCTAGGCTGCCTAATTATGAGGACTATATTATATAATATACATGCATCACATATAATTTGAATGTAACATATATATGTATATATAACAGATAATACTAATATTCATGTTATTACGTAACTCTTCTTTAACAATCGTTTGTGACAACTCATCACTTTTGTTACTACTCTCTTATATCAACATCCAATTCATTTGACCGTTTCTCCTTCCTTCAAATTAAAAAGCTTCGAAGGCAAAAAGAAAAATTATATAAAATGAAGGATAATGTTGGTTTGAAAAGAATTAACATCCTAATCAAGTCTGAAATGCACAGATTGAATTCAATTTACAACCAAAAGTTTATATCCTGTAAAAATGCGCCTAATATATGGAAACGTTTTAAAGAAATTACTGGTGGTTAGCAGATGAACAGTATTCCCTATTCATTTGATGTTTGCACACTAAACAAGTCTTGTATACATTCTCCCACAAATGCCAAACTTTCTAGTGTTACAACTGTTAATGAAACCTGCCTCCCTGGTTTCAACACAAATGATGTTCTAAAATGTCTCTAGTCTCAGAACCCTTCTTGTAGCTTGGGTACAGATGGTTCGCCTAGTGTTATTCTTAAAAAGTGTGCAGATATCCTGTGTTATCCGACTGTATAGCAGCCTCTGAAGATGATTTCGTCGATAAAGAAAATTTTCTTCGCTGAATTTGTCTTTAATTTGATAGGAATTTCTTCTTTTTTTCTGATTAAAGCTTGATTCCACACTGTAGTTATGATACAAATATGGAATTTTCAGCATGTGATATCGGTAGCCCAAATTTAGCAGGCCGACCATTGATATCGGGTGTGCGTCGGCAGGGGATTGAGCCCCGGACCATGTGCATGGTCGGCGAGAGTCCTAACCGCTGTGACACCAACGCAAACAACCTGAAATCGGCTTCATTCTCTGTTTCTTTTTTTTACTACTGATGTCAGTGATCTGCTTTTGAGACGACATGAAAATTGCGTTTCTAGTGCCATTAGCATATACAAGGAAAGTGCATCGCCTTACCCTAAATATTAGCTGAAATCGGTCTATTCGGTCATTTACTGGATAAAGAAGCACTGATTGGTCACTAGTATGTAACCAGTATCATTCTTAATGATAGCACTGGTAAAGAAGAGCTCACCAGGTCGTCAGATGAGGATGACATTGGCTGTGTTGGTTGCACTACATATCGCTAATATTGGCAGAAGTTGGAATTCATCGGCTGGACATTGGATAATGCCTGATTGGCTGAATGGTCTACAAGCTCACCTTGTAACCAGAAGCTCCCGGGTTCCGTGGATGGCTAGTGATGAAGAGCCGCAAACTAGGCCGAAACAATTGTCCAGTTCAATGGTTCTCTAACTGACATCAGTCCGTGATCAAACATGAATGCTATCAGTCAGTTTGCAGTATAGTATTTCGAAAGTGATGTCAGCTAGCTGGCTGGAGGAAGGAAGTCCACAGGAAACTGATTGATTTCTGTCCCCAACAGCAACAACTTTAAAGGTCTAATGAACAAATACAGTTCAATACTTGTACTTTAGATGCTTAAAAATAACCTTTTTTAAACCAAAAAGTAATTTCTACTGGAAACTTCTACTGTGTTTTCACAATACAGGAAATCAACAACTTCCTGTAGTTATTAGCACCGCTATTGATCTACTGATTTGCTATGTATCCCGTATTTTAAACGTTTTTAAACTAGGCCAAGTACACAAACAGGTAAAGAACTTGAGAATGATATATGCAGCAGATGGTCAGGGTTAACAAGATTAGAAAATTGGAAACATTTTTTATATCATTAATCCAATTATGAGCATTTTCTGACACTATTTTATAGGTTATAAATCAGGTCATATAAAAGTAAATCAGAACCGGCTGAAAAAAGTAGACTTATTTCAGAGATAACTTCACATTTACCGATTGTACAATAAACTGAAAGGTCTAAAGGAAGTTGCAAGTTAAAAGGTTGTGCTTTTTTTCAATAATCGTTAAAGAAGTTCATTATAGTACACTAACTAACTTGCATTTCCTCTGGTTTCTTTGTTTTTATTGTAGTCAGACTGATAAAATACCTACTATTCCACTATAATGACATTTATAATAATGATAATAATAATTTGCTTTATTCCAGAAACAGTACTAGTGGTACAGTGTGGAATTTTCAGCAAATATCTACAATATTTGCATCTAATTTTATCAAAAATTTAAAAGGAGTATTTCAAAAAAATAAATATAAAGGCAACAACAACAAAAACAAAACAAACACAAAAATAATTTGAAAAATGCGAAAAAAAAACACCAAGAAGTAGAGCGAAAAATAAATAAATAATATCTCAGTATTGGTTAGTGGAAGCTGTTATACGTTTATGCATGGTGACAGTAAAGCTATAGTCATACAAGAAGTTATGAAATGATATTTAAGAATGTTTATCGCCAAGATGATCAGTTAATTTGATTGAACAACACTAAACAATCATAAAATAACATTTCAGGGTTTTTTATTGACAGCTCTAATGCGGTGTTTGTGGTGGTAGTGTGAGTAATCCTGCATAATACAAAATTTTAAGATGGTGATATTGGCTTTCACAACCAAGATTGACAGCTAATATTGCCGAACAAAAAAAACAACGACCACAAAACTAATAATTACGTGATGGTTAATGACAGGACAATTTTGTAATACTCATAGTGCTAATATAGTCGGAACCAGTAGATACACAAAAGAAGGAATATAGTAAAGTACAAAAAAGTAAGCCAATGTTAATAATTTAGGTAGCTAAGTATGTTTAAGAAGGTGTTCACTATAGAATACAAAATAAGAGTGAAATAAAAGAGCCTAAAATTATGTTGTTAACAACAAAGTAAGTCATAGGTTTCGCGCTTTACATTGTCTCTGTCGCTTAGAACACGGGCCAAGTATGGTATCGTTCATTTCCTGTACTTGGTTGTACGAGCATAAATAATTTTATACTGATTTCTGGTACTACTTGATGAGATACAAGGCGAGAGTTGGGAATAGAGGGGGTGTAGGGGGTCGGAGAGTATGGTTTTAGACCATTTTTCGCATGTATTCAGATGCCTTTCAACTAATGTAGTGACGAGCTGACTGAGTTTTACACCACTAGTCCTTCTCAGGATGGTATAGTCCTTCTTCAGTAGCCCAGAAAAGACTAACGGGGAGCAGTAAAGTAAAATAGGTAAGATACAAGAGTTGACAAATTGTGAAAGTAGAGGTTGGGTGATTCCAGACTGTCTTAGTTTCTTAATGTAGTAGGTTAGACAGAACACTTTCTTAGAAATTGTTAGGATATAAGATTTACAAGTATGGTTGGAAGATAGAACTAGACCGAGGTATTTTGCATTAGACTTAGTTTCAATTTTAGTCCCCTCAATGTGGCAACGAAATGAATACGATGCGAAAAAACAATTGTCTGACGTTTTGTTTACAGAGTAAAGTTTAGAAATGCAGTGGAATATTTGTAGGCAAGATGGATGATTTACATGCACCTGTTTCCTTCAAGCTGGATGGTTGTATTGCGAAGCTTTTATTGGGTTGCTGGATAACATCAACAAAGACCAATTCAATATTGAAGTCTGTGTAATGGAATAACGGTTTGAAAGATACCTCCTGAATGACCTTATTACAGTACTGATACTTATTCGGAGGTTTCAAATAACTTTTTAATCATTATCAGCCTTTCTCCTGGACTGTTGTAAATCACTGTTCTGACGTTCGCATATCATCTGTTCACTTAATCTATGGGAATTGTTTATTCCTTTCTGACAGAGATTTGATCTCAACCTGTTGAGAATAGTCTTCTTGACTCTTAGGCACTTCTTACGGATGATTTAGTTCAATTATTTTTGTTGTACGGGACTTATTTTGTGGCTGAGAAAATGGACTGGATTTGTATAGCTAGCTGTCTAACAGCGCTGATTAGGTAATTTGGCTTTTTGACATACTACTGCTGTTGAATCGTACCACAGACTTGCTCGCAAATGACTGTATTTTCGCTGTTGTTTGGACATTTTGTGACTGTAAGTAACTCAAGTTACTAGCTTGAAGAAAACATTCCTATCAAACTACTATTAGAGCACCTCAGTAGACGCTAAGAAAATTTTTAAAAAATAGCTATCTGATGTAGCTTAAAATGACTGGCATTGGGGTCATCATTACAGAGAATGATTTAAAGTATGTTAAAGAATTTTTGTCCTTTGAGATACTCGACAGGAGAGTTACTAATATTGAAAACTTCCAAATTAATTAGATCGGTTGTAATGCTTTCTATGATAATGAAGTGAAATTCAGTGTGTTGTGACATTCCGACAAATGTATAAATTTTCAGGTATTGGTTTTGTAGGGATTTCCTGGTTTTCCAGTGGTTCTTTAACTGATGTCAGCTCATGATGAAATCCTCCATGCAATCAAATGTATAAATGTCACATATACACATGCCTAAGAATTACCACAAATGACATATTCCACAGCCTACTGCAGTGGGGTTTTAGCATTTTAAACCACTCAAAATTTAGATTTTTTATGTGATTCAGTTTCGTCTTAAATAGAGTTCTAGGATGAGGAATATCTATAAAATGTCTGGTAGTAGTCACTGACTATAGAAAACTCAAAGTAGTTTTAAGTGTCTCTCGATAATTAGGCCTTAGAGAACATTATCTCTTGGTTAGAGTCAAAATTAGGTTAATGCGATTAATAAATCTAATGTTATCGAAGGAGGGTCTGTTTTATTTTAAATCAATAATGAGAAGTTAGAGATTATGTGGGTAGTTAGTTATTTAAGTGTGAGTAGAAATGATCTGAAAATATTTTTTAAGGTTATTTAATTATCACACTTACTAACTTACTTACTTTACCCGCCAGTCAGCATTGACGTTTAACTGAATTTCAGTGTGTTTGCGAGTGATGCGATTATCAAAAGGATTTAGTCATACGTATGGATGCGGACGAAGATGTCAAATCGAGAATCGGGAAGGCGAGAAACACATTCATCAACCTGAAACAAATCTAGAAACCATCACTCAGCATCAACAACAAAATTCGGATTTTCAATACAAACGTCAACTCAGTTCTTCTATACGGATCAGAAGTTTGACGGGTCAAAAAGAATATTTCCAACAGCCTGTTGCAGACATTTATCAACAACTATCTTCGTTCAAATGAACTGTCGTCAAGATTTGACCGAATAGTTCTAAAATATTTGGGCGCCGAGTGAGAAGTAGACATTTGTAAAAAATTATATTTGTAAAATCTCAGCGATATTGAAATAAGTAATTCCAACGTTTCGTTCGGCAATCTGGTCCGAACTTCTTCAGGGAAATTAATCAAAATTAACATAACAGAGGTTTCATATATAAAAGGCACATCTTTTTAAAAACTTTGTCCAATCATGATTCATAAACACAAGTATTAACAAGTATAATAAACAAAATTGTATGAGCTGTGATCAAAATTTGACCTCGGACTTACAAATATTGGTCAACCTTTGTTAAACACTTTAAACAGAGTGTGCATGCGTGTGTGTGTAAACAGTTGTAAAACATTTCTTAACGTCTCCATAGGAAGATATAGACAGTCAGGAATTTGACCAAGTATTATTAATTAGTGATACATATCCATTTTTATTTATTAATCAGGATTTCCTATGCATCAGCTAACATCAAACCTTCATGTCCGTTTAAACTGCTAGTATCTAGAATCTTATGATTAGACGTATTTTCAAAATTATGGTGTTTAGGATTAGAGTTTAGTTTAAGCACCCTGTCGAACTTATTGCATTGTCTTCTTTCTGAATATTGAGCTGCTCGGTCTATATCTTCCTATGGAGACGTTAAGAAATGTTTTACGACTGTTTACACACACACGCATGCACACTCTGTTTAAAGCATTTAACAAAGGTAGACCAATATTTGTAAGTCCGAGGTCAAATTTTGATCACAGCTCATACAATTTTGTTTATTATACTTGTTAATACTTGTGTTTATGAATCATGATTGGACAAAGTTTTTAAAAAGATGTGCCTTTTATATATGAAACCTCTGTTATGTTAATTTTGATTAATTTCCCTGAAGAAGTTCGGACCAGATTGCCGAACGAAACGTTGGAATTACTTATTTCAATATCGCTGAGATTTTACAAATATAATTTTTTACAAATAACTATCTTCGTTCTATACTGAAGATCAGATGGCCGGAAAGAAACACAAACAAGCAACTATGGAAACAAACAAAGCAAGAACCAATCGCCCAACAAATATGCAGGAGAAAGTGGAGATGGATTGGACACTCTCTGAGGAAGCCGCTGGGTGACTTCGCGCGTCAGGCCATAGCTTGAGTGGAACCCGAAAGGGAAGTGGAGAGTGGGACGTCCAAGGGTGACATGGAGGAGATCGTGTGAACAGGAACTGAAACAGTATGGGTTAACATGGACGCAAGTGAAAAGTACAGCAGAAGACAGAAGCAAGTGGAGACGTGCAGTTGAAGCCCTATGTTCTACTAGGAACCTAAGGGAACAATAATAATAATAGCATTTTCTTAAATGATAGGGAATTCTTTTGTCACTTTTTTCAATATCCGTCAACCAGCATACCATTAAAACACGGTGAAATTAATCTTCAGTCGTGAAAAGTAGTTTTTTATGTGTAGGAAGGGATAGATTATGGAATCTCTGTTTCCGTGATCTATTTTTTATGCACTTAGTCAGCTCAACAATACTTGCAAATGCTGAAGTCAGTATCACTCTCAAGACCAAAACAGATGTGTTGGGGTTTGAACGTAGAAAAATCAATTTGTGCATCCTACTGCATATCCAGTCAGAATTTTCTTGAGTTACGCACAGTTATGGGTCCCAGTGGCTGAATGATATATGAGATTGTCTTGTAACCAGAAGGTCGTGGGTTCAAACCCCAGTTATTCATATAGTCAAACCACTTTATGATTCAATCGTTATTGTGCGTCGGTGGCATAGCGGTTAGGACGCTCGCCAACCCTGCATATGGTCTGGGGTTCGATTCCCGGCAGGCACACTCCTTTACCTTGCTAAGCAGGTAATAAGACTGGTGAAGAGGAAAGGTTGGGCATGAGGCTAGCAGACCCATCCTGTAAAAATAAGCACTGCTACAGAAACTTCACGTCTCTAGCTTGAAGCCCTATGTTCCACCGGGAACGTGAAGGACTGCAAAGGAGGGTTATTTGCAATAAAATTTGCAGTACTATTTAACAGTAATAATATATATGAAAGAGTCAAGGTTGCCATTAGGCAGCTATACAGATTCAATAGTTTCTGCAGTACAGAATAAGCCCTATACAACGGCATTGTTTAACCAAACATTGACTGTAAGAAGTATCCGAGAATCAAGTAGAGTATTTCTCAACAAGATAGGATCAAAGCTGTGTCAGCAAGAATCCTGCACCAAACCATTCCCGAAGACACTTCAAGGTCCGAATCAAACTGACTCACTCAGACAAAATCACAGTCATAAGGCAACATATTATCACTATCAATATCATCACACAGCCATGAGGAGGAGGGTTCAAATTGTAAATTATTATTATTATTATTGATAAAAGTATAAAACTTGGGCACTGTGGTAGAGCATAACTCCACTATGGATAAGATTTTCATATCACTTGATATGATTACGATCAATTGTTTATGCTCGAAACGTCACCAGTAAATATTACTGCACAACACTGTGTGATTTATCAAAATAAAATCTTATCCATAATGGAGTTATTATTATTATTCCCTTGGGTTCCAAATGGAACTTAGGGCTGAAACAACACATCTCCACATTGTTCTGTTTTCTGCCGTCTTCTTGAGCTTGCACCACGATTGCCCACAATCTTTCATTTCCTCCTCACAAGATCTCCTCCATGTCAGCCTCACACTGATGACCCACTCGTCGTTCCCCATTAGGATTCCACCCTAGGACCTGGCACGCAATGTCATTCGACGGTCTACTTAATGTATTCCCGATCTATATCCATTTTCTCCTACATATTTCTTGAGCGATCGGCTATGGTTGGTTTACTCCCAGCCAGAGTTTCTTGTTGCTAATTCTTTCTGACTGGCCATTCGATCTTCAGTATGGAGCCAGCGACGCGGGCAGATGTTGATAAAACTCTCCAGTAGCCTGTTGGAAATCCTTTTCGTGACACGTAGTGCAAGTTCCTAGGAATTCAATGACTTGACATTGGTGTTGAAAATCCGAATCTTGTTCTTTATGCTGGCTGAGTGAGTGTAGAAGATTTCAAACTAGTTTCAAATTGATGAAGGTAAATTGTACATTAAAGATCAAAAAAGACGAATGATAAAGATTATGTCAACAGATGATGTGCAAACGTTAAGACAATGATGTATAGTCTAGGCGAAAAAGATATAATGACTACAATGTTATTTGAAATACCAAAAAAGTATGAATATTGTAATTGGGTCATTTAGGAGGGATTTTTCTAACAGTGATTCCTTTTGGGAGAAAACAAAGGTGGCGGTAGAATAGAATAAACTTATGCACAATAATTGATGACAACAATAAAGTGATAACGTGGGGACAGTTATAATTTCTACTACTAATTACTGTATATTTGGATAATAAAATCAGACAAAGTACGATAATACACTGCTGCAAGTATCTTTTTGTAAATATGACGGTAATAATTAAAGAAACATTCTTATTAACGGTATTAAGGTCGTGCTAAATTATATTCAATCACTGGTATCCTCAGACTGCACTGAAAGACATCAGTAAGACAGAGGTAGTATGCATTGATATAATACTGAACTCATTGACGCAGAAATTAAGGAAGGAAATAGCACACAGCTTATGATTTTGACAGAAGGCCAGAATAGCCATAGTGACTGGCTGGCTGAACCTGTTTCTTTTTTACACTCAAATCTCAAGTTGATTTAGGCGAACTTCAGGAACATCTGTCGTTTGGACTATTCGGTGTCTACAAGCTCTTGATAATTTATTCCATCACCGATGGATGGATGACAAAGGAGGACTGTTCAGTGCCAGCTAGCATTGTAGTCTGTCTGGACGAGGTGATCCAACATTGAAACTGTTGGTGGTTTTAACAACACTTTTTGTTTAGCGACACTGATAAGTGTGGTGTTCCTGAGCACGCAAAATTAAGTTCTTAGAGTAACGATCAATATAACTGCTGGTTCCACAGGAGCAGTTGAACTGTGTACTTCGTCTTCGCGTTATAAGCTTCAGTAAGCGTTCTTTGAATCGATTTCCCAACTTGTTGGTCGTTATTTCACCTCGTATATCACCTTTGAATTGTGATTGTTTATAATTAGGTGCGTTTTGTCAACATATAGAGAAGCATTCCTGCCTACTGTCTTGGCCATATGTTTAGTGACCAACAACACTTTAGGATAGCTGTATTCTTACTAACGTGTCGTATATAAACAGTCTTAAGTTCATCTTCAATCTTCTAATAGCAACATTTTATTGTTTGCGTTTTATACACCATATGTATAACCTTCATCAAAAGATAAACAATTTCTTTGTTTCCTAATCTAAATTATTATTATCAGATAACTATTGACAAGCAAATTGTGTTCACATTCCTGTAACGTGACAAGATAAAGAATGTTGTTTCAGCTACAGTAAACAAACGTTTAATTTTGTCAGAAATTTGATTATCATTTTGGCTTCATTAATTCTATTATGTGCTTAATCAGAAATCGGATATATGATATATAAAAGTAGATATACAATACAGAAATCTCCTAGTTAATCTATTACCCAGAAATTGTTTATAGGTGTTGTTTTCTATTACGCCAAATTTAGAACATAACACATTGCCTTCATTATAATAAAGGTTTTTGTATTTCCCAATGAATGAAAAACAAAACGATATTGTTGTGTTTACTGACGTTTCGCTATTTAATGCTGCTGCTAATAGCTTTATCAAAGTATTATTAAACCGGAATTTACAAAATCTCAGCATATATTATTATAACAAAGAGTTAAGAGGTGAGAAAATAGACTTAGGTCAAGTTAAAAGGACATATTGAAAGTCAAAATAACAATGAAGATCACTAAACCAAATAACAAAGGTAATAGTACATCTGTTATGATATCAAAACAAAGTTTACTAACTTGATCATCGTTCGTCAGTATGAGGTCATTTTTCGTTGTCAAGTTGGCCAATTGGTAAAGATAACAAAATCAAGTGTAGATTGTTGGATTTGATCAGTGTGTAAAATTATAAAAGCAGTGTGTGTTTACATAGTGAATTTGCTTATCACATTCGTATTGATTTTGTCACTTCATGGTGGAGGGGAGGGAGGTGTTGTAACCAGGTCAAATTCTGTTTAAGTCCATCATTCCTGTTCAGACAATTCGGATTCCATTTGATATGAAGTGCTTCTGATGACATTAGACGTTCTCTGTGATTCCTGAAGTTTTTCTAGATTATTTCAATATTGTCAAAATCAATTTTGTGGCCTGATTCTATAGCGTGACTGATGATTTTTCAAGCTTTTCTAGTTCAACTGGATTTCTCGGTGGTCGAACAGATGCTCTACGGTGTTCACTTCTTCTGATTTTGATTTCTCTATGGCGATGTTTGTCCGATGTATATCGCATCACATTCCAAGCATTTTATTTTATAGACACAATTAAATAGAGAATCTTTAGGGATTTGGTCTTTTATATGGACATGGTTGTTTCGTAGTGTGTCTGATGTTTTGAAGAAAACTCTAATGTCGGGCTGATTGAGTACTCTTCTGATACTTTGATAAAGCTATTAGCATTAAATAGCGAAACGTCAGTAAAAACAGAAATATCGTTTTGTTTTTCATTCATTGGAAAATACAAGAAAACCTTTATTATAATGAATATCATATACCCAATGCCCAAATTTTTTCAAACTGTTGAAAGTGAACTTGGTTCGGACATATATAACACATAGCCTACTTAGAAACGAATCGAGTACAGTACAACGCGATGACTCAATCATCAGTTCTACACCAGACTAGGATATGCTCGGAAAAATTAAGATATAGCCTTTGACCAGCCACCCACTTTGATATACACGTCTACATACCAGAAGGCACTCGCCCAATCCACGACTCAAAGTGCATCGTGACAGATGAGAAGCCGATCCTTGGACAGACATGAAAACAGAATATCCCGTAGCCGCAATATGTGTTTAAGATATCAGTGGTCAAAGTAGTATGCAGTTCATGTTAATTCATACAGTTGGTTGCACTTTTCATCGACACACTGTGGGAGAATGAGCTATCGCTTTAAGTTGTACTCCTTTAATCCTACGCACTGGTTTCCCAGATGTATAGAACTAAAGATTCGAGGCTGCAACCCGAGCGTAAGTTTACCAGGATAGGGCATATGCGGGGCAGCAAACCCGTGAATATCAAGCCAAACTGGATCGCTTAAACAGTGTAAAAAAGGGTGGTGGGTAAACATCATCATGGTGAGGTATATGCATTCAGCATACAGCCTGTAGAAAGAGTGGTTAAGAAGGAAGGATGGATTTGCGGCTAACAACCCCATCTTGTAGAAATATAAAACCCATTGCTACCGAAACGTTAGGGCTCTAACTTGAAGCCTTTTGTTGCTGTCGCAAATTAAGAGAATAAGCTGGAATGAAATAGACAGTATATATCTACGTAAAGTATTAGTTTAATATGTATATATATATATTGATTTAATATTCGTATTGTATAAATCATGTTTATCATCGCTAATTAGCTAAATGTCAAAAAGAGTATGTATTTTTCAGTATATTTCATGGGAATTGTAAACCTACACTAATGTGTACACTTAAAAAAGAATTTATATATATATATAACTCTAGTTATAAGGCCTGAAGGAAAATCATGATACTTTTGACATTTCATGTAGGTTTAGGCCTATTCAGTTGTCACTAAGTCCTGATATACAACCGCACACTGTTTTGCTTCAACTGTCAGTGTAATCACTTATGCTGTTTCAGTAGCACAGACATTCTTTGCATTTTTTTGCTAATGAACATTTTCTTTAATAATAATAATAATAATAATAGCTTTCTTCTGAACAGTGTTCATACAATGTACAGAATTTTCAGCGGCGTTTACTATATATTAGTTTCTCTCTGTGTCCAGGATTTTCAAGTAAAGTAATAGTTGACGGTAGGTTCCAGGACACAATATGGTCTAACTTGAAGCGAAAATCAATGCATAATGATATTTCTTCTTTGTCCTATCCCCAAGAAATGCACGATATTTGGTTGAAAATCGATTAAAAACGGTGGAGTTTCACAAGTTAAGATCCAAGGACATCACTGAATAACTGAAGAATATAGGCAATTATTTTTTTATTTTTCAGGCAGTGACCGTTTGTTATAAGAATAAAACTTGTGCACTGTGGTAGAGTATAATTCCATTATGGGTAAATATTACTGTATAACAATGTGAGAATTTATGAAAATAAATTTTCTCCATAGTGGAATTATACTCTACCACAGTGCATAAGTTTTATTCTTATATCGGTGATACACATGGTCTTCCTACTAGGAAGCTTAGTAAAAAACTCATACCATATACACCAAACGAAACCTGATCCGTTCACTCAGCTACAGCGTTCGCAGAATTTGCACCCCGGACACCATAAAAGTTGAACTGGACAATCTCAAGAGAATCCTCGTCGAGAATTGTTATCCAGAAAGATTTATTGCAAAATCAAAGAGTCCTAAAGCACAAAAGCCGCCCATGCTTAGCGTCCCGAAAAAAACTACTCTACATGAACCTTCAAGTCAGTGGAGATATATCTGCGGAAACACTAAAAAATCGACAGTCGCGGTCACTTAAGAAGACCTTCTTCGAAGCTGAACTTCGACTAACCTTCTCCACAAAACCTATGATTCATGTGAATGTGAAGGATAAGCTACCACTGCTGGCTCGCGTGGAGCCACGTATGTCGGATGTACCCAGCGTTCGCTTTCCAAATGTATCACCGAACACCTATTAACATGGTTTTAAAAAGGTGAAAAACGATGCCTCCTCAGCTCTATCTTAGAACACCTGACAGAACCTGGACACCAAGCTACACCTCAAACAAACTTCAAAGTCGTCTACAGAGTAAGAAGTAGTCTTCCTAAAGGTGTACGAATCAGACTCCTTCAAACTGCAGAAGCAATGGCGATTCACTTGCTAAGTCCTGAACTCTGCATACAGAAGAAGTCCGTTCAATCACCACACTTGCAATGGACGTAATCTATTTTACTAGCCAACAAGTAAATTCTACCTAATCTTTTCTTCTGTCTCTTCATTAGTATTATTTTTTCTTCTCAATTATAACATTTTACATTTTCAACTTTCTTGTCCTCTCCCCCCACCTGATTCAATCTCTACACCCCACTACCACTGTTACTGACTTGAACAACGCCCAGTTTCTGGTCATTCATGTTACGTCATCCAACTTATTCACTCAATTTCACTTCTACTTAATCTCTACCTGTAATTACCTCCGTTGCTATCCTGACCTAAGTTGTAACATTTTAGCCAATTATATTACGTCATCTAGTTTTTTAACGCAGTCTTACTTTAGTTGCTGTCTCATTAACTTTGTCTCTATACTACATCATTCTTGTATTAACTAATCAATTATCTAAACTTGACTAACCTCATGTACACACACACATACAAATAATTATATATAAATGCGATTGTACAGCTATGTGAATGAATTCGCCGAAAAGAGTTTCTTCGCTTAAAGTCTTCTCTTTTTCATAAAACTCATACGACTTTTTCAAAGAGAAGCAAGATTCACAAACCGTCAGAGTATCAACAGTCGATGTTAAGAAAATCATATAACTTCAAAATATTTACGCCTACGTACTCCAATTACTTCAAGAAAAAATGACATCAGCAGCCCAACAAGTCAGTAGATTATGTCTAAGAGAAGAACTACATCGAATCAGTTATATTACTGTAAAACACTTTGAGACTTTATCAAAATTAATTTTACCCATAGTGGCCGTTTGCATTTTGTGTCTGAGGAACAGTTACCTCATATACATTAAGACACGTCGCAATCCACGATTTTGCGTTCTCTGAAGTCTAGTTTAAACTTATGAATTTGTGGGGTTTTAGACATTTTTTAAATACTCGTGACAGTAGAAGAGGTCACCATTAGAGGTCATCTTTTAATAGATTAAAACAGGCTGAACAAGAGAAGTTATATATGCAATGTGATGGTGGAGGTTTTAGGCAGGTCAAGTTTTAAGTAGACCGCCTACTGAATTACAGTCTCTATTTCAGTTACGAGAAGATATTAGTTAATTTAGTTTTAATTGTTAACAATTAAAGAAGACGTTAAAAATAACAGTAAAACAGTCATGTAATATGGGCTGGAGGAAATAATGGAGAAGCTTTGTGGCTCTCAGTGATAAGATTGAAGTTATCGGATTACCTTCAATGCACAGAACGCAAATACACCAACAATATGGGCTCTAAACCATATAGCACTATTAAAGATAGAAAAATTATCAGCTACTGAGATGTGAAACATTCATGTGAAAATTTCTGAGTATGCATAAAACTACACATACTACTGATTGGTTGAACTGAGTAGTTGTATACCCCTTGTATCAACCAATAGTGCTTGCTAACCAACTAGATTGTAGTGGGTGATGTTAACATCGGCTGACCGTTTCGCTTGTTTAACGCCGAATTCATCAGTGGTGTTTGACTGGTTTGACAGAGGTCAGAGAGACGCGCGAATCAGTTGAAACCATCCTTAATTCTGACTAGTTGTTCGGGTAAGCTGATTTTTAATTTTCAACCCTTTCAACTAATTCGCAAATTGCGGATTTTTTCGCTTTGTTAGACTTTAATACCTACCCTTATTTGCTTGATCGCTGCATATTTATTTACCATGCTTTCTTGATTCGATGAAAACATTTTAGAAAATAAACAATTGCATGGTTGAATTTGTTGTGTTACTATGTGTGCCATTTATTGCAGAGAGAGGCTATTATAATTGATGAGTGGTTGATACAAGGATGTTTAAGCTTACTCGAACGTGACACCTGAATCCGATAAATTAACAGGGCACCAGATGAAAACAATTCATACAGTAATTCCCTTGAAGCAAAGAGGAACTACCTGATTGGACAGGAATGCTTAATCTAGCTTTTAAAACATACATTTCGCTGCTAATTAAATAAAGTGTATATAAAATGATTTGCAAATACAGTCAAAGTCAGGAAAACTTCAAGGCTAACCAGATCGTAGAATGAATTCGAAAGTATGGTGTAGAAGTGTTGAATATCTATGGAAGCTAATGCAATGGATGTGGACTCGATGAATTATTGCTATCTTGATGCCAACAAAACAGCATCAAAGGTTCTAATGCAGTCGGAACCAACCTGTCTTAGTATCGTGACTGCAAGACTTGGCTGGAAAGGAAGTAGATTTATAATTATACATTGCAAACAGAGGTGAAAGAAACCTTCTACGACGAACGCAGGGAGTAACGGACAAGACCATAACGAGATGACAACATCAGAATTTTAATGTGATGTAAAAAATTTAAGCCAAACTGTCAGAAGACAACACAGGAAGAGAAATGATCATGGATCGGGAGGCTCATAACAAAGTGAGTAAGAATAAAGAAAAATTCAATCATCTAGTGACTGGATACAGTGTGTACAAGCTCAAGGATATACACAAGGCGAAATGGGTTTCACCAGAGGGACACGCCAAAAACCAGATAGAGTAAATCAGAGTGTTGTTCAAGAAAGTGGAGATGCAGCCGGTTGGACACTAAATCGAGAAGAGGAGCAGATCAGATGTGGACTCAGACCACTATCTTGTTCAAGGAACCTTCAAGTTAAGGCTAAGGGATTTCAAAGCAATTGGAGAAAGACCACAATTCAACTTCAACACTCAGAAGCTGAAAGATGAAACTACAGAACAGACCTTCACTGCAACTATCAGAGTAGAGTCAGAGACACTATGTGGCGTCAGTGAGAAAGCATTTGTAGAAGAACATTGAAACTCTCTGAAGGCAACGTTCAAGGAAACACGTACAGACGTTTTGGGAAAAAAAGAAGAGACAAGACAAGGAATAACTCTCAACGGATACCTGTAAGCTGACAGAGAAGAGGAGAATGATGACGCAGAAGATGAACTGATGGAAAAAATGGAACAAGAAGGAAGAAACTGAGTTCATCTCACAATTCACCAAAAAACTGGTGAAGAATGGTGTTGCGAAAGACGGAAGATAATTTTACGACACACTGGCTACTAAAGCTTAAAAGGAGGCAAGTAACTGAGCGCACAAAATACTATATCGGATAACCAGGTCGTTTTCCGGGAAGAGATCAACACAGATTCAACCAGTGAAAGACAATGAAGAGAAACCGATCGCCAAAGAGAAGAAACAAAAGAAAAAAGGGGTTAGTCACTTCAAGAGACTCCTGAACCGACCACCACCTACAACTAATCTAGGAATACCACCAACAATCGCTGAACTGTCAGTGAATGCTGATCCCTCGACGAAATAAATGATATATCAAACTGCTGAGTGCCAGAAAGGGAGTAGTACCAGATGGAATTTCTCTGGAAGCAATAAAAACGATCCAGAGACCTCACAGGATATACTCATGTCACTGTTGCATAAATTTTGGAAATAAAGGAGAAGTACCTACAAGTTGGAAGAAAGACTACCTTGTCAAACTACCAAAGAAAGGAGACTGAAGCCTTTGAAAGAACTGGTGAAGAGTAATGTTCTTGTTCTTCTGAAGCCAAATATTATGCTGCATCATCCTGGAAAGATTAAAAGTTTCTCTGAATGCAAAACTCTGCCTCGAAGAAGCTGGATTCAAGAAAAGCAAATCATCTGTGGGTCATCATTATCAAACACAAGATAGAATGGCACTCAACTCCTTATCCTAACTTCTTCGACTTTGAAGGAGCCTTCGATACCGTTGACTGCAATGTAATTTAAAAACTGCTTCAAGACTGCAGGGTGAATTACTGTTAACTTTCATAAACTTCGCTCAGTAGGCGTACAGTTATGCTACAGCCTGAGCGCTGCAAGGCGTTTTAATTACAAAATAGAAGGGGAACAAGCCTCCCTACTGTCACTAATGATATTGCTAATTGATCACGTGACAGAACTTTAAGAGCGAGAAAAGGGACACACGTTGAACTTACAAAAATACCCTGGTTTTTGAGAAATATTTGTGTCATACTGCAAAATCTTGAGGATTTACTGGAACAGTAAGTTGAGAAAAAGGTCACTGACTAGAGCACTGAAGGGAAACATCGGGGAAGACAGGTGATAAGAATATCTAGCCAATAACGAAGGGCATCAGTCGCCGTCAATGTAGGAAATTTGAAGGTCGCTTATCACGGCGGCATAAAGAACAAAATTCAGTTCATTGCATATATAAGTTTCGGTGACAGCGAGTCAAGAAAAGCATTTCTGACAGGCTGTGGAAACTTTTATTAGTAGCTTAATTAGCTCGATAACGAAGATAGGACGCTGGCAACTCTGGCAAACAGCAAGGCTGTCAAGAACCTATTGTTCAACAAATATGCGGAAGGAAATAGAGGTGGATAAGATATGCACTGAGAAGACCACTAAATATTGTCATGCCAGGCCCTTGAGTGGAACGGGAATAGGAAGTGAAGGGTTGAGTGTCCAAGTGTAACAAATGGGAGACTATTTGAAGATGAAATTAACGCTTGTGAGCAGGCGTGAAGCCAACTAAAATGAAAAAAACATGATAGAGAACAGAATGAAACGGAGATATGCTGATGATGTTGACTTATGTATTTATTGTTTCAAAGTAGGCCCTAAAATCATAGGTTCCATATTTGCTTGATACTATTAGTTAAGCATCTTGATGCTTCTTCTGGAAGCAACAAGTTGTCAGAAGAAGCATCAAAGATAGGACTTCAAGTGAACATAGAGAAAACAGAGGTGATGACGATTCCTGACCAACAACAACAACAGCAACAACAACAACAGCAACAACAACAACAGCAACAACAACAACAACAGACAACAATCAGCATAAGAGGGAGGAACCTGAAAGAAGCAAACTCTTTTACCTATCTGGGAAGCATCGTCTCAACTACAGGAAGAACTGACGAGGATATCAAAGCAAGAATCGAAAAGCAAGACAAGCTTTCACTACTCTCAAGTCTGTGTGGAGGTCAACAGCACTCAGCATCAAAAATAAGATCCGGATTTTCAACTACAATGTGCTACTTTACGGATCAGAGATTCGGTGCGTCATAAAGAGCATCTCAAACAAACTACAAACCTTCATTAACAGTTGTCTTCACTCAATAATCAAGATCAGATGGCCAGAAAAGATCAGCAACAAGGAGGGATCTCTGGGAGCGAACCAATCAGGAACCGATTGTGCAACAAATAAGCAGGAAGAAATGGAGACGGATTGGCCATACTCTGAGGAAACCATCAAGTGACATCACTAGACAAGCCATTGCTCGAGTGGAACCCGAAAGGGAATCGGCGAGTTGGTCGTCAGTGCAAGGGTGACTTGGAGGAGGTCATGTGAAGAGGAGATGAAAACGTGTGGGCAAACTTGGAGCCAGGTGAAAACTCTAGCAGAGAACCGAACGCAATGGAGACGCATGGCTGAAGCTCCTCTAGGAATTAAAGGAAACAATAATAATAATAATTAGTTAAGCAACCCCGAAGAACTCAGGACTTTCTCGGATTCTTTATTTTCATCGAATTCTGACGTCCACGTATACTCTTATCATCTAAGACTATGTGATTTATAATTATGAAGCTTCACACACACACACACACAGTCTCCTTCAAAGTTTGTTCAATCTAACAGATGTTTTATCAGGCGAAATGAATTGTGTGCATATTGTGTTGTAGATTATTTGTCTTAGCATGCAGTGAAACATATTTTTGGTTGTTGTTTATTTTCAATTCTGAGGCAGTGTTGTTGGTAGCAGCTGTTGACTTTATCTCATGTAGAAAATATATTTCGTGCAACAGTTGGGAAATTCTAATAAGCAAAGGAATATTGCCTAATTATCTTTTACCAACTAATGAATATTCATTCCATGCAGAGATAATTTAAAATTAATACGCCTTACGTTCATAAATTCTTCTTTTTCTTTGTATTAATTATTTTTAGCTGCTTTGACGCAATCTTTCCTTTCTACAGATGTCTTTGGATCTGTAAACTTTTGACCAACTTATTTTCTTAAACATTTTTATGCATATCACTAGCGTGTTATTTAACTTTACTTCTTCAAAATATCCAGCTTCACTGTCACTTACGCATAAGCTTTTTGGTAAAAGTTTCATTTTCTTTGACCAACATGATATTAGCGCCATTATGGATAAGATTTTATTTTGATAAATCACACAGTGTTGTACAGTAATATTTACTGATGACCACGTTTCGAGCACAAACTATTGCTCATAATCATATCAAGTTACTCACACAACTTTTTCTTTCATTTATATACATGTGTGGAATCAGTTAGATATTGGAATAAAATTCAATATGGGATAATGTACATTCAGAAATAATAATACGAGTGTTACTGATCAAGTACAATCAGACGGAAATAAGGCGAGTGTTTTTATAGTCATAATAAGTTACTTGTTCGAATGTTGTGATGTGTTTGAATTGAAATAGAATTTTAAGATTATTTATTATCCTCCTCTGATTTGACTGACTGGTGGTAATAATATCTTCCATATTTCTGGTATTTGTATTGAGTCATTTCTGTTGCATGTGTTGGGTGTAGACTCGATGAACAAAGATTCAGTAATCAACCTCTCTCTCCACCTACCTAGATCACTTCTTAGAATTTTTACCCTCTCCCACCCTATTGTGTGCTTGTTTGTTAATGCGTGAAGTGCAATAGCTGAGCTTTTTTCTAAATTACTTATCTTTTTTCAGGGTCAACCATTCTTCCCTTAGCTAAATTCTTATGTTCTAATAATCTGACTACCCCCGACCTACTAGATTGACCTATGTAGGTGACTTCTCACAGTCATTGCAGGGTATTTTTTTAAATTATATTATTTTGTCTAATTGGGTCAACTTACATGGTTCTTTTACCTACAGAGCTTGTCCCTGAGTGAGTTTGTAGGTTTGAATGCCACCCTAATTCCTGCTTTATTTAGAATCCTACGTAGGGTCTCAGATGTCCCCTCTTTATATGGTATAACTGTAGATACCTTATATTCTCTCTTATTTATGTTATTACTACTAGTTACACAATTATTTTTATTTTGTTTTTGGCCTTTACTGATCTTCTTAATGAATTTTATAGGATAGTTATTTAACACCAACGCTTCTTCTATCTGTTTTATTTCGTCATTCAGGTCCTTTTTTGTGCTACTTAGTGCTATGGCTCGGTTTGTCAGACACTTCACTAAGCCTGCCTTAACTGTTAACGGATGAGACGAATTAAAGTCTAAATATCTATCAGCAGAATGCGTTGGTTTTTTATAAACACTAGTGTGTAGTTTGCCTTCTTCTATTCGTTTTATTTTACAGTCTAACATAGCTAATTCTCCTTGTTCATTTTCAAATGTGAATTTTCTTCCCTCTACTAGTGAGTTTATACGTGTCAAGAAGCTAGAGATATATTCTGTTTTTAACACTGTGAAAGTGTCATACACATGTCTCCGCCATATTTTTGGAATAGGATTAAACGTATTAAGAGCACTATTTTCCCAGCTGTCCCTAAATATGTCTGCTACGATAGGAGATATTGGTGATCCCATTGCTACACCTTCTGTTTGTCTACATATTTTGCCTTGGAATTTAAAGATAGTATATGTGAGGCATAACTGAATCCCTAAAATAATTTCTTCAATGGACAGCTTTGTCCTATGATTGAGTTCAGGATCCGCAGTTAGTTCTTTTTTAACTGCTTCTAAGGCCATGTTGTCTGGTTTATTAGTATAAAGACTAGTTATATCAAAACTAACCATTGTTTCATCATTCTCTAGTTGAATGTCATTTAGTTTATTTTTCATCTCATATGAATTAGTTATAGAGTTTGAACGATTTCTAATGGGGCATAATGTTAGAGCTAAGTGTTTTGATAATTCATAAGTAGGAGTATTCCTAAAATCTACTATTGGCCTTATGGGATATCCTGCCTTATGTATTTTAATAGTACCATACATTCTACCAGCATTATTAGTTTTAGGCATTAAATTAAACCATTTAGACTCACCCAGTGACGGCTTCATTCTGCGTATTAGTATATAACTTGATAACTGGTGGCGTATAACTTGATATGATTATGAGTGGCAATAGTTTGTGCTCGAAACGTTATCAGTAAATATTACTGTACAACACCGTGTGATTTATCAAAATAAAATCTTATCCATAATGGAGTTATGCTCTACCACAGTGCCCAAGTTTTATACTTATATTATATTAGAGGTTGACATCGTGCGTCAGCTACATCACTCAAGTAGAACTTGTGAATGGGAAACGATGAGCTGAGCATGGGTCCGAGGGGGACATGGAGGAGATTTTGTGCAAAATAAGCGCCTGCAGGCAGTGGTTAGGTAATTCGCCTACGACTATTAGTGCCTTTTTATGCTGTGAAAAGTTTCAGGTGCTAGTTTCAATGACTCTCTGACTGTCAATACATGTATGCAGACAACTATGAGGAATCATTCCACCCATTAACAAAATTGCAATTTTTCTAAAACAAAGTAAACAACTTTCCCAAACATAAGTGAAACAACTTCTTTGTTTCTTCCCTCATTCCTTATTTTTGCGAGTGGAACACCGAGCTTCAAGCTTCAGCTCCGAAGCGTCAGTAGATGAGGTGTACTTTTCACGGGATGGGATGACTACCCTCACGCTCAGTCTTCCCTCTTTACCGGACTTAATACTGGCAAAGCGAGGGATTAGCGGTGCGTCGGCCGGAATCGAACCTGGATCATGTGCGTAGATGGTAAAACAAGATGTTATTTCCTATAGAAATATACTGGAAACCTCTATTGGTAGAGTTGATGTATTTTTGATTGGACACTTGTTAGTAACTGATGCAATATGTCTAGTCCTTTGTTTGATGCAGACTGATTTCTATCAGTCACGTTTGCAAAGTGGCCACCATTCTAGGTGGTGGCTCACCATCACGGTGCACTTTTGAATTGTTGATGCTAGATGATTGGAGACAATCGGTAGGAAGCCTTGGACATAGGTTTTCAGCTAGTTGGCATTCACCAGTCAGCAAAGTGTATCTGCAACCTTGAAGGAATTCATGTCTCTTCTGAGATTCCACGAATTCACGTCACCCATTGGGTGCTGCAGACAGAGACTTTACTAATGAGCTATTCGCGCTCACGATTGACCTCCTGTATAATTTTAATGGATGCCTTGATTTGGCGTCGGTGGCACAGCGGTTAGAACGCTCGCCGACCATGCACATGGTCCGGGGTTCGATCCCCGGCCGACGCACTCCCTTACCTCGCTATGCCAGAACTAAAGCTGATAAAGAGGGAAGGTTGGGCATGAGGCTAGCAACCCCATCCTGTAAAATAAACACTGTTACAGAAACTTCAAGCCACGCTTGAAGCCCTATGTTCCACTGGGGAACGTGGAGGAAAGAAAATGCTTTGATTTGGCACTTGTTCCTGCCTAGCTGACAATCAATATATATATATCCATTTAGTAATTGTGTAAACCTTAATATCAACGAATTTCCAATAATCTTTTATAACACTAACTTCTGTTTGACTTATTATAATAATTTCAGTATACATTGCTTCGCAAAATTAGTATTCATGAAAAGAATGTTTTATAATTATAGGTATAATGGCGTTCAAAAGATCTTCCGTTTGAAAATTTAACCACAGACAACTGATGATGTCAAATCTACTCTTAAGCTTTAAACAATTATCAAGATGTTATGAACACAATATGGCAATTAACTTCGTAAATCTGGATTTCAACATGAAATCTTAATAAAAAAAAGCTTTAAAAAAAAACTGAAAATATAGGTGAAGTAGAGTTCTTTGTCGTCAGTCGATATCTATTAGGGAATCATCAGTGAGGTTCATCCAGTCAAGTGTGAGGATGGATTTTCCACTGATGATATTGGCTAGTGGTCGTGCTAAGCTCATCACGATTTGGTGGAATTTAGAATTCATGGGTTGGCAGCCATTGAATCGAGTCCCAGTGGCTGAATTGTATATGAGCCAGCTTGCTTTGTAAAACTGGATAGTCCTGGGTTCTAACCATGGTGGTGAGTGCGTACTGCAAATGATTCTCGAACTAGCATGTTTTTCAATGGTTCTCTAACTGATATCAATCCGTGATCAACTCGTAAAAACAAATCTAATCCTTACACAAACCAACTGTAGAAAATCACTGAAAGCCAGAGGGTGCTGGATAGCTGTTTCATCCTAGTTTTGTAACTGTTCAGTTGTGAACACTTACGAAATGGCTTCCTTATACCCCATGGTTTTCAATAATTCTCTAACTGATGTATTTTCATGACGACATGTCTACTGAAATCAGTCAGATCCCTTCAGTCCAAAATTTAAATTAGAGTTTTGATGTTATTCTACTCGACGCATTTCTGAAAACAGATAATAACTGTGTCATTTTCATAAGGATATTCTGTTCACATATTTTATTTTCTCGATGTTATTCGTACTATAACCTCCTCTAGTTTATTAGTTCTCTAGTTTTCTACCCGGTTCTAAGCCTCGGGAAAGATGGAAGGTTGAGCGTGGGGCTAGTGACCCTACTCCGAAGAAGTATAAATCCATTCACTAAAAAACTTCAAAGCACAACAGAAATATAAAAAAACAAAGTCATTCTTTGCTGGAATCAAAGAGATGGAATAACGTGAGTTGCTGAATGCCTTTGGGAAGCCAGTCGGCCGATGTATCCTCTTTTGATGAGAGCAACCATAACAGTCGAAAGGTGATTAGTTCTTGCAGTGTATTCGGGTTGCCAGTGTGCGTCGGTGGCATAGCAGTTAGGATGCTCGCCGACCATGCACATGATCCGGGGTTCGATCCCCGGCCGACGCAATCCTTTACCTAGCTAAGCCAGAAATAAAGCTGGTGAAGAGGAAAGGTTGGGCATGAGGCTAGCAACCTCAAACTGTAAAATAAACACTGTTACAGAAGCTTCAAGCCACTAGCTTGAAGCCCTATGTTCCACTGGGGAACGTGAAGGAAAAGCAAATTCGGGTTGCCAAAGAAATGAGAAGATATGACAAAAGTGAAGTGCCAGCAATCTGTGTAGGCAGGGGTGATGGATCTGGACTCTCCAATTTATTACCTGGGGAGTGGGTCAGTCATCTGCTCCAGTCACCCAGAAGATAGTCACCAACTGTTTGAGGGAGTAGCCATCATGATTTCACCAACAACCGCCTAGGTTCTCATGCAGTGGGAACCAATCTCCCCTTCTCCAGGATTATGACAGCAAGATTCAACTCTAAAGGAAGGAATGCAAAATTACAATTACCCAATGCTACGCGCCTACAAACAATTCATTACCAAAAGAAGAAGGAAGGTTTCTAAAGACAACAATAGCAAACAATACTGACACTTAAACCCTAATGGACGATATGAATGCAAGGTACACTGGGAGCAAACAATACAGGAATGTCTTATGAAGAGGAGGAGCAGGAGGCGGAGATGAAACCTTAGTAGCTGTCACGGGGCAAAGTCTCCTAAGTGCTTTCTACACTTCTAGAAAATATACAATATTCATTCATCACAGGAGATAATTGAATACATATATATATTGTCAATAATAATAACTCTGACATTACAATTTTTCAACACTAATACATAATCAATTTTTAAACTTCGTCAGCTTCATACAGCTAAAGAAGGAAATAGAAAAAGAAATGAACTCTGAACCTACTATTTACACAGATTTTGGAAAAAGAATCCTTTCTCATTATAAGATCATCTACAATCAGTAATACATTTATTCCCCCTTTGTTTTCAGATATGATAAAGCATTTGTCGTTCATTCCGTATTAGGACTTTAAACTGAGATGAGAATTCCTGGGAAAAAACACAACAACGTCATTTGTTTGCAATACACTTGTATACATGTGTGCGTAGGGACAAGTGTTGTTGCATAATATTTAGAAAATAAGGGCTATTTATTGTTGAGCAAATCTGTCTGATGTGTTGTGTGTTTGTTTGTGTTCGTGTTGTTTCAATCAACATTCCATAAATTAGTATTCACAAGTTTAGTGTGTTATTGTATATTTCCACAGGAAAATCCCTTGTTTATCTATCTATTTGTTTGTTTCTTCTTCTCATGTATTGTTTTGATATGTGTTGTTTTCTGTAGCGCATTCATTCAGCCTGACAGACGAATTTCTCTCATTACAGTTTGTCTGGTCTGCATAATAGACTGTACCATTCGAATGGGATGCTGTGCTTGGATAATTCTTAGACTGGGAACAATCTACCGGTTCATCCGTGTACTGTGATATAGTATGATGTCTAATCCGACGTCGCTTCACCTGGCATAATTTAGCATGCAATTTAAACGGTGTACACAGAATATCGACAAAAGCTTTTCGTATATCTCTTAGCGAATAAGCATATATAAATGGATTGACACATGAATTAATATATCCAAGCCATGTGACTAACGGGAAAATGATGTTTTCATTCGATTTTAAAACTGACGGGTAAATAGCTTTGATTGTATTATAAACAAAAAATGGTAACCAACAGAGGACAAATACACCCATTACAATACCGAGTGTTTTAGCCGCTTTACGTTCTTTAGTGAATCGTTGTACACGTTTTTTAATTTCAGTTAAACAACTTCTCGATGTTGCTCCAACCTCTTCGGTATTATTATTATTGTTATTATTATTTTGCCCTGAAGTTGTTGAAATAGCCTCATCACTTTGTGTAATCGGTTGAGTAATATTAGAACGATTAAATATTATCTTATAACAACCACAGAATAATGTACACTGTGTACTAGGTTCAATAGATACATTTTTCGATTTTGGCGGATTAAATTTAACACGTTTCACGATTTTCTTCTCTTCAGTTAAATTCGATTCGTCTAATAGATCTTCACTTACCATGTTCTCTTCAGGATTTGGCAGAGAAAGATGTTTAACCGAGGCAATATCTGAGTGTTTTGAACAAAGGGATGAATCTGTATTGGTGAAACTTTTTGTCAGTATACTTCGATGTAATCCTGGTGGTAGGGACTTTTTTGTCCCACCACGGTGTACTCTTAATATCATCACTTCACCGCCAAGTGATTTTCGATAGATTAATCGTTTACCTGTAGTCAGTGTTTTAATAAGCCCGTTGGCTTTTTGATATATTTTCCAGTAGACAACAATCATAACTATTAGAGGTATATGAAATGATATACACGAGGAAAGGAATAGATAAACTCGATCAGAAGAGAATAAACACTCTCCATTGGCTATACTATTTATATCAGTAACATTATACATATTATTTGAATATCTCCACCATGCAATAGCTGGAAACGAGATTAATATTGAACATATCCAAGTAAGCATTATCATTAGGATACACCGTGAATGTGTCATTCGTAAAGGATAATTAAATGGATCCGATATAGCAATGTAACGCTCTACGGAAATAACGCACAGGTTTAAAATTGATGCAGTAGAACTGAGAACATCAAGTGCATGCCATATATCGCACCAATCTTGTCCATAAGGCCATAAAATATAATCATCTTGTTTCTCTGTAGGCAGATGATCTTTGTGGATGCATCTAAGTAGGTCGATGACAGCGAATGGCATAACTACAGCGCCTAAAATTAAATCTGCAGCTGCCAGTGAGGCTATCAGACAATTGGTGACATTTCTTCTGAGTTTATGTCTTGTAGAAATGGCAAACAGAACGAGTAAGTTACCGCCGATAGTAATAATAATTATTAGACTAAATCCCAATGTGGTTATTGTTTCCACTGCATCAGAATCTAATGAATGTGAGAAATTACTCCTGATATTTCCGTTAAGATTCTTTGATAATTCCACATTCAAAGAGTCTTCGGTAGTCATTGTTTATCGATAGATAGCCTCAGTTATTATTTGATCATAATTAATAATAATCAGATTAACGTAAAGGTGAAGAACATCAGTTAATCGGAGAAATGACATTTTCTTCTTTTATTGCATCAACATTTTTGACAACTAACTAAAACTATCTTTAGCATTGTAATCCGATTTAAGTTAGATTGTAGCTGACCAATCACGGATAGGCAGTGCGGACCAATCAGATAACTGACCTCGAATTTTCAGTGCAATGGCTTTAAAGTAAGAACATGATAATAATAATAATTTGGAGTGGTGATGATATGACTGTCACAGTTTTTAAGGTAGTATTTTTACAGGAAATAATCATGATTTGTAGAATTGTCCATTTAAGGAAGCTATCAGCCAGTTTCGGCTTAGTGGGTGAAAACAATCCACCGAAGTGACTGAAGTATTAAGAATAGTTTTTGCGTAAATACTGTAACGGCAAAATGTATTCGGTTATGCTGTGAACTCATGAAACTGATTTCTACGTTCTACTGTATTGCTAATGAAACTTCGTTGAGACAAGCGCTATCATGAAAGGCTCCCAAACCAAGGGAAAGACGAGTATTATTCTTCAATATATTTCAGCGGTTCTATTAATCATTAATAACATCAAACTGAAATTTACCTCAACAGTGTAGTCAGGCAGTCAGCTATACGGGCAGTGTAGGTTTCTAAATTTAAAAAAGTACTGTAAGACCTAAGTTCAACTGTAAAAGGTACCTTAGAATCGAGGAGAATATTTCCAACGAGGTGGAATCAACAACTCTGCTCATAAGAATCATACACCAGTGGTTTCTACAAACAGTCCCCTCCGGAGCCAGCGATTTGTGTGCGTCGGTGGCACAGTGGTTAGGACTCTCATCAACCATGCACATGGTCCGAGGTTTGATCCCCTGCCGACGCACACCTGATATCTAAGGTTGGCCTGTAAATTTGGAGTACCGATATCCATGCTGAAAATTCCATACTTGTACTGAAAATACGGTGTGACATCAAGCTGTAATCAAAAAAAAAATAAAAATAAAAATAAAATAAATAAAAATAGAATGACTTTCATTCACTGAGAAAAACACATATAACTTAAAAGACACATTATCAGCTTACACACAACTATAAAGAGAATTATTACAATTAAAGATTAAACAAAGAAAAAGGACAACAATAAACGTCAAAATCAACATGTGGTATGCAAATGTCAAATTAATGTCACACCGGCTAGGAGAAAAATGTATGATAGCTACAAAGCTATTTGAAATGTTCAAGTATTAGTTATTGTAGGGATTCTGTTTGATTGGTTGAAGGATTTCATCATGAGCTGACATCAGTTAGAGAACCGTTGGAAAACCTGCTCGGAATACTGGACAACTGTTTCTTCCTGGTTTGGAGCTCTTCATCAGTGCGCACCCACTGTCAGGATTCCGACCTACCCTTATGCTTACAAGGCCTGAGAACTCATCAAGTAATAAACCACTGGGACCCGATCCAATGGACTGTAGATTCTAACTTCTACCAATTCATGACATAGCGTGACCACTTCGCAATGTCTTCGTCGATGAATTACTGCCTTCAACCTTCAACCTGCTGTCCCCTACTGGTCACGGCTTCCCACTAGAACCACAGGTAACTGCCTGGATAGGGACAGTCTAAGTATATATCATAAATGGATCATTCAGTAGGGATTTTCCAAACAATTTATCCCTTACAAATACCTTCTTGCAGACTAAAGATAAGTTAGAATGCCAATAACTCAGAGTATATTTTCCCATCCCTTCTGAAATAAGGACGTTTCTCACTTATTTTAACCCTCTAACTTTCATTTTTTTTACTGTCTTCACTCTGTGTTAGGGTTTTGCATGAAAAATCACTGCTTTTCTGGAAATTATTGAAACTGAGTCTCATTTTTCTAAATTTCACATCCCTTGAATGTTTGATACAAACAACTTTATGGGGAACACATAATGGGTAATAGTCAGTTAACATTGCGGAAACTGTCTACATCAAGTCAAAAAACAAGGTTTGCGACGACGGTACCAGCATTCTTTTCATTATTACCATAATTTCTTTCTTACCGGCTTATGAATTTCTTAGGTGAACAGTTTTCAGACAGAAATGTTTCACGCTAAGGCAAACGCTTTATTGAGTCTGTCTTTAGAGCAGTTTTCGATGCTTCAAAACAGTGATCTGACCATTTTGTGTTATTATTTTATTGGAGAGAAGTGAGAGTAATTTGTAAGCCTGGTTCTTGTCTTTCCACATCATGAACTTATCACACTTTACATAAACATTGCCCTCTTCAGATGCAGATTTTATTTCGTTTGTTTCTAAATTTTTTGTGTAACAGTCAGCAAGAATAAGTCCGAGAGAACCCCTGTGTCTTTCTATCTGTCTGCCTGTAGAGCATATTATTCTAAAAAAACTGAACATCTTTTGTGTATAGCATTAGGAGTTTTCTTAAATTTTCAGTTAGTAGGGCGGCGGCGGTGGGGAGCGGGTAATTCAGATTGCATGGAAATAATCTTAATTACCTCTTCAAATGGAGTGCTGGTGAATAAGGGAGATTTTTCAAATTATATCAACAGTTTTTCAGAAATATATTCAAACCAATCGGTTTCTCAGCACAGTGTAGAGGAAGATTAGGACACCTATCACGTTGAGTGTAAGGACAGGTACTTGCTGGTAACACTGAGTAGCTGTCACGTTGTGTGCTATAAACTGACAGAAGTGAGAATTCATGATCCATTGGATTCCAAAGGGCCCAAAGGTCAACCAGAAGGTGCTCCGTACAATTCTCGTTGGTGTCACAAACTTGAACGATATAGCTGTCCAGTACTCCCTGATTTCCAGTATTCTATGTGAAATCAATCTGCGATCAAATCTGATCAAATCAATCGAAACCGCATAACCTTACAATTTAATAATGAAGTGAGCGATACAATTTCGCTCTAATTTTATCAATTAAACCGAATTAAAACGTTTCATGGAGTAAGTTTTCAACTTTACTTTCGGTATCCTAATGACATAAATGTGTGCATATGCTGTTTAACACGCCGTTATGCTCCACCCCATATGTTCTGGTCTTCTATTTATTAGATTTGAACTTCACCAATTACTTTATCGTTTTAAATTAGATTTACGCATACAAAGAAAATAGTGTCTCTTTACTTTGATCGAACGCTAGGCAGCAAGTGTCATGCGTGTAGTCTTTTGTTTGGTGCAGACTGAATTCTATTGGCCAAGTTTGCAATGTAGCCATTACCATCAGGCTAGTTGACTCACCATCACAGTGGAGTCTTAATTGTTGTGTTTAGATGAAGAAAATAAAAGACAAATTCAGCGAAGAAAATGCTTCTTTATCGACGAAATCATCTTCAGAGGCTGTACAGTCGTATTTATACTTACCAAAAGTGTATAGTGGTCTATTATTGAGTAATAGGGGGTGACATAATTGATATAATTACTCAGAAGTGGCTTTAGAAGTGAAAATTAAAAGTTGTAAATTACGTGGTACTCAATGGCACAAAGATAGAAATTTGATAAGGTTAAAATTGCTATTGAGTGAGAATAAAGGTATTTGAGTGTCAATTTAACAAGTGTGAAGAGGGTGTGAAAATGTACAAAAGGAACATATGAGAGTGATAATAGTGAATTAATTATTAAAGCAAAAGCAAACTAAAAGTAAAATTTTAAAAAAGAAAAAATCAAAATTTTTTACAGGGAACGACTAGTGAAGAGGTTAAGACCAAGGTAGAATAAGAGACTGGACAAACGTTCGGGGTTGTATTGACGAATTGCCAGAGCCTCCGCCATACACAAAAGCCGAAACCTGACGCCCTTTGTACCATTTGGCTTCACTTTGTAGATGATCTTGAAAGACGACTCTGGTGGAGCTACGTGGCCTGAGTTCACCAAATGCTCGAGAATTGAGCTAGTAATTGTCTTACATTGTCCCTTTGCTAACCATGCCGGATAATGTTCAGAGATGCGTTTGGAAAGTGTGCGCTTTGTGCGGCCAATATAACTAGCTCCACACGAGCAGGTGAATTTATAAACACACATTGAGGTGGCCCAAAGTGGCAGTTTATCCTTCACACATCCGTTGATCATTTGTCGGCTGTAGAAATTGATACGTAGCTCAGCCATAAAGAAGGCTTTCCTCAGTGATCTGCATAAGCGATTCTTCAGGATCTCAGCTGCGGTATCACCTTTAAATTCAACACCCTCATAAATAGCAGTTTCTTTGGCACCGTCTGGGTTCTTTCAGGCTTTTCCTTTTGGAGGATATCCATTCTCTATGAGGACTTGTCTGAGTCGCCCCAGTTCCCCATCGATTGTATCACTGGAACATATCCTCCTTATTCTTGAGGATAAGGAGTGGATCAGATTTTTTTTTCTTCTCAAAGGGACCCAAATATTGAAATTTGTGTACTGACCATTCCATGCTGGTTTCCCATAGATCGATCTTTGAAGAGAACCATCAGATTTCCTTTTTAGAAAAACATCCAAAAATGGAATTCCGAGTTCATTTCTGATTCCGACGTGAACTGGATGGCATGATGGCAGCTGTTGAACTCTTCAGTTATCAATTCGATGTCGGTATTGTCGTCACATATGATGAAAGTATCATCCATGTATCTTTTGTACAAATGGAAACTATCGATAGTAGGCCGTAGAATACTATTCTCCAAACTTGGAAAGGGAAGTAACACATCCATGGATATCATTTTCTTCTCGGATACATTAGCATCGCTTATCAAATATGAAACTAAGACCTGAATAACATGAGAGTATAGTCTTTTACCACGGAAAAATTGTGGCACGAGATACTGACATGATTTTGTAAGCAGTATATTATGCATGTAATGTATTCTGCATGAATACGTGCGTCGGTGGCACAGCGGTTAGGACTCTCACCGACCATGCACATGGTCCGGGGTTCGACCCCCTGCCGACGCACACCTGATATCTATGGTCGGCCTGCAAAATTTTGGCTACCGATATCACATGCTGAAAATTCCATACTCGTACCAAAAATACTGTGTGGTTTCAAGCTATAATCAAAAATATAAATAAAATAAATGATGGAGAGATTGAGTAAACTGTGGAAAAGAGGAGTAGTGAAAGCTCTTTTGGAAAATAACAGAAAAAAGAAGAGGAGGGGAAGACAAAAGAAGCGTATTATGTAAGTATGTACATGGCAAATGGAGATTTTAGTGTAAGGGATATGTATTTTGCCTTATCTGCACGATTCCGCTGTCAAATAGTACTGTGTTTGGCTTTTATAATATTATTTCTGTTGTCTAACGCAAGTGTTTATAATCCTTGCGATTGATTGCAGAGAACACTCACTCTCTGAGTTTTATTTGAGGTGTTGTAGGCACTCAAAATCATAATGTCAAAATCTTTGTCGACGTGAAAGATTATGGTGAATAAAGTTCGTAAGAAGAAAGATCACAATTTCATGAGGTTTCTTACAGGTTTATGACTTCAGACTTACACTAATAATTGCAATAATTTGAAAAGCATGTTAAAAGTCACACATACTGAATATATGAACAGTAGTATGACTTATTAAAATCTCAAATTTTGTATTCCTTAACTTTCATACCTTTAAATACACAATGATGGCATACATCAATAATCATGTTAGGGATTCTTGTGACATCCCTGCAGCACTTCACCGATTATACTAAATAAAATTAATGTTGAAATGAGACATAAACAAAAAACCGACCGTTGCATTGACTGGTAACCATGGAGTAACGAAGGTGATGCGTCTAATCCTTGATGTTGGTGCACAGTGAATTCTATCAGTCAAGGTCGCAGTGTGGTCACCATGCTAGGTGATTCCTCATTGCGATGCTCTCTGAATAGATGTTGGATGGTTGGTGGCAAGCGGCTGCAAGCCTTTCAAGGCCGCAGATTCATCCTACCATCTAGAACATTAATCACAAGACCTAGATTCAGAACCTCCTGAAGACTGCCTCTAGACATCTAAATACTGACCATTACTGAGTAATGATTTACCTCACAGGTAGGTGGCGAGTACTGCTCAGTTATAATTGCGTCCTTGACTTTCTATAGAATTTATCAGTAATAATATGTAGATAGAGTTTAGGTAGCCTGACGTTCAAACAGAAATAATCCACAAGACGTTGACAGAAATGTTAATGTTTTTGATTGTGATGGCTTCTGTGAATCCAGGCAAGCATGGTTTCCTTTGATTATTGATTATTCTGCAAGCCTAACTAATTTCCACTGCACATCCAGTGTCCACAAATTGCACTCGAGAACACTCTGATGCCTTTTCATACACCGAATTTTAAAAAAATATGGTCAGAAAATCTAGTAGACATTCTCCAGTCAGTCCTTCCTATGTACTTGCTACTGCAAGTGCAGGTTAATTGGTAAATACAAATGGATACAAATTGAACAGGATACTTATCCACTTTTGACTGAGTTGACGAGGATACCGTGTTGTTGTGAAGTGGAACGAGTCTGGTGGCGGTAAATGTTCTTTTCAATGCATACTAGATTCTTTTTACGGTTTCTATGGATACTTCTTCCTATTTCTATAGTAGACAGATAAAGACTGTTTTGCTTTCAACAGTGTTTATAGTTTCGGTCCAAGCTTTTTTCACTTCTATGTTTCCATATGAACTTTTATGGGTATCTATTCTCGATAAGGTTCTTTTTGGTAACTGTGAGTTCCTCATTAATCTTATCTTTTGAACACAACGCCGTAGCTCTGCGGAAAAGCGTTTTTTTACCAGGCTCCGTTTGTAGCCAATTTGGCAAACGCTGTGATAAACCATATATTGGCCATTCCAAGTTTTTTTCCTATAGATGGATTTATTAGTCGTCCCATTATTTCTTCCTTTTCTATTGAGATCTAGGAAGAGGAACCGATTGTAACATTTATGATTCATTGTAAATGTATTGCGGGGGATGAGACGCATTGAGTTTTTCAAACATTATGGATACGCAGTTCATATTATTGCAAATCGCAAACATGTCGTCAATATACCTGCAGTAATAGATGGTTCTCTCTGTTTCCGGCTTCATTGAAGTCTGATTCCACTTTTCAACATAGTATCCTCGTCAACTCGGACAAAAGTAGACAAGCATCTTGCTCATGTTGACTCCAACTTGTGGCAGCAAGTTCCCAGGAAGGACTGAGAGGAGAGCGTCTCCTAGATTTTCACAGCATATCCCTGAATGTTTCCGTATTGAGGGGCAGCAAAGCGTTCTCAATCAAGTGTGATTGGCAGAAGACACCTAACTGATATGGGATGTGCAGTGGAAATCGGTTAGGCTTTCAAAATAATCAATACGCAAAAGAATAATGAATGGACCTAACTGTATTCTACTGAGTGATGAAACAATGAACAGCTATGATTATTTTATTAGTAATAATAATAATAGCTTTATTCCAAACAGTATTTGTGGTACAGGTATGGAATTTTCAGCGTGCATTACAATATTGCATCTAATTACCTCATAAATTTTATAAGATTTTAAAAATAAAAAGCAACAACAAAAAGAAAAAAAGAGAAATAAAAGAAATATAAAAAAGAACAGCACTACATTCACATATTTAAACAATGCACCACAGGATATGAAATATAAAATTAGTGTGTAATAGAATATGTGACCAATAATATAATAGTAACAAAGAAAGGAGAACAAAAGCTAATGGGAACTATTTGTTAGAATGCCGCAGTAAGGTGATCGTGTCATGCCTAACAGTTTTCTCATCACATAACAGCTGTGCCAGATAAGGTATTGTGGAGTATTTGTACTTGGTAGTCTTGGCATATAGCCTCCTATAGTTGCTTCTAGTTCTACTAGATGAAATGCAAGGAGAGAGCTGCGTATAGAGAGGGTGTTCGGGGTCTGACAATATAGGATTCGCTAGTTCCTTACATGACATTATATGTCTATCCACATTAGTGTTAACCAGTTGGTTTAACGAAATCCCACTTCCCCTAATAACAGCTTTTAGTGCCCTACGCAGCGAAGCAAAGTCTTTCTTAAGTAGTCCAGGGAAGATTAATGGGGAGCAGTAAAGGGGGATGGGTAGAATACAATGACTAAAATTAAATTAAAAATGAGAATACTTCAGAAATTATTTCAAAGTTTGATAATAATAATAATTATAATTAAATTATGACATGAATATCCTCCGTTTATTGTGCTGGTCGTTTTTCTTTCCAGATGAGTAGAATACAGACGCACTAAACTGTCAGATGAGAATATTCAAATCTCTCTGTGTTCTATAACACAACTTCGTTCATATTAATTCCTTTGTGTAGATTCATTTTCGACTTTGGGAATTAATTCACGTTTCTTATGTTTTATTGTCATTTGAAATAGCCATTGATATCCCATCATTAGAAATGATACTAGAATGTCAAAAAACAACCTGATGACAATTTATTATTATTGATAGAAGTAAAAACATTTCCATGCCGATCTACTATGCTTTCACAAAACCCCTTCTTAATTCATACATCAGTGTATATGTGTATGTATATCAACCGAGATGGTATTATTAAATAGATCGTAGTAGCCATTCTAAGAAAAGTCATAGTAAACTCCAATTATTAATATGTGAACACATGAATCATAGAATAGGCAATCTTGACTCTATCAGTTATTTTATAAATCAGTATAGTGAGATCAAACGAGACAAAAGACCGGGCATTTGAAAACCTCACCAGAAGTGTATAGGCAAAGTTCAACAATAGCGTCCCAAGGGATGCGAACACACGAGTGACCTTCAGCCGACCAATCATAAAACTAAGTGACTTTTGCACAAAATATAACGTATATTTACAAGAAAATGCATGAAAACACATTAAACAGGGTATCTTTCTCTGACATGACTTAAAAGTGTGTCCCAGTTATAATGAGAAGTATAAGTTGCTAAGTTGGACTAGTTTCTGTACATCTATTTTATCCGAGGTGACTACAGATGAGCTGTTTGTGTGAATTGTTTATCTCTCTTATCCTGTCCTCTCCAAAGCCGTTGGTTGAATTACTATGGTTTCCAGTAAGAGAATCGACGACTACTCACTAGGAAAATTTGGATAATAAAACAAATTAAAATATATGACATCAACTATAAATCCATCCTTAATCGTAACCCTAAGCTTAATCCTAACCCTAACCATAACCCTTATCCAAACCGTAATTCTAAGCTGAAGGCTAATTATAACCGTGATCCTAACCCTAACCTCAATACTCACCTTAAGCTTGGTCCTAACCCTAACGAGCTATTAACACATTGTCCAAACAGTACTTAAAGATGCGATCTGAGTGAAATTTGCTGCTTAGTTGGTGAATAGCGTTGATATTTCAGCTATGATAATGATAGGTGCCGTTAGCCAACGACTAGCACGCGTTCAAGGTCATTGGAGCGTTCGCACTCCTGGGAGGCTATTGTTGAACTTCGCCAGTTTATAAAATAATACCAGTCTGATTTTGCTGAATCATACTTGTAGCGACCAAAACCAACGTGTTGTGGTCTGAGCGCAGGTTGATCTTTGACTTCTAGTGTATAGATAACCAAAACTACTTTGAATTACTCACAGTCACAAAATGCCCCAGTTATTTCCGATGAAATATGAGGTACTATTCAACAATCACGACATGTCGAAATGAAAAATTACCTCACTGATGCTGTTGGGGAAGTTAAAGAGATCAAATCAGTTCTCAGATAAAAACCAAGTACCATAGGACAGAATTAATTAACCAAATATCAATTGTGTGAAGTGCTTAAGAACCAAGAAAAATATTCCTGGTAAGGTGAGATCAAAACTCAACAGATGATATGGAAATGTCAGAACAGCAATATCCTCTTTAAGAAGAGAAATGAATAATGATTACGAAGTTAGCTGATATATCCACATCATCAAGGTGGTATTTTCCAAAAAGTTATTCTTTTACATTTGGTGCTGGTGTAAAATGACTTGAAAAACCAATGATACCGACGACAGGCTTGCTGAAATTTCATATTTCATTTGTGTATGCATTGTCAAGAAGTGACATCTGCAGGTGGACTCGTGACGACATGCCCACTTCGTACAGCGACCGCACTAAGGTGTTATACACCAACAGACTTGAAGGGGAATCGGTAAGTTCTCCAAGCTTAATGATGGCAGTAGTGTAGACCTTCTTGAATTTTTAAAGTTATCTAGCTGGTCTCAACAAGTGATTATATTTATTCTAAGTCTACAATTGTCATTCTAAATGTCTAAATCCCAAAAACGTTTCAGAAACCAATCATACGAATTTTCATAATTAGATGAATTCATATATGTGTAAAATTTGAGCTCTGTGTTAGTATGTAATTCCATATTAGTTTGTTTATTAGACGTATCACACAGTGAGTGAAACAGCATTATTTACTGGATGACAAGGTTTCGAACACAATCCATTACTGTTCATAATCACATCAATTATAATCACACAACTTCGAAACTCGAGTTTTATAGTTTTCGTTGCTTTTTCCTATTTGTCGTATAGGTAGTAGAATTTTCCAGATATCTGGGTGAACAGGTGTTGAGTCATTCCTATTACACGTAATTGCAGTTGGCTGGATAAACAAAGCTTCTGTTATCAATCTCTCCCTATACCCTGTCACATTAGATTTTAAAACTGTCATCCTATCCCATCCTCCCATTGTATGGTTGTGTGTAATTGCATGTAGTGCTATAGCTGAACTATTCTCTAGATTCCCAATCTTATTCGGGTCAATTAGTCTAGATTTTGCTAAGTTTTTATGCTCAGCTAGTCTGATTGTACCTGTTCTACTAGTCTGACCTATGTATTTGACCTGACAATCATTGCAGTTAGTGTATTAGATAAACTAAATTGTGTTTTTTTAACGGCTCCACAGGATTGATGCTTTAACCGACAAAGCTTGTTTCTAATTGAGTTTGTGGTTGCTTTGAATGCCAGCCACTTTTATTCCTGCCTTATTAAGAATTCTGCGTAGGGTTTCCAAGGTTCCTTCCTTGTATGGAATTACTACTGGTGATCTAGATTTTTTATTGTTGGTGCTGTCTTGCGCATGTTTGACATGCATGCCATCATTAATATTACTATTATCACTGTTATTATTATTTTATTTTTATTTTTACATTTCCCTACATACTTTCTGACTGATTTATCAGGGTAATTATTAAGTTTCAAAGCTTCTCTTACGTGCCTCACTTCCTGTCTTAGATTTTCCTTGGTACCACTTAGTTTTTGTGCTCTATTATTTAAACATTTCACCAATCCTATTTTCATCCCATCTTATGTCAGTGAAAACAAAGAAAACTATAAAAGACATTGTTTGTTGGTTGGTGACCACGTTGACATATTCATTAAACGTTTGACGTTCTTCAATCGATAAGTCATATAGAGCAGAAGATCTTTGAGATATATTCCTTTCTAACTCAGGGATTCGTGAACTAATAGAGTCAATGTGATTTAATGTGTGTCTCTTGAGAGATTTTGCATTGGGATATATGTGATTGCGTCGGAGAACTTTCCAATACCATTTCGGATGAGTATCCGAAAACTATAAAACTCAAGTTTCGAAGTCGTGTGGTTAAATGACTGTGAACCGCAATAAATTTTGTTCGAAACCTCATCCATTAAATAATACTGTTTCACTCACTGTGTGATACATCTAATAAACAAACTAATATGGAATTAGATGAATTCTTTGTTCTCATTCAGGTTAAATTTCAGATACACTCTCGACCACTCAGAGTGACATTTGGCTTGCTAATGGTCTGGTAAAATGATCTGATATGTTTTCATCCATGTGATCCCACTAATGAATCTGAACAAAAGCAATAACAACACATGGAACAGGATAAGATGGATCTAGTTTATTTCACTGGTATCTAATTAACTCCTTACAACCTGAATAATGAAAGTTAGTAGAATACTTAGTTCAGTAAACACAAGCGCTGATCAGTGATGGATAATAGCAATAAGATAATGAGGCACATAAATTATAAGATAACTAAGTCGTCAGAAATCTGTTAATGAACAAATGAAATATGGACTGTAATTTAAGCTCACTTAGTCGGATATCAGATATAAGAAGCATAACGTTTAATAAACGATGAAATAACTAAGAGTGAGAAGTAATCAACATCTAGATTTAAAAGTAATCAATTCAAGGTTTAAACAAGTTATCAAGGTAGGGAAAGACTTTCAACGGTTTCCTTTTAAAATACGTGGTTCAAGTTCTAAATCTTCGACAGTGATGGACTCTACGACCTTCAAGTGACTTGAGAATGTTTGTTTATTTGTTATCTTGAAAGAATTCAGGATGTCAGCCTGATATCCTGTATCAATCAGATATCATACAACTGCACTGCTCAAAGATTTACTTTCTCTTCATGATACACAACGCCAGGCATTCAGAAAATCTGAGGTAGACCCTTCTTTTGGTTCTTTTAATGTATCTTCTCCAAAATCTACTTATACATTGATATGCATGATTGTTACTCTTAATTTATTGAAAATTTGCATCGGGACATTCAGAAAATTGATGTGCGTTTATCAATTCACCTGCTTGTGTGGGACTAGGTGTATTGGTAGTTCGACCAGGGTTTTGTCCAGGAGGGTACAAGAACACTATCCTGCATGGTTATGAAGAGGTGGAATTGGAGCAATAAGAAGCGCGATCATTGAACATCTGGTCGATAATGATCACCCTATCTCTACAGCTTCTGCCTTTAAAGTCATCTACAGGGCGAAAAGTAATTTGTATCTGCATCATCTGTATAGCTGAAGTTTTGGCCATCGAAACAGAAAACTTTCGTTCAACCCCATCTAACTTTGATGGTCTTAACCCCTGTATGCTAAAGTATAGTAATCCTTAATCATATTTTGGCTCTGCTTATTTTTCGTTTTGTTTATTCAGTTTGTGTACTATTCCTTTATTACGTCAATTGTTACTATTACTATTCCCCGGTATTATTTCAGTAGTACCACCTGTTATTATAAATCAATTCTGTTTTGCAATGTTAAATTCTATGTTATCGAATTTCACACAATGTTACGTAGTGTTTTTATTTTTATTCTGTTTGCCTAATAATCGTATAATTTCACACCTCTTCCATATCCTATGAATTATTCTATATATGACGTTAATTGTTTTGTCACTTGACATTTAACTATGATTATAATCAAAAACATTTTAATTACATTTCATACTATTATTATTTTATGTATTCACACCTATAATTCAATTCCCTCACCGGATATAACTTCTTGAAAACCATATAAATACGATTGTACAGCTTGATAATAAATCGAAAAAAGTCCCTTTGCTGAATCACTTGTTTCGATTTTCTATAGACGATTGTAGATTACTAAGGAGAGTACCTCTCGACTTCCGAATGGACTAAGAAACATGTGCAGGGTTGCAGAATGATATACTGCAGCGACAAATTGGAGGTGGAGCTATAGGATCACGGAAGAAGACCCACAAGTAACTTCCACTTAATTTAGTTTTGTGATGGTTGGAACTTTTCAATGCATCATCTTTCTTTATTTTTAACCATATATCCAGAAAGTTGAACTTTCCATCAGTTTTATATTCTTTGTGAAATTAATGCCTTTGTGAATGTCATTAAAGACAAATCTTAGTAAATAATGAAGCTGTCGTATTAGAACCCCTGATATATAGTGTGATTTCTTTGATTGTATCTGTTAGTTTTTCGTTCACTAGAATTTACCGTGGGAATATCAGCCAGTATGAGACCTAGCGATCTTGCAATGCCCACAGCTTCAGTCGGGTGAAAGGATGTATTACTTAACTGGAACTGAATTCTTTTTTTGATTACAGCTTGATTCCACACCGTATTTTCGGTACAAGTATGGAATTTCCAGCATGTGATATTGGTAGCCCAAATCTGGCAGGGCGACCATTGATATCAGGTGTGCGTCGGCAGGGGATTGAACCTCGGACTATGTGCATGGTCGGCGAGAGTCCCAGCCACTGTGCCAGCGACGCTCACAATTTCATAAGTGTGCATAAATAACAGGCATCTGAATTCTCAAGGTGGTTTATGGAATAAGATCCGAATTCCGCTGCCTTACCTCTTTAGTCTTATAAAGAGGTACATCAGTGAAAATAGGAGTTGCATAAAACAGTGTGAGTTTATTGGAAACATTCAAATTCTTCAATTTTTCTACGAAATGAAACGAGTCTTCCATTGTATATAAAGAGAATAAGCTCCAAGTTTTAAACCACACTGTGCACCAACTGTGCTGTGATGAATTTATCACCTATAACACGGGTCCAGCTGGGTGAATGAAGCCTCGCTATCCTGCATATACACGGTGGACAAGACACTCTGAGTTCCAGATGGTCGTATGAGAAATCATCTATGAATTTCTTCATCAGATCTTTTAAGATCGTTTGTGATCCGACTATGTGCTGAATCTTCTTGAGGCTTACGTGTTATAAATTTTGATGAAATTCGTAGAAATACGATCATCACATCATTTGTCAATGTTGTCTTCTTTATTCGTTGTGGAAATACTGGAACTTTCATGGCACTATGATATTTTTATTTAGTCGTTTTCTTTGGTTTCTGCTGTTATATCTACAAAATTGAACCGACCGTCTCTGTATTCTAATAATTCTTATTATTTGCGTTTATATGTTAGTGATCTTGTTACTAATTTTTATTATTATTCCCCTGGGTTTCGAGTGGAACACAGGGCTTCAACAGCATGTCTCCGCTTCGTCCTATCCTCTGCAGTCCTCTTTAGCTGGTCCCACCACTCCCCATAGTCTTCCATCTGTTCCTCACCCTCAAACACACGCCCCGCTCGTTATTTCTCATTCGAGCTTCACTCGAGGATGTGCTTGGCGCGTGAAATCATTCGACGTTTCTCAGCGTGTGCCCAATCCATCTACATTAGCTTTAGAATATTTGTTGAGTATTTGGTTGTCGATTAATTCGTTTTCAGACTTTCATGCTGCTAATACTTTATGGCAATTTGATTTTCAGTGTGCAGCCAACGAAGGCAGCTATTAAAAATTCTTTCCATGACGTTACATACGTATATAGAAGAACTCACTGACTTAACAGTGGTGTTGAAAATGCGAATCTTGTCCTTCATAGTGACTGTGTAAAGAATTCTAAATCGATTTCAGAGGGATAAACGCTTGCCTTGCCTTTACGATTCTGGTTTTGACATCTTCATTTGTGACAACTGCCTGTAGCTGAAACGAAGCTACCTAGATAAGTGAATGAAGTGGCCTCTTTCAAATTTCTCTCGTTGACAGTGATTGGTCCATGTTGTTGTTATTGTTTATTAGTTATCTGCATCACCTCCTTCTTCCCAATTTTCACTTGAATTCCTGTCTTCGTTGATTCTTATGCCAGTTCTTTTCTTGGTTTTCGCCAGTATTAATATTGTCTACTTTTTATGTAATAAAAAGAGAAAATCAGACAAAATAATATACTACGTGCTGGGAATTTCCTACTGCATCGAATGTAATGTTTCAAATAAAGCTATTATTATTATTATCGCCACTTATTATTTTTAATTCATGAAAAAATTCCCATCAGGACATACAAAAAATCAAAACAAGCAATTTTAGCGAAGAAATTGTTTTCAACGAAATTATCATCAAGCTCTACAATCGTATGGTTTTTATAATAATAGCGGGAATTTTGACAAAAAAATGATTAGTTTAGTACTTTATTAGATATTTAATTCAATTTTTTTAGATTTTCGCTTCAATCGATTGTACTTAAGTGCTTGGTCTCAGGTTGACATATTGAAGCATCTACACAAGAAGCCTACATGTTAACCTGAGACCGAGCTTTTCATTTCAATCAGTCGACGGGAAAATCTAAAAGTGAATTAAATAAAAGCTTCAGTTACACAGATAAGTTGAATACTTAATGATTTGGGAAGGTTATTTTTCTTCTTGAAGATAACTTCAAGAAAAGTTGCTGAAGAAGTAAAGTGACCAGTATCAACCAAATGTTCATTTATTGCACTTCGTACAGCTCCACTCCCATTTCTTTATAACCACACAGGATAGAACTGTTACTCACTTTTGAACTGAATCCGTGAAGAGCAATCAGTATTACCAGCTTCCCAGGAGCAGAGCGATTGAAAATGACGCAGAATTGGTCAACTGCGAGATCATGTCTTTCGGATAACTAAACAGTATTGATCGGCTTGAAAATGCTGTTTTCATCTATATTACAATGAATGTCCTTTTATAGGACTGCGATATCCTTATTTTAAAGATGTCCCCAGTCAAGTCACCTAAAAATTCTATATACCATGATTATTCTTAATTAACAATCAATTTTTGCCAACTAATTAGTAAAAGTGTCAAAAGTGTAATAAAGCAATTAGCTTTCATTATTAAGGTTGTGAGTAGTAAACGAGATGCCAACGAAATATTCGATTTTCACTTGCAGTCTGTCATAATAGATCATTTGAAATGTAATAGATCCTATGAAGCAGTGTCTGCGGTTACTTCAGTTTCTGTTGAATCAAATTTTACGCTGGAAAGGACCAACACCTTCAACATTCTACTAATGGAAAGACGATTGAAGTACATTTTTTTAGGTACAGAAAAGATTGAATTTGTAACTTTTAACTGATCATCGAAATTACAATGATTAAATCAATGGGTTTTGGACATCGTTCTTTGAAAATCAATACGTCTATGTAACCGCATAAATTTTTCAGCCCATCTGAACTCCATTCACGATTATACAGTAGAAGCAGGAGAGAAAGAGGATCTTCAAATACAGACCTCCGTAAGCACCTTCTCCTTTTCAACAGTTGAGTAGCAGGCTCCTCTATTTTCATGACATGGCTCTGGTCATGTTAAGACTGGCTCTCGGGAAGCCCGAGCCAGGTTTAGAGGAAGACTGGAGTTAAGATTTCGTGAGCTTCAGGCTAGAGAGAAATTTGAAATGCAACCATTTCAGAGAGAGTTGTGCTTGATAGAGAAATATATAATACTGTAACTCAGAAGGAGCACCTTTTGGTGTCTACTGTCAGTTAGATAATAAAAAGCTCTAATAAAGTGAAGATCGTTTCCTTACTCAGTTTATGTTCAGTTCATGATATACGACATGAAGCCCTGAAAGCCCTTAAAATACTATGGGAAAGGTTAATCTTCATTTTCGCAAGAAAGGTTCTTAAGGATGAAGACACTGTCAAACAGCTCTAGATTAAGGAAAGTTTTATTGTTCACTCCAAGATTTCTGAACAACCATAGCCTCCACAGGTGAACAAAAATGGTACATCTTCAGTAGCTATAAATATTAAACTCGGAGGGTAAGCTAGAGTGTTGGTGGAACCCAAAACGCTAGAGCGAACACTTTTGATGGTGTACAAAAAGCTATGCATGTCAAAGTGATGTAGAAACCTGAACCTCTTCAAAATACGCCAGACAGCCCAAAGATAATGATTCAAAAACGTCGAGGGCAACCTTTGTAGTTTTTGCGAGTTGTTTCCAGCCAGTGTTGATGTTCAACATGATTCTCGGAAAAGAAAAAGAGCGTACTGAACGTTCCCCACCAGAGAGAAAGCCGTCTAAATTCTATGACGGTGCATAACTGGCGCTTTCAATTCTGGGTGGACTAAAACATCTCTCATTTTAGGTTTATCAGCCAACGCAAAATCCTCGAAAATCAAGAGATTATTTACCGATATGACTTTTCTCTCTACTCACTTCGAAGTCTCAGGATAAACGATCAGCTATTAGCGTTGAGTTCGAACGTGACTTTAAAAGAAGACAGTGTGGTGATTTTCCACAAAGCCATGTTCATCGACTAGGATTCCAACAAAAAGTTAACAGTATCAATTTCATACGACGAAATGAACTCCTTTCTAAAACAGCCACTGCTGAGGACACTAGTGATGAAAAATTTTGACCAGGTTGTTATCGCGGACTGATATCAGTTGAAGAGTCACTGGAAACCAGGAAGTGGTCGGCAGCTATTTCGTCTTACTTTGTGACTTATTGGGAGTACGAACTCCCTGTCAGGACCTTCCTGTTACAAGGCAATCTCGTAGGCTATTCAGCCAATGGGGCCTGACTTGATATCCTGCCCATGAATTCTAACCACCAGTTCGTGATTTTAGCGTGACCGTCAACCATTTTCATCGGTGAGTATTTGTTCTCACTCCCTACCTGATTGACCCCAATGCTCACGACTTGTCACTAGAACTCCAATCAACTTCATCCCTCAGCCAGTTGCTAAAAACAAACTCTCCATAAAACCAGGGATAAAGACAGATTGCAATTCGAAACTAACAAAACTCTGAAGGCGAATGAAATTAGTTGTGTGTAAGTGAATAAGAGGTTTTTGAGGAGATGCTGGTGAAAAGGCAAATAAATGTCCTTTAACTATCATCGGGACATTTCGTACTTTGTGTAATTCAAGAAAGTCTTGGTTAGCTGGCTAGTTATATATTAGAACCCAACGATTGGTTTCCTGTCTCCTGATCTTTACCGTACTTCAAAGGTAGTTTAATGATATCAGCCATAAATATTTATAGGTTTAAAATCCTAATTTATACAGTTTGGTTTGTAAGGGTTTGTTATGTTTTTACGAGTTGATCACGGACTGATATCAGTTAGAGAACCATTGAAAACCAGGGAGTACTGAACAGCTGCTGTTTCATCCTAGTTTGGGAATCATCGGCAGTACGCACCCACTGGGATTCGAACCCAGGACCTTCCGGTTACAAGGCAGAATTACAAGTTAGAATTCATGAGCCATTGAATCGGGTCCCAGTGGCTGAATGGTATACGAGCTTGCCTTGTAACCGGAAGGTCCTGGGTTCGAATCCCAGTGGGTGCGTACTGCCGATGATTCCCAAACTAGGATGAAACAGCAGCTGTCCAGTACTCCCTGGTTTTCAATGGTTCTCTAACTGACATCAGTCCGTGATAAACTCGTAAAAACCTAATTTAAACACTGATATTTATAAATATTGTTTGTTATTTGAAAATAGCTGATGAACTTTGAGCATAATGTTTACCCATAAATTTTCAATGTTGATTTACACATGAATATGAATATATATTTCCTATTAAGTTTCAATTTTTTTTAAATATCCTCTAAAGAATTCCAAGAATTTTAATTGCTGTTTGATAAATCGAAATCATACTTACAATAGCTTTAGTGTTGGTTTTTTTTTTAAAATAAAACAAAATGTTTCTATTGATTACTGAATTGTTTATTCATTCCACTTTTTGTTTAAACATTTTGTAAACATTGTTGTCTTGGTGAAAGTAATGAAATTCAAACTGGGAAAGAATAAAAAGCATAGGAATAATCTAGTTTACCTGGGATAGAAAAATCTGTAAGTAAGTAAAAAGAAAATAGCGTAAATAATAATACTTACTGGAGTTGTTGTAAACAACAAGAAATTGAATGGGGAATTTTGTTAGAAATAATGATAAATACCAAGCTATAAAATGAACACTTCTTCATCTGCTATTGTTGAAAAGAACACCTCTTGATTGATTTCAGTTGAAAAGAATATCCAAGAAACTACTTTAGGGTGAAAACATGAAGTCTCTTGATAGATTGATTGTGATAAAGAAAGAGAATCCTTTGGGCAATACCTCAAGTGGGTTACATAAAAGCTGCTACTTGGTATGCTTGAGAGGAAATATGAATGATGTCAAGCATATATATATATACAAAAGCTACTAAACATTTCATCATAAATTCATAATAATTGTGTTTTGTGACATTTTATGTAGGGTTGTATACACTTATTCATTGTTGAATGTATTTAAGAACAGAAATTATTCAGCATTATTATATGTTTATTGATCCCTTGGGTTCTGAGTGAAACGTAGTGCTTCAACATCCCATCTCTACTTTTCATATTCTCTGTGGCCCTTCTCCAAAATATCTGCTCCACGTCACCCTCAAACACACGCGCGATTTATCGTTTCTTGTTCAGTTTCCACTAAAGCATTGGTGTGGCGCGCGATGTTATTCGACGATCTTCTCAGCATGTGCCTAATCCATCCCCATTTTCTTTGAAACATTTGTTGAGCAGTAGAATCTTGATTGGCTCTTAGCGTGCCAGAGTTTCTTGCTGCCAGTTCTTTCTGGCCAGCCGTCCATCTGATATTCAGCATGTAGCCAGCAAGGCCTATTGCTGATGAAAGCGTGCAGCTGCCTGTTTGAAATGCCTTCCGCAACGCGTGTACCAAGTTTCTGACTTATTTAGGAGGACTGACTGACTTAATGCTGGTGTTGAAATTCTGAATCTTGTTCGTTATACTGACTATGACCAGAAGATTTTCAGACTTATTACAGAGTGATGAATGTCTGCTTTGCCTTTCCGATTCTGGTTTTGACATCTTTATTGACGCTGACCGTCTGTAGTTAATACGATGCTGGCTGAATACGTGTAACACAGGACCTCTTTCAAATTTCTCCCGTTAATGGTGATTAGTGCTGGTTGTTCTTGTGTGTGTGTGTGTGTATTTCTATCACCGCCATTCTCTCTGTGTTCACTCAAAGTTCTGCCTTCACTGCGTACTTCTTCTGCCAACTTGTTGGCTTATGGTTGCATGTCTTCGAGTTTGTGTGACATCGCAAATCATCCGCGAAATTCAGATCTTCTTGAGTCTTATTATTTATTCTACGAATTTCCGTCTTCCCACTCCCCACTCATGGTGTGCTGTATAATCTAGTTCACCACAATTAGGAACATCACTTTAAACGCTTCACTGTTTTACCTGGCGAATCACTTGACCCGCGAAAACGTCATATAGCCGTTGAATGAATTTGATAAAGGTTTGGAGCACTCCATCGTGTTGAAGTAGTTTCAAAATCATTTCATGATCAACTCTGTCAGAGGCATTTTCAAAGTCGATGTAACAGAGATAGAGGTTCAACTACCATCCTACGGCTTTGTTCGATGACGATGCGTGGAGTTGCAATTTGATCAGCATGTGATTTATTTTTCTTGAATGAGCCTTATTTCAGCGGCTAGAGTTCAGAATCCAGTGCATCTGTTATTCTCTCCGGGCTGAATGGCGTAGTGTTATACTTGGTGTGCACTTAAACGCAAAAGTGACTCAATAAGATGTGCTATTAGATATAATAGAGAAGATTTGTAGCTCAGGTGGATGATTTTGGTGTGGTTGTGTTCTCTGAGGCGGATGGTTTGGTTGCGAAGCTTTCATTGCTCTACTGAGCAACATCTTCAGCGCATACTTCGATGTGAATTGAGCTTTTAGAATTCTCTGTGAGTTTATTACTCATCTCTTCTAGTGACCCTGAACGTGATTGGTTGTTTTCGTGTGACATTTCACCCCCTAGTTTGCTTGTCTCGGTGCTGGCTGCTTCTTTGGTCTGAATGTCGTTATACCAATCCATACGAAGAAATTCACACAAAAACAAAGTCAAACTTCAGGTCAAGGAAACAGTCAACACCAAAACAAGTGAACTAGAAAGTGAGAAGTCACACAAAAACAACCAATCACGTTCAAGGTTAGCAGAAGGAATGACTAACGACATTCAGACCAAAGAAGCAGCCAGCACCGAGACAAGCAAACTAGGGGATGAAATGTCACACGAAAACAACCAATCACGTTCAGGGTCACTAGAAGAGATGAGTAATAAACTCACAGAGAATTCTAAAAGCTCAATTCACATCGAAGTATGCGCTGAAGATGTTGCTCAGTAGAGCAATGAAAGCTTCGCAACCAAACTATCCGCCTCAGGGAACACAACCACACCAAAAAAAGATGTGCCATTCGAATACATTTGTGGACAATTATCTTACAACCAAGTTTATGCGTCTTAAAGATTTTATAAGTTAGAAAAGATTTCTAACACGCTACAAAGAAATCATAAACAAAACTGAAGAAAACGCACAGGAACTCAAATCGTGCAAAACTAGAGTAAGATTTTCAAAGTAATTACAGCGGTCTACCTGCTGGAATGACTTAGCATTTCTGAAAATTCGTAACCAGCGGAATCCATCAAATCAGACAAAAGGTAAGTGATTCGCCTGTGACACTAGCTGGCGATTGCGCTATATACGCATAGCGAGTTGGTTGAAGTTTGGATTCATGGACCAGCTAATAGATCACCTACCAGTGTCTGAATGGTCTGTGACCTTGTCCTGCAGCCGAAAGGCCTTGGGTTCGTACCCCAGTGGATGCGTACTGCTGAAGAATGCCAAACTAGGAAGAAGCAGATGTCCAGTGCTCTCTCCAGTGGTTCTGTAATCGATGGTGACCTATAATCAAACCTGTAACCAATGAAATCCCTGCAAACCGACACTTGATAAAGATTATTTCCCAGTACTGATAGAAGCATAAGGCATTTTTGAGCGCCTATGCATATGAATAACTAGCCATTTATGCAGACAGCTACAAAATCATCTAAACTAGTACTTATTTTTATTTGAAATGATAAAAAATCGTTTTCGCACTCCATTATTTACAATTTGAAACAGTAAATTAAGAAGAAAAATAAACTTTTACGAATAGGGTAGGCATCAGTGTCACGAGTAGTTTCTAACTCAAAGTTTAAGTAATTAACTAACTCGGATTTTCCATTAACTCACTGTCATCGTAGCATTTTGTACAAATTATTCCTTCTAATGAGACTTCCTTTCATAAATTCTCTGACGGTTGACATATCTGCATCTATCTGTCAATCGATGTCTATGCAATGAATCTTTACTCAGAAATCTCAGATAACTTAAAAGTGAGTAAGACAATGATGATGATGACGGTGTAAAACAATCGGTGTTGAGTATATTCAAATGGTAATAATCAATTTTTATAAACTTGGTCAAATAAATGGAATTATTTCTAAAACTTATCTTGTGACTTAAAATTATTTACAGGTCAATAGACATGCTAATAGTTTAAATAATTAACTGTGCGATCCTTTTACTAACTCAAAACGAAATGACTCAATGAGTTGAATAAAAACATTTGAACTGTAATTACAGAATACGAATGTGTTAGAAATCATAATTTTCTACTGAGTAAATCTAGCGTAAGACGCCACCCCTTGGGTGAGACTCAGATATTTTCTGAGCGGTCAATTAATTTTTAGCGGGTCTCTTCCTAAACAACAGAAAACGAAACATTTTTAGGAGCTGTGTAGTCGAATTTATATTTGACAAAACATTTATAAGACCGATCAAATACTGGTGTGGTGAGAGCTGTCTACTAGCCAAATTGGTAGACAGTAATTTTCGTCAGTGTTTACGTTCCCAAGATTTGTCGTGAGAAAATGTGAACAAAGATTGATACAAAACCGACCACAGCAGACTTTGCGTAGGCGGATGCAGTTAACATATAGATGATTTGACATTCAAGAAACAGTCACAAAGAGATGAAAGATTAACTTTACGTGAGAAACAACCAATCGGAAGACTGTGTTTGTTCGCTTAACTATCCATAATAATGTACATGAAAATATATAAATATGCGTTGATTTCCTTAAAAAATGATCTGTTGCCTGACTCTTGCCTTCTGTCGTTACACTGGCAACTATGTCCTAGGGAATATATTATGCAATGTGAGGTGTAATCCATAAGGGAATGGATAAGCAGTGATAGAAAAGGTGGCAGTTGAGATTACATAAGTAGTGTCGAAAATAACTGATCAATCTAAAATGACAAGAGCTGATGATAATATGGTGGAGATTTTTTATGTAAATTCTATATGAGAAATGCAGTATTCTTGACGAACAATAATGGTGACCGTAATAAATATAAAATAATAATTATAAATCACATTAAAATTATGGCGAGAATTTTACTCCGTAGACAGTAAGGTGAGTGAATATATGCTGTACTTTAGAATGGAGACATTTGATTCCTGGTCCCGCGTAGGTATCGATTCGGCTACGTATAAATGACGTATTCGGACAACTTTGCGTAGCATTGTGAAGCAGTTATGCAGGGATACCCAATTATCAGATTAGAATAGGCCTTCTATGATGAAACTACTGGTATTCTTCTTTTCTCCTGTAGTTAGCCAGGCTGGAAAGATTTCGAAAATATATCTGCGAACTTGACGTTGTGTAAGACGAAAACACTTTGCTCTACAAGTGGACAAGTAAATTATGATAAATCCACAGTGAGGTGACCAGAGTATATTATTATTCCCTTGCCTTCCGAGTGGAACATAGTGCTTCAACAACACATCTCCACTTTGTTCTGTTTTCTGTCGTCTTCTTCGGCTGGGTTCACGATTGACCAAACTCTCTCATCCCTTCTTCATACGATCTCCTCCGCATCGCCCTAGGGCGATCCACTCACTTCATTCCCATATGGATTTCAGTTGAGGGCCTGGCGTGCAATTTCATTCGAAAGCCTCCTTAATGTATGCCGGATCCATATCCACTTTTTACTACATATTTGTTGAGCAATCGGCTCTTGGTTGTTTAATCTTTCTGGTAGGCCATTCGATCTTCAGTATGGAGCCAGAGAAGGCAGCTGTTGATGAAAGTCTGCAACCTGTTGGAAATCCTTTTCGTGACACGTAGTGCAAGTTTCCGACTCGTATAGAAGAAAAAATTTCACATTGGTATTGAAAATGCGAATCTTGTTCATTATTCTGAGTGCGCAATATTTTCAAACTGGTTTCAGGTTGATGGAGGCGTATCTTGCCTTTCCGATTCTGACTTTGACATCTTCGTCCGTTCTGCATGTAGCTTGAATGATGCTTCCCAGGTAAAGGAAGGAGGAAACCTCTGTTAAATCTTTTCCGCTGATGGTGATTAGTGCTGGTTGTTGTTGCTGTTGATTGGTTACCTTCATTACCGGACAGGAGTGGTATCATATAAATAGCGCATAAGTAAATTAACTACTTGACGAAAAGCACGATTCGCAAGGTGGCTTCTCGAAATATTTTCCTCAGAAACTTGGAAAAATGGTTTACAAGAATTTCTGCTTTCGTGTCACCTTTGAGCCATAATAACATGAAAACAGTTTCCTTAGAAATAACTGTAGCCATTAGTGATGGAGGTTTTTCTCATACATTTTTGTCAATAAATCTAGGTGGAGATCTGTTGTCTAGGAAAGTATCGTGTAAGGATTTTAACTGTCTCTATCGTGTCTTTAGAACAGATGTTTCGGATAGCTGAGCATAAAGTATGTACCAACTTTTGCTTTCATACCAGTGGGACAAATATCTAGAAGATAACAAACTGTGCGGTTTACGCTGATTTTCAGTATATTGACCTTTGCGTCTAATGTCTTGTCTTCTGTTGAGTAAGGCATCCTGAAAACAAAAGAGCAGGCTTAATTCTCTCCTAGGAGTGAATTTTATCCAAGCGAAGGCTGCGATGAAAGTGTTAAAAAGAGTGCCATTGCTCTAGGAACCTAAATTTTTGTTCTGTGGAACACCTAATGGTGTGGCTGAATTAGGGTGTTTTTAAAACCATCTACAGTTCAAAACAACCTAAGAATGTGACAAATTCTTGATAATCATATATAAGCATAAAGTATTTTATATTTACTGCATCTCTCGTAGTTGCAAACAAATGACTATCCATCGAAACGTAGATTTTGCAGCAAAGTTGTTACTTACTTTATATTTCATAGCATTACTTCATTGGTAGTTCAGATAATCTTGCTCTGAATCACGGAACTCTCGTTCTACACATATTTGCACATAAAATCCGTTGAAAACCGTTTCATTTTCACACTCTACATATTTGAAAACCCTATACACACTTTATCTCCTTGGATTTATTATATAAACTGACGTTCCTATAACCCTGCATTGTGCACTTTGTGGATTTATATAATTTCATACTCATCAAGCTCAATTAGGTGAGTCTTGACATTTTTCCGAGGTTTTTCGTTATTTATTGACTAGTTAAGCCTTTTTGAGTGGTTTTTACTTAGTGGTTTTCCGTTTTTTGCAAACCCCCTATTTTCGGCTATCTGGTGTTCCAGGCTAGTATTATAATCTCAGATATTAAGACTATTAGCTACTTTTACCACTTCTGCCAGTTTTTAAATAGTTTATTTTCATTAAAATAGCGCTTTTTATAGAAAAAACTGCACGTTTTTAGCTTAAGTTAGCCTACTTTGGTAATTACCCAAAACCCCCTTTTTGCCCTGTTCCCTGAACTTTACATTTTCGCTTGGTTCTCCGAAACAACTGCTTCCCTCTTCCTGAATTTTTACATGGTGTTTCTACTCGTCGAATGCGTTTTTTTGACTCATAGATTGCCGACTTAATCCTTGATTTAGAGATTTTCACTCTTTAATTTAGACCCACCTGTCATAACTTGGCCCTTTTTAACGAATTTTTCCTCCCTATTCGTGCTGCTTCTAATTCCTGTCGCTGAAATTGTAATAATTAGTTTCAGCTCGCGAGACTCTATCGTCTGATATATAATTTGTACCTGTTTATTCTACATTTCCGAAATCTTCCCCTCATTTTTCGGTCTTTTGCCTACTCTGACTTAAGAAGTACCCGCGACTCACCACTCGATTTTCTCTTTGACTGTTATTCAACCTTTCAGTCCTTATTATTTAGTTCCCTTATCTTATCTAGTGAGTCGAAATCTATATTTTACCCTCTAGTTCCCCGCCATTCCTTCCCTGTACATCTTTTTGTACCATCAGTGCCCTTTCCAATCCTATAGTAAACACAGCATAAGCTATATATGCGATATGAGCGTGAGTTAACCGGTTCTCATTGCTCGCTTATTGACGGTGTATGGTTTTCTATAGTCTTGGTAGACGTATAAAAGCCATTTACATGCTAAATCGGTTGGCAGGGATAACAATTTCATTGAATTTGGTGGCTGCAGGCTTCGTTTATAGGGGCCTATTGTCAATAGGCAGCATCAACCTCAGGGACACCAGAGAGGCGGGAACGGCTACGCAGGGAAACCCCGGTATTTTCCTTAGGAAGAGCGTTGATTTATATACCATTGGATTCTGCTTGACGAGAGGAATCTATTGGTACTAGTCTCGTCTCTGTAGGGCTTACGGTTGCGGAGACATGGTATGGGAGACAACCCTTAGGGAACATCGCTCTAGGAGACGAGATAGTTCCCACCGGGAACTATCAAACACAATACTGGGTAGATGGAGCTCATAAGTCCAGAAAGACAGTCCATCTTCGGGAGACAACCCTGAGGAAAAATCGGTCTTGGAGAGGAGATGGGTGCCGTCAAGACCTATCAAACCCAGTGTAATGCTATGATGAGAACAGTATCAGTAAACGCCATGCCGGATCGGTCGGGGCCCGGTTTAACAACGAACGCGCTTTCTGCTGCCGTGTCACAGGGCAGAAGTGATAAGTTAGCTACTGAGACACACCGACTAATAAAACTCCCAAATGCTGACACAGTCATGTTCGAACGCTTTATGCCTGTGGGAAAGTAAAAGAACTGACCCATGAACTCAGTAAATACCGACGGGACATCCTAGGCTTATCAGAAGTTAGGTGGACAGGCTCGGGAGTAACAACTACAGAAGAGGGTCATAAGATATGGTACAGTGGGGACGAAGAGAAACACCAACATGGTGTGGGTTTCATCGTAAACAAAAAACAAGTTAACTCTGTAATAAGCTGTAGACCCGTAAACAATAGAATCATTTCTCTACGAGTTAGGGCTCAACCACTTAACATAACAACAATACAAGTTTATGCGCCTACATCTGAATACCAGGATGAGGAAGTAGAATGCTTCTATGATGAACTAGAGGAGTGTATTAAGGAGGCTTCGAAAATAGACATTCTTATTGTCATGGGTGACTGGAATGCTAAGGTAGGTGAAGGTGCATATGACCAATGGGCAGGCACAGCTGGACGTTTTGGATTAGGTGAAACCAATGAGAGAGGAATAAGACTGCTGGAATTTGCAAGCAGCCACAAGCTCACACTGGCCAACACTCTATTCCCTCATAAGACATCAAGGAAAACAACATGGCACTCACCTGACAACAAAACACATAGCCAGATAGACTACATTCTGTTCCCAGCAAGATTCAAGTCAAGCATTAACAAGGCTAAAACCAGAACTTTTCCTGGAGCAGACATAGGCAGCGATCATGACATGGTTTTAATGACTATAAAATTAAAACTAAAACAGAACCGCAGACAAATAAGCCCTCGAATCAGATATGACCTAGAGAAACTTAGGGACCCAAACATAGCAGAAATGTTTAAGGCAAATGTAGGGGGCAAGTTCGCTGCACTTACCTTGATTCACGACAATATCGATTCACTCACTGAAACCATTAAAACAGTGCTGCATGAATCAGCAACAGAAGTTCTGGGTAACAAAAGAAAGAAAATCAAACCATGGGTCACAGACGATATTTTAAACCTGTGTGATACAAGAAGAGAACTAAAAAAGAAGAAAGGGCTTAATTCCCAGTACAGGGAAGAGTATAGAACAGTAGACAAAGAAATACGCTCCAAAATGAAGAGAGCAAAAGAGGGCTGGATTACTGAGCAATGTAATATCATCGATAATAGCTTAAGGGGAGGCAACAATAAAAAAGCATTCGAAACAGTGAGTAAGCTGACCAATACGAAACTGAATAGAGCAACCGTAATTGAGGATGGTAAAGGCACCCTCTTAACAGAAGAAGCAGATATCCTTAGAAGGTGGACAGAATACTGTAAGGGACTCTACAATCATAAAATAAGCGCTAATTATAGCCTAATAAACAATTCATGCTGGGACAATAGGGAGATCGGTGATTCACCCATACTAGAGTCAGAAGTAGAAGAAGCAATAAAATCACTTAAGGGAGATAAATCACCAGGAATTGACAACATACCGGCAGAACTAATTAAACATGGTGGACCACAAACAGTTAAATGGCTGAAAGCAGCCTGTCAAAAAATCTGGCAAGAAAAAGAATGGCCTAAAGAATGGACTCAGTCACTAATCATTCCAATATTTAAGAAAGGGGACGCAAAGCAGTGCGAGAACTACAGAACAATAAGTTTAATCAGCCACCCAAGTAAAGTCATGCTGAAAGTAATATTGAACAGACTCAAAAAGAAAGTAGAGGAAATACTCTCAGAAGAACAGGCCGGATTCAGGCCGGGCAGAAGCACTGCTGAACAAATTTTTAACATAAGGGCACTAAACGAAAAATGTCTACAACACCAAAAAATGCTAGTACACAACTTTATCGATTTTAAGAAGGCCTTTGACCGTGTGTGGCACGAAGGCTTATGGCAAGTCATGAATAACTACAATATAGATAAAAACATAATTGAGGTTATTAAGTCTTTATATAACAAATCTAGTAGTGCAGTATCTCTAAATAATCAAACTGGCGAGTTCTTCAGAACAACTATAGGAGTACGCCAAGGGTGCATTCTCTCACCAGTCCTCTTTAATTTATTCCTCGAACATATTATGACACAAACCCTACATGACTTTACACCGACACTTAGCATAAACGGAAGACCAATTTCCAACCTCAGATTTGCTGATGATATAGCCCTCATTGGGGAAAACATTGATCAAGTTCAGGACCTCACCTCAAGACTTGATGTTGCAACCAAATCTGTGGGCATGGAAATCAGCACAGAAAAAAGCAAAATACTCATTAACGGAGGAAACAACTCAGATAGATGTATCAGACTTGATGGACATGTATTAGAAGAGGTTGAAACTTTCAAATACCTTGGGTCTACCCTAACAAAAGATGGAAGGTCCACTAAGGAAATAAAAATTCGACTAAACCTAGCCTCTGCCACCATGTCCAAGTTAGGGAAAATATGGAAGAGCAACATCAGCGTCTCAGCAAAAATGAAACTCTACTCGTCACTGGTCCTCTCTGTATTCCTATATGGATGTGAGAGCTGGACCCTGAATGCAGAGACAGAAAGAAGAATACAAGCCTTCGAAAACAAAAAAAAAAAAAGGATACTAGGAATAAGTTACCTTGAAAGGAAAACTAATGAATATGTCTTACACCAGGTCCATAGACTGGCAGGAAAACCGGAACCACTCCTTTCAATCGTAAAGAAACGGAAACTACAATGGTTCGGCCACACGGTAAGACATGACACATTGTCCAAAACGATTCTACAAGGCACAGTAGGAGGAGCACGAAAGAGAGGTCGACCGAATAAGAGCTGGCTTGACAACATAAAAGAGTGGACTGAAATGCCCTTGGATACGCTACAGAAAATAGCATTAAACCGAGAAGAATGGCGAAGACTGATAGCGCGAACTGTCATAGCACCCCCACGACGAAAGTCAAGGGACTGATGATGATGATGACAGTTCAACATCATATCACCTTTCCCAAAATGGGTACAAAGCCAACCAATATTGAAGAGTTTTTTCTGTCATCTTTCGGATATTGAATAAATTATCAAGGCCACTCCAATTAGTAGAGACTTTTGCAATTCGCATAAAACAACAAGAGCTGTGTGTGCAAAAAAATGTAGGTTCAGTCACTGTCGTTATCTTGACCTGTTATCGAGTCTACAAATTCGAAAATTCTATATTGCTTCCCTTAATTTATCTAATATACAGTCAACTTTATGTTATAATAATGCATATTATCTCTCTCTTACTGATACTTTGGCAATGTAATATGTCTACAGTGTTGATTCAATGGAATTCAAAACAGTATTATTGTTGGTGATACACATGCAGAACGTGTCTTTTATAGAAGTGTTATCGACTGATCTTTCAGATAAACTTAATTCTGATAGAGCAACAAAAAGTTTTTGAGGTTGATTTTGCCACAAACTGACATCATTTAAAAACCACTGAAAATCATACAGCACTGGACGGCTGTTTTACCCACAGCTAGGCAGATCGAAAATAAAATGTATCAGATTTCCACTGCTGCCTGATTTTCAGTCGTTCTCTAACTGCTACACATCTTACTGTCAGTCGATTCCCAGTGACATAACAAAGGAAAGTTCCTCATTCATCCAAGACTGTGAACTTACGAATAATCTTTGACCTTCACTGATGTTAGCAGCAGTGAGCATAAAGCCGCTCATCAATGCTTTTTAACGGAAAGTGTTGGTTTGCAGGAATTCGATTGGTCTTAGGATTTTATCATGAATTGACATCCTTTAGAGGACTACTGATTCAAATTTCAGTGGCTTAATGACCTACCAGCTAGACTTGTAACCAGAAGGTCCTGGGTTTGAACCCTGGCGGTGGATGTGTACCAGTGAAGAGTCCCAAACAAGGCCGAAACAACTGTCCAGTACCCCCAGTTTTTCCGGTGGTCCTCTAACCGATGTCAATTTATGATGAAACCCTGAAAAAGTGAATATGTTGACTCTTATAAGAGTTTCACGTGACAATCTATACAACAAGAATGTTCTTCAAGGCTCCATACATGTTGAAAAGATGTGCGACTATCATTGGCAGGAATAAGTGACCCATTAGTTCCGTCAATCAGTGAATAAAATTGATTTTCAGCGTATGAATTTAATTTTTTGTCTATTGGTTTCCTTCGAAATCTCCCAGCATCTAGTGGCCTGCTTTAATCACAGAGCTAATTAAACTTCTATCTAGTATAATTCGTAAGCTCTTCTCCATTTCTTATAGTATTAATCGTCTAACTGTGTTTTTGGATCGCTACATGAAATTGCACAGAGTTTAAGTTTAATGCAATGCGGACCACTTCTCAAAAGAAGCGAGGAAATATATCGTAAAGCTGTGGATATTGCTTCATGTGGAACAACACAGCGTCGTTACACGATTCACTGCCGAATACCAATTTTTTGAAGATCCTTTGCGAAGAATAGACATTTTGTAATTTAAATACGCTGAAAATTCTGTACTATGTGTTAATATACTGTCAAGAATAAAGCTGTCTTTATTATTATGCCTACTATCATTATTATTATTATTTTAAAATTTGTATTTCCTAATAAATATGGAACAAAACAACTTAAACTTGATTTTAATTTATCCGGCACTGTATAAGCATAGAAGTAGTAAACTAATTTATATGCAAAATAGGATATAATAAAGCTTACAAATAATTTCACTAAATGTATGCGGTCGCGTACTCATGAGCAGTTCTTTAAACTAGACGAAGAAACATTTGAATTGTGAATAGAATTGTACATCTTTAAGTATGACTCAAAAGGATTTGTGTTGCGAATTGTTCAAAAACTAGACCTTTTGACGAACTAATTGCATACAGTATATTGCTATAAGTGAATATCAGAAATACAAAATACTTGTAAATTTAAAGGTGAGTTTCAAAAATTCAGTCCATAATTCAGTTCGTCATTAGTTTTCAGTCTACATCAGAAAACTGTAGTTGAAAATCAATAAACAAAGTCATATTTCTGTGCATAAGTGTCATATTCTGGAATAACCCAACCCTCTTACTCTTACGATTCGTTAACCCTTGCATCCTGCCTATTATTCTCTATTGTACCCTTTTAGTTTTTCCAGGGCTACTGAAGAAAGACTATACCTTATTACGCAGGATGTTAAAGGTTGTCAGCAGGGTAAGCAACGTGCCACTTAACCAGCTTGTTAATATTCTGGTCGACAGGCAATTTGAATCATATGAAAAATGGGCTAAATCCATTTTATCTAACTCACACCACCCTCTCCATTCACAACCACCCTCTTGTATTTAATCAGGCAGGACCAGAAGCATATATTGAAAACTATATGCTCTCACTAGCAAGTAAAAAAACTCAACCATACCCTACTTAGTTCGTGTTCTGTGCGATAAAGAAAGCATTAGGCGTGACACCTATAATTTACTAAATAGTCAGTAGAACAACTGGATCTCATCTTTCAACTCATAAAATTTATAGATACAACATTTTCTTTCTTTCTTTTTCTTTTCTCTCTCTTTTTTTTTGTTATGTGCTGCTTTGTTTCTCTCTTCCTTACAAACTCTACTTAAAACATTCTTCTTCATTCTTTCACACTCTGTATATCTCGACCTTTTTGTTACCGCTAACGCCAGTAAATATGCTAGTATCTACTTTTCTAACACCTTCAAACATTCTGTTCACTTTTGGCTTTGCTACTGATATGCTAATATGTTGTTGTCAAAATTAACTGAGACTGCCCATAATGTATGTAGAATTTTATTTATTGGTAATGTTGAAACTGGATAATAATAATAATAATAATAATGATTTACTTTATTCAAAAAACAGTACTTGTGATACAGAATGGAATTTTCAGCATTAATCACAATATTGCATCCAATTTCCTCAAATTATAAATGAAATTAATCACACAGAAAATTTTTCTACATTTACAATTGGGGTAATGTAAAAAAAAAACATGCATCATATAAAATGGAAATAATAATAATGATAGCAGCTAAGGTAATGATAATAATACAAGTGGAAATTGCCGTGTGCTTGTTTCACACAGTATGAAATACTGTAGTAAAAATGCTGAGAATTCCATTCTGTATCACAAGCACTGTTTTGGAATAAAGCAAATTATTATTATTTTCAGTGTCACATACAGTGTAACGGAACAATTTAATTCAATTAAGACCCACCCGTTGGTAGATTGGACTGAGGTGCTTGCACTCAGGTTGACAAATCGTCTCCTCATGCAAGCAGTATCAGTAATTATTTGATTCAGTTTGGAATTTCCCGTTGATTGATTTACTTCAGGTGAAATGATCAGACATCGCCCAAGCATCTGTATAAACAGCCAACATGGAAACCTGAGTCCGAACAGAATTAAATAATTACCTATACTCATTGCACAAAACGTGGCTCTTGTGAATAATGCTTTAGCGTCTAAAACTATGCTTACTGGATTCGAGCCTTAGTGAGAACACCATCAATGCCTGGGAAATCCAGGTACATCTAGCTGACTAATCTCAAATAGGATGAATTGTGTGTTGTCATGGATTCCACTGCTAGTCACCATCCACTAATTCGGTCTACCGAAATAGTTGTTTGGAAAATCACTGCTGAACAATATATTTACGATAGTGACACGCATTTAGACATTTCAACTGTTTTTCTTCCGGACTGTATATCACTGTTCTAACATTTGAATATCATCTGTTCACTAGATCCCTTATTATTAGTCTCTGTCCCTGTTTAACCTCCAGTTTTGTTGCTTCTCTTTGTGGTCGTGTGACGATGATGTTGATAATGTGTTGTTTTACGGCTGCGATTTTGTCTGAGTGAGTCAAGGTCATTCTGACATCGGAATGTCTTTGCGAATTGTTTAGTGAGTGATGCTTGCTGACAGAGTTTTGACCTCACCTTGCTAAGAATATTCTTCTTGATTCTGATGCAGTTCTTAAGGATTATTTTACAGTAGAAGGCAAAGGTTGGTCTCCAGCGTTTAGACAACAACACTTCGGTTTTTGTCGTTACATACGAACCTTGAAAGTTTTCATTCCTTGTCCTCTTGATTATTATGACATTGAGACTAGTCACGAGTTGAATAAAGCAGTTCTTTAGAGTATTCACAATTAGTAAGTTAAAAAACATTTTTTGAGCATCAGTTCGATAATTAAATCCGCTGTGATGGTTGCTTCATTCCAAAGAAAATCCAGAGATGGAAATGCGAATTTTTAGTGGCGTATGGTAAAATACTTCTGCAGTACTTGAAACATGAAGGAAAAGCCTCCGTCGCCAAAAGTCATAACTGTTCCTTAGAAAACTCTCTTCATGAACCTGGATTTCAAACCTGACATCTAAGCAGAAATGCTTAGAAACCACCTTTCTGAATGACTAAAGAAGCCGTTTCAAGCAGCCATCTTACGCATCAAATTCTACAGTAGACAGTTAATCCAGTCTAACGTTAAAGATAAGAAACCGCTTTTGGCTACCTCACTATATGTTTATCAGTTTACTTGTTCGTGGGGAGCAAATTATATCCGCCGTGTGCAAAGTTAAGCCTGCAAACGTATTCTAGAACACCATTCAGCTTGGTTAGTCAGAGGTAAAAGCAAGAATACTAGTAGTGTAACAGCAGAAAGCAAGACACGGAAGCCAAGGTATCTTTTTAAGTAATCAAACCACTGAGCGTGTGATTTTGGTTTACATTAAACGACGTGAAATGGAATGTTCAAATGCACATATTATTCTGTTACTAATGCAGTACTGAGCTGTGAAAATATTTGAGAATAATATTCCATTGAAACACATTGTCTGTATCCCATCACCACAGTAGGTCCATCCTCGAACACCTTGTCAACTTTGAACATCGGACACCCCCACAGGAATGCTTCATATTGCTACACAGAGTCCCCAAATATCTCACGAAAGAACTTTTGGTACGCCATCTATACATAGCTGAATCATTGGATATTTGGGATCTGAAACCGAACCTCAATGCTCAAAAGCACAACATGCATTCTCCCGCCACTCTACCATGGCCAGATTGACGTCCTCCCAGTTATTTTGCTTCATTTTACTTAAATTCACTATTATTATTATCAACCCTGTTTTATTACTGCTCTAGTAGTGTTTATTAATGACGCTGCGTTTTCATACCGATTTTTATAAAACACTTTGTCGTCTTTCTAAGAGTTCTTGTCCACTCTACAAAATTATACTGCCTAGTCATTTTCTTACACTTATTACGTCACCCCGACTTCTGCCTCAATTCTAATTTCCAATTAGTTGCCCCTTCTAGACTACACTTTACACTAAGTAATACGTTTTTTGAGGACAAATGTTACCAGTATCTGACTGGCCTTGTGAATTCTTTATTAAATATAATTAAAATTGTACAGCTTATGAAAAGGAATCGTCAGAAAGAAAATTTTCTTCACTCTTTACGTCTTTTTCACATAGTACCATAGTATGTCTATTTTCCGAATATGATTTTCACTGCCATACTTTCGTCACACGCAAATTTGTTTATGTATCTTAATTTGTTTAAGCTTCGCAAAATTTGATTGACTGCAGAAAGTAAATCAGCAGTCTGTTTTTTAGGGACAAAAAGTCTACTAGTTTGATTGACACTATACCATCTTTCAACTTTCATGATGAAATTTACATCCAAATCATCAAGAGTAGTAGTAAATACGACCTGATTACCTGACTATCAGAAAGAGCTATATGCCTAATCGACTAACGCTTTGAATAAAATTTTAAAAAAATAAATGTATAATAACGTTTTCTTATTTAAGTGAAATTCACTATTATTATTAGATTGTTAATGTATTCCCTTGAGTTGTGAGTGGAAAATACAGTTTCAACAGAACACCTCCTCTTTGTCCTCTTCTCTCCGGTCCCCGTTAGCTAGCCTCACCTTCTTCCCTCCCCCAACAATATCCTCCATCTCACCTTTGGATAGACACACAACTCGTCGTTGCGCATTTGCGTTCCACTCGAGCGATGGCCTGGCGCGCTGTCATTCAACGGTTTCTTCAGCATGTACAGATCCACTGCTGTTTTCTTCAGAATGTATGTTGAGCAACCGGCTCTTGGTTTGTTTGTTCCCAGTCACAGTTTCTTGTTGCTTATCCTTTCTGCCAAGCCATTTGATCTTCAGTACGGAGCCAATGAAATGAACAGCTGTTGATAAAAGTCTGCTATAGCCTGATGGAAAAGCTTCTTTTTATGATGCACCAAGTTTCCGATCCATATAGAAGTGACTGACTTCATATTGGTGTGGAAAATCTGAACATTGTTCTTAATGGTAAGTTCAGAAGACTTCAAAATTGATTTAGAAGTGATGAGGGTGTATCTTGCCTTTCCGATTCTATCTTTGACATCGTCATCCGTTCTGCCTGTAACTGAAACGATGCAGCCGAGATAATTGAAGGAAGTGAAATCTTTCGAATTTCAAAGCTTGATAGTGATTGATGCCTCCTTTTGTCGCTTAGTTACTTTCATCAACTCTGTCTTTTCTTTTTTATTTGAGTTTGTTGACACTCGCTTATAAGTCTCCGAGTTTGTGTTACATTAGACACATATCTCCCAGAAAGTCCATTGTCGTGCTTTGAAGTTTCTGTACCATTGGAGTGAGTTTTCAGAATAGGTTCGTTAGCCGCCTCCTTTCCCGGGCACAGGATCTCCTAGAAAACTAGCGAATCAGCAAGGTAAGTGAGGTTATTAATAGGGAAGCATGGCTAGGAATTCGGCGAACAAAATATGACTAACAACCGTGTAAACATGCGAGTAACGTTCAACGTTTTACTTGTCATTAGAAGCTCTAAGTTAAAAACTTTTCAAGGTTTGTGATAAACTCTAAGGGTGCACACTCTAGTTAAATGGAAATACTATTTTAACTGATTAAAAATGCCCATTAGAATTTTCAAAAGAATGGACATGGAACAAAGAGTACTCTTTTCGATAAATTCATCATCAGGTTCTACAATTATACATACATTATAATGAATGAATGAATTAGTCTTATGAACAACATTAATGTTTAAATAACATCAAATCAATAATATTGATAGATTACAGCTGAACAACATCAACATAAAATAAGCTGAATGTCAGAAAAATTAGGAAAGATAATATTACAAATTCATGAGTTTATAGTAGGGGCTGGACTTGTTTCTTTTGAACACAGAGCACTGGTTGTTTGAGGCGAATCGCAATAGCCTCTGCTGTTTGGAGCATGCGGTGCTTCGACGATTTTGGCAATTTGTTAGGCACCCGGTATATTATAGAGAAGGATTCTTCTACGCTGGTGCTACCTTGAATTAAAGATGAAGTACCTAGACTAGCCACTTCAAATTGTATCTTTCAATTCAACTGCGCTTGTGGAGCGAGTTATATTGGCCATTGCTCTAGGAACTTGATTTTTTGTGCTGGAGAACATATCCTACTATGGCTAAGTAAAGGTGTAGTTAAAACTATTAACAGCTCAATATTAGACCATCTGGTGCAAACCAGTCACAAAGCCAGCCAGCATTGAAGAATCCTTCTCTATAATATACCGGGTGCCTAACAAATTGCCAAAATCGTCGAAGCACCGCATGCTCCAAACAGCAGAGGCTATTGCGATTCGCCTCAAACAACCAGTGCTCTGTGTTCAAAAGAAACAAGTCCAGCCCCTACTATAAACTCATGAATTTGTAATATTATCTTTCCTAATTTTTCTGACATTCAGCTTATTTTATGTTGATGTTGTTCAGCTGTAATCTATCAATATTATTGATTTGATGTTATTTAAACATTAATGTTGTTCATAAGACTAATTCATTCATTCATTATAATGTATGTATAATTGTAGAACCTGATGATGAATTTATCGAAAAGAGTACTCTTTGTTCCATGTCTATTCTTTTGAAAATACTATTTTCACGACCGCATTTTGATAAACAATTATTTCACCATCATTCAATACTACAACAAAGAAGGTTGGCATACTACCTTAAGTTAATCTGACCAGATTAAAGCAGGTACTTCTTTTAAAGCTTTATTCGGCTTATTTAAAATTAGTAATTTCATTCCACTGATTTTATTTATTATGATAAAAATCGTTATGTAATCAAAACCTTTTCCTCAAAATAGATATCTGCAGAAATTCTAGCTGTTCAAAAAAACAAAATCAATAGAAAAAAGTAACTAGTACATTATGCTGTCACGCTTAAAGTCACTTTATTCTTCCATTGAACTTGTGGGTGGTGAGATGTTATAGTTTTTTTTTTGTTTTTGTTTCAGACAGACATAAATGTCAGAAAACTACGAAATAATCACGCATATGTCGTAAGAAAAAGATACCAAAGATACTCGAAAATTGAGAGTTTAACTAGTGAGAATGGAGAAATCAGACATATAACTAGGCAGTTATATGTCAGTAATATCTTTCTGTTAGAGACCTGCAGGCGAAAACCAACAAGATGGCAGAAGAGGTGGGCAGCAGAGATGGGTTTGCAAGTTAACATGGAAAAGATGGAGGTGATGAAGATAATAAACCACCTAACAACGGAATGAATTTGTAAGAGGCCACCTCCCTCACTTATCTAGCCGGAATTATTTTTTCAACTACAGGTGATGGCATGGACCAGGATTTCAAAACCAAGACTGGAAATATTGATATTATTATTTCCTTTAATTCCTAGAGGAACATAGGGCTTCAGTCACACATCTCCACTGCGTTCGGTTCTCTGCCAGAGTCTTCACCTGGCTCCACGTCTGCCCACATGCTTTCATCTCCTCTTCACACGTCCTCCTCCATGTCACCCTCGCACTGACAACCAACTCGCCACTTCCCTTTCGGGTTCCACTCAAGCGATGGCTTGTTTAGTAATGTCACTTGATGGTTTTCTCAGAGTATGGCCAATCCATCTCCATTTCTTCTTGCCTATTTGTTTCACAATCGGTTCCTGGTTGGTCCGCTCCCAGAGGTCTCTGTTGCTGATCTTTCCTGGCCGGCCATCTGATCTTGAGTATTGAGCGAAGACAGCTGTTAATGAAGGTCTGTAGTTTGTTTGAGATGCTCTTTATGACGCGCCAAGTCTCTGATCCATCTGTATAGTAGCACTGATGTTATTTTTGATGCTGAGTGCTGTTGACCTCCACACAGACTTCAGAGTAGTGAAAGCTTGTCTTGCTTTTCCGATTCTTGCTTTGATATCTTCGTCAGTTCCGCTGGCCTGTAGTTGAAACGATGCTTCCCAGGTAGGTATAGGAGGTCTTTTCTTTCAGGTTCCTCCCATTGAAATGGCAGGATGAAACTTCATCACTCTTTAATCAATATGAAAATCTTCTACACTCAGCATTAGGAATAATCTTCGGATGTGTAACATCAATGTTAAGTGGGTGGGTCAGAGACTTAAATTGTCATGAAAACCAGACTCTTCCCAACAGCTGCTTTCACTCCGTACTCAAGATCAGATGACTAGAAAAGATTGACAACAAAGAGCTGTGCGAACAAATATGTTGAAGAGAATAAATACAGATCAGAAACACTCTAAGGAGATCACTGAATGAACTCGCACACCAGGCAGAACCTAGAATGTAACCTGAATAGGAAACAAAGAGTTGAGCATCATTCCGATTGTTACATGGAGGAGACCATGTGAGGAGCTAGCTAACGAGGACTTCACAGAACCGGGCGTTTCACTATTCTGTCATAAGTATGAATAGCGATAACTTGTTGATGGTTCAAAGGATCCGTCCGATATTGGGAACGACATATCATTAAAATATTTGAATATTATTAATATATCAATGTGAATGTACAGAGAAACTAATGATATATATATCCTTTTTTTCTGGTAAGTAGGTTATTCATCAGCTACGGGCGATTATGTTCTATGAAATACTTCACGTAGAGTAAGGAATATTCTAGAAGAGAAGGTGATGGTGGACGTTAGGAAAAACAAGTTCGTTGTACACAATAAGAAAATGGTAATCCACAGAGTTCCTCAGCATTCTACAGGGACAGTTCGAACATGCCTCCAAGAGGCAACCGAATTACCCAAAGTTCGGGACCTTGAACTTTGCCTCGGTGTCTAGCACCAATACCTACACTTAATTAAAACATCTTGCTTTCTTTCACTCACTTTTTGTCCAGTATGTTTGTTTTGGTCATTTCTACAACTGTTACTTCACACCAACTTCATCTTGCTAAATAACACCAAAGTTTCCCTCTCTAGATAACTCATAAAACATTATTGATAACTTATTCACCAGCAATTGACTAGCTTTATGAATTCTCTATTAAGTGAAGTTGTACTGTTTTCAAAATTCCTCGTCGAAAAAATCCTCTCTTCACTGCTGCATCCTTTTTTATTTTTTAGATTGGGAGGACTAAGATTCTGCCGAAATTGGATTTCTGAATTTGCTACTACTTTAATTATTATTTCCTAAGTTCCGAGTGGTTCACAAGGTTTTCAACAGAACATCTGCATTTCATCGTTCCTCCTGAAGTTCTTTTACTTTTAAGTTAAAACCACGATTCGCCAGAAGCCTTCGAATCCTCTTCCTCATACGACCTGCAAAATTTCACCCTCGGATGCCCAACTCGTTGTTGTCCGTTAGGATTCCAGTCCAGGGAATGTCTCACACGTGCGATGTCACTCGGCAGTCTGTTCAGCATGCATCTAACCCATCTCCATTTCCTTCAGCATGTTTCGTTGTCAAAAGCTTGATTGGCTTGCCGTCCACCAGAGGTCAATCTTGTTAATCCTTTTTGGACGGCAATTTGATCTTCGCTATCATGTGAAAAATAAATATAATTCAAGTATATTTTAATAAATTTTGAAACATGAAATATCTTGATAAGACAATGAGAAAGCTTGATTTGTCTGATACGTGTAATATATTGTATTTGCATGACCTATTTCGTATATTCTCATCACACACACTCAGACTCACTTGTCATACAAAGAATTAGCAGAAATATGAAAAGTCAAGGTTGAATCAATCAGTATAATCCAAAAGGTATATGGGGTCAGTATCTCACATACGAGGTAATAAGATAAGATGATACAAATTTCGATTACTGAGACATCTTTAAAGCAGCAACACATGGTTTTCGAACAGTTAAATTAGGTTCAAGTCTTTTTACGATTAAGGCTTCAGTTTGTTAGAGCATAAAATTAGTAAAAGTAAAACGGGGCTTGGAATATGGCTTATGAGATTATCACTTCGCTATAAATCACAAAATATCACCTTGCCTCCAACTAACACACTCCTTAACATTAATGGATGCATCAAAGATCTGGTCAATAACTGCTGGAGCACTTCCAACACATGATAAAGTGATTAGGTTTTACATCAGAATAAACCTTTCGTAATAAATTAGTATTACTGACGAATGTCAAACTGTATATCTAACGTTTCGGTTCAGTAAACTCACCAACATTTATAACTGATTTCATCGGACTTGGAAAAATAGCAAATATCATTACAGAGTAGTCCTAGAGATAATTAACCTCGTAGTTTTGAGCAGATTTTGCGATGTTATATCGAGTTCTTGAGAATCATTTGTTTATACCTAACCTTTGAGAGTTCGACTCACTTAGTGGAATGAAGTGTGTTTTACTTTATGGGTTCTGTAATTTCAATAACCTTACAACATGAGTTAAGCGAGCAAATATGCATTTTAAGTGAATTCTGGACAGGCTTTATAGTTACATAATAAAATATCAGTCGTGGACATTTGAAACCAATGTAGATCTATAGAACTCAATATACAAGTATTGGTTTTGTGGTGATTTCGTTTGATTGCTTGGAGGATTTCATCATGAGCTGAAACTTCGGCCAATTCTTGATATGGCGCGACCACTGGTCAATGTCTTCGGCGAATATTTGTCGTCACACCCAACCTGCTACACCCTATTGGTCACTACGTACCACTAGAAACCCAGGTAACTACCTACCTGAGTAGGGCCAGTCTCAAGTGAGCGTTTCATTGATTTTCAAGTATTGGTTTGTAGGGATCTGATTGACTGGTTATAGGACTTCATCATGAGCTAACATTGTTTAAACAACGACTGGAAAACCTGAGTACTGCATAGCTGTTTTGTACCAGTCTGGAACTCTTCACCAGTACGCTCCCATGGCCAGGGCTCGAACCAAAGGCCTTCTGGTTACAAGGCGAGCTCGTAGACCATTAGGCCACTGCAACCCAATCCAATGGCCCATGAATTCCATTCCATTGAGAGCAGAAGACATGAAAAGATAGCTGTGTTCGATCATAGGTGTCTGCGTTCTATCTCCCGCGTGAGGTGATATAATAAGGTGAGCAATATTGAGGTTAGGCGTTGATTGCTACGTAAGGCAGGGAAATCAGTCGACGAGACTGTGAAATTACATCGACTGAGATGGTTAGGACATGTGCTACGTATGCCTAGTCATCGCCTTCCTCGACGGCCAATGTTAGCTGATATAGGGCCAGGCTGGAAAAGAGCTAGCTAGTGGTGGTCAAACCAAAACATGGCACCAGTCAATGAAATCTACAACAAGTAGTCTAAGCCACGTAGGAAGATGTAGACTTCCTGACTGGTTGGGGTCCTCGGGACGGTAAAAACCTATGGTTGGAAACAATTGGTGACATGGCTCAAAATCGTTCTCAATGACAGCGCAGATGCATCCACTCCTTGTGACTTATGATTTTCAATGAAACTGTTTTGTTCTTCGTTATTACTATTCCTTTGTCTCACACATCTGTTTACTGACTATATTATGCATTTCCTCTACTTTCTTCTCTTGGTTTGTGTGCTACATGGAGTGTGGCGACTTGAACTGCCGCACATATGTGCAAAGTTCTATGTCGAAAACCGACCGACCAACTTCTAATTCATGACATAGCGCTGTGTCTTAATGGTCTCTGAGGACTCTGGCCCTGTAACCAGAAGGTCCTGGGTTTGAACCACGGTCGATGCGTACTGTGAAGTGTCTCAAACTAGGACTAAATAGACGGCTATCCAGTACTCACAGGTTTTCCTATGGTTCCCTAACTGATATCAGCTCATGATGAAACCCTTCAACCAACGGTTCCAGTATAATCGGGGAGATTGTAAGTAGAATAATAAGTTATGAAACTAAGATAAAAGTATGCAACTGTAGCACTGTATGATATTGATAATGAAGTTAGCGGTGCAAATAAAGTAATATTTACAGATATCTGTTTTCGCCGGGATAACTATTCTGATCCAGGGTTTTAGGCTTTGGCAGGGAGAGTGATTATACAAACATTTTCTCCACACAATGATTAGGGAGAAAAGTTTGTTTGGTGACTGCATCAGCTATGCTTAACAACTGAAGGCGTAGAAACTTAAGGAACTGAAGTAGGAGCTTGCATAGAATTGTAAAGGCCGAAATTTTATTGGTCTTGTGATCTGTATCCACAGGTAGGTCAACATAGACACCCTGATTGTCTTTGAGACTCCTTTACCTAGCCACATTGGGCAATACCCGATAGGGCGAATGTAGGCTTGATGATTCGTTTTCTACAAGAATAGTTAAATGTACATGGAGGTAGCCGGATTCAGTAGCTTATCCTTCACTTGCACTGATGAATTTTAAGCATAGTGTGGCGGGAAAGAATATTCTGCCTATTGTTTCTTGGAGTCTCGATGGAAGCAATTCAGTGTCTGTCTCCTTTGAAAGGTAAAATCACATATATATGTTTCTTAGGCACAGACTGCCAATATTTCTGTCTATCTGTTTTGATCATGGAGACGTTAACAAATCTTTCTGGATATCCAGAAATGTAGCCGTCCTCATATGATACGTTTCCAGTAATATCGAAGAAACTGAATGACTGCAATCCACCTAAAAATAAAGTTACTGATTTAACGAGTGAAATTATTGGGCGTATGTATTTTGAGAATGATTTAATTATTTCTCAAAACGTCTATGCAATAAAAACGGCATGCAAGGCTCATTCATTGCACCCTACAACTGTGTACAAGAAATTCATTTGAAAAAATACATTACCTAACTTTTCTAATGATTCATTCTCAAACACTATCATCATTAAATAGTTCAACAGTCGCAAATGAATGACTGGGATTATATTCCTTTATCGAATTTTTGAAATCTGTTTTATCAGTAATGATTCCATATTTTCATTACTCAAGTATCATATAAAAAAGCATCACGCTTTTCGTCAATACTAATGCGTCGTTATCACTACTATTAAAACACAAACTTCGTATGTTACGAGCACCAAGAGATACACTACATAAAATCTGTTAGTTTATGCGTGGGCCGGGACATTACGCAGGCCACTTCCGGAGCTTTCCACTTAAAGTTTGATCCACTAGGCGTTGGAGCAACGACAGGAGCTGGATCCCCATGGTTGATGGTGACCCAAACAGGTTCATACACCATTCGTTTTGTTTGGGTTTTGGAGCCCAAATACACCATAGGTTCGGAAACAGGGTTTTCCACTTAACCCTTAGTAGACGACCTGTCTAAATTTGAGCTGCCAAAAAATCCCATCGGTATTTCGCAGATATTTTCCTCATTCAGTTTGTTTAAATTTGATGTAACATGACGTTTAATTACTTTTTATACACTGGCGAGTACTTAAGGTGCTCACAACTTGTTGATTCGCAAGTTTCTAGTTATCATGAGAAAAAACATAATCGTGGCTTTGGGCGTATTGCAATGCAAGAGATGGCTAGCTGTTCTTGAGTTGTGTTCTTGGTCAACAGAATGGATTCCTGAAACTTTTCTAGTTGCCATTCAACCAAATTACAGACATTTACCGAAGAAGACAAACGAGAGACATCATGATTTCTTGTCAGACAGAAGTATTTCATATGGTCTACCGTCACATGATATTTTATTTAAAGATCGCGGATGAAGAGAAAATATAATGCCATCAACTGTGCTGAAACTTTTGTACGATATATTAATGCTGTACAAAATAAAGCTATTCTTATGATTAGACTAGTATTTTTACCAGTCAAGCAGTGAACGTCAGGCATTTGAATTTGCCCTTTTACCTTTTTGTGAAGACCACACTCATATTTTAGTGTGAAAGCAGTGGACATGACTTATCTGAAGTCATCGGCCGTACCAGCTCACTTATGGAGGCGCAAACTAAATGAAATTGACTTGATTGAAAATCCATGAAAACTCGGAGCTGTACTGTCGATTCATTGGAGTAAATGCAAAACGCAAAAGTAATTAGGAGAGAGATTGGAAAGACTGATTAATGTATGTATTGGGAATTAAGATTCATCTCTATCAAAACAGGAGTCAGACAAGGGTGCTTATTATCACCAATGATATTACTAATTGTGGTGGACTGGATTATGCGTCAGACAGTGAGAAACAGGAAGACAGGGATATCCTGGACCGAGGTGAAGAATCTACAAGACCTGGATTTCGCAGATGATTTATGTTTGGTGTCACACAAGATCGAAGACGTACAAGCAGCAAAGACAGGACTCCAGGTGAACGCAGACAAGACGGAGGTTATGAAAATAAACAACCAACAACAACAACATCCAGCGCCAATCACCATCAACGGGAGGGATTTGAAAGAGGTTACTTCTTTCACTTCACTGATCTAGGGAGCATTGTCTCAACTACAGGAGGCGAGGAACGGACGAGGATGTCAAATCGAGAATCGGGAAGGCGAGAAACACATTCATCAACCTGAAACCAATCTGGAAATCTACGTCACTCACTCAGCATCAACAACAAAATTCGAATTTTCAATACAAACGTCAAGTCAGTTTTGCTATACAGATCAGAAACTTGGCGGGTCACAAAGAATATTTTCAACAGGTTGCAGACCTTTATCAACGACTGTCTTCGTTCTATACTGAAGATCAGATGGCCGGAAAGAATCACCAACAAGAAACTATGGGAACAAACAAAACAAGAACAAAACAATCGCCAAACAAATATGCAAGAGAAAGTGGAGATACATTGGACACTCGCTGAGGAGGCCGTTGGGTGAAATCGCTCGTCAGGCCCTCGAGTGGAACCCGAATAGGAAGCGGCGAGTGGGACGTCCGAGGGTGACATGGAGGAGATCGTGTGAAGAGGAACTGAAACAGCGTGGATTAACATGGATGCAGGTGAAAAGTACAGCAGAAGACAGAAGCAAGTGGAGACGTGCAGTTGAAGCCCTATGTTCCACTAGGAACCCAAGGGAACAATAATAATATAATAATCTATCAAAACTAGGTAAATATTCTTATGATAAAATTATCCAGAAAAACTCCCATCATGATGTACTTTCTTCATCTCTAGGATAAATATATATATATATCATTATAAAGTATTGCTGAGGTCTTTACTGTTTACTTTATACAGAACGAGACATTAATAGACACAGGCATGTATATCCAGTCGTTTTACTAAAAGATAAATTAATATTAATATTATATGTGATATGAACATTTTTTTTGTGTGTGAATAATCTTCAAACCGCTTTGCAATCTGTGTCAATCATCAGTGTAAACGTTTATACAGAGAGAACCAGGAAAAAATGTTTAGTAACTGAAAAACTGATCCACGTTAATGATATGTCAGAAAAGTGTTCATCATAGACATTTCTCTCTAGTCTTTCCCCACCACCACCACCATCTCCAACCCTGTATTCTTGCACCAATTCAAGTTTTGAAGGAGATTGTATGGAATAAACTGTCTAACTGACTGAAGATATAATCACAAGCAGTAAGTTTAATGTTCTGTTAAGAATATGTACAAACATGAATAGATCATCTGCTTGAAACTGAAGGCCAGTCAGTTATTGACACATTTCTGTATACTTGTGAATTATATGTTGGTAGAAGTTTCCAGTAGACATTCACGTGAAAACGAAATAAACGTTTCCTTACGTAAAATTTAGAAAAAACACGCACTCATTTGAATTTCACAAAATAATGAAAGTTTGCAGACAAAATTCATCCAATTAATAAAACCCTATTATTTGGCATTCCGTATCAATTGATCCGTGTTACTGAGTAGTGTTCATTAAGAAAGATATTGATATCTGAAGCTTGTTGTAACTATGTTTCTTGTAAGCGAATCGTTTAGTGATGAAATATATCCATCCCCCTCATGTTACGTATGTATTCAGTCCTTCCCTCGAGTCATATGACCCTTTTTGATCTAGAGAAGGTCAAACAGACAGTTATTCTAATGCTGTGTCTCACAAATACGGCAAAAGACATTCCGCTGATACACAAACCTCAAAATGGGCGTAAATTTAAGTTAGAAAGCTAATCAGAACCAAATTACTCAAATCAGAAGTAGTGTAGATTATTATTATTATTATCGTAGTTTAAAATTTTTTCGCTGAAACACAGTTTCCATGCTCATAACGGATTATTCGAGAAAAGATTCGATATATAAAGCTTCGGTTATCAATCTATCCCTACACCCTATCCAATTAGATTTGAAGACTGTCATCTTATCACATCCAGCTTTAAGCTTGTGTGTATTTGCATGTAGTGCAACTACTCTAGATTCTGCTAATTTTTTATGCTCCGTTAGTCTTACTGACCTAGTTCGACCAATTTGACAGATGTATTTGACCGGACAATCTTTGTGGGGTAATAGATAAACTAAATTGTTTTGTTCAATGGTCTGTACAGGATCCCTTAACCCACAAAGCTTGTTTCTAAGTAAGTTTGTGGGTTTGAACGCCGGCCAATTTTATTCGTGCATTGTTAACAATTCTACGTATAGTTTCCTAGTTTCCTGCTTTGTATGGAAGTACTGCTAATGATGGTTTAAATTCCTTATTGCTGGTGTTGTCATCATTCTATGTATGTTATTCACGCTCGTCGACATTATTATTATTATTGCTAGCAGTATTATTAATTTCATTCTTAGATTTTTCTATATACTTACTGATGAATTTATCAGGGTAATTATTAAGTTTTAAAGGTTCTCTTATATGCCTCACTTCCTGTCTTAGATTTTCCTTGCTACTATTTAGCTTTTGTACCCTACTACGTAAACATTTCAAGAATCCTATTCTTGCTTACATGTGATGGGATGAACTGAAATCCAAATATTGGTTTGAATCTGTAGGTTTCCTGTTAACACTAGGGTTTAACTTCCCATTTTCTTTCCTTTATTCACTACAGTCTAACATTAGTAGCTCCCCTTCTAGCCTTTCTAACTCACAAGTGAACTGAATTGCCTCCATCTTCTAACTGATGTGTTCAAAAAATCTATTCATTTACACACCTCCACCATACTTTGGAGGTAAAATTGAACCTTTCAGTCGCTAAGTTTTCTCACCTATCCACGAATATATCTACCAATATCGGGGATATTGGTGACCCCATGACAACTCCCTTAGTTTGTCTTTTTTCTCCTGCCTGAATTTAAATACTGTAGAAGTCAGGCATAACTGCACTCTTAGCATTATATCCTCTAGGGATGTTTTTGTTCTAAATTCAGCTTCTTCTTCAGAAATGAGTTTTTTCTGACCGCTCCTATAGTCACGTAAATTGTGTTCGGAAACTTATCCAGTGAATACTACTGTTTCACTATGTGACATATCTAATATTCAGGAGTTGGTTTGTAAGGATTAGATTTGTTTTAACGAGTTTTACCATGGATTGATATCAGTTGGAGAACCATTGAAAACCAGCGCTGGAGTATTGGACAGCTGTTTCCTCCATCCTAGTTTGGGAACCATCGGTAGTACTCACCCACCAAAAGGGTTCGAACCCAGGACCTTACGGTTAAAAGGCAAGCTGGCTCGTATACCATTTAGCCACTGGGACCCGATTCAATGGCTAGGCCATGAATTCTATCTGTCCAGTACTCCAGTGCTGGTTTCCAATGGTTTTCTAACTGATATCAATCCGTGGTCAAACTCGTAAAAACAGGTCTAATAAACGAAATAATATAGAATTAAATACTACCACAGTGTCCAAATGCTTCACGAATAATAGCTGAGATATTATTTTTGTCATTATTTTTTGTTGACCATGTGTGAATGAGTAGAAGTGTACTAAATTTGAAAAGAATGCTTCAAACAAAAGATGACAATAAAAATAATAATGGTGAAATATAGATCAAAATGTTTGACAACATATCCTCTATAGTATCTATTAATACCTCTGATTTTCTTGTTATTTACGACAATCACTCCTTATACAAAAGTACTAATTTATTCAACTATCTTTCTCATATATCTGTCTGTTTCATTACAGATATCAATATGCATAATCAATTAGGCTAACGTGAAACAGTCAATCTACTAAATACTTACGAGTCTGTTGTTAATCAATGGGTAAAGAGAAAAACACAAAAATAAATGTTAAGTATGAAAATTATGTAAGTATGAATCAGCATTTTATGTCATCTAATCAGAAATCAGAATTATTACAAATATTGAGAAATATATAAAAATGTATTTAATTATCGAGTGTTAGTTCGCAGGGATTTGATTGGTTCCAGGTTTAGCTATGAGTTGACATCAGTTAAAGAACCACTGGAAGACCAGGGGGGTAATGAATAGCTGTTCTGTCCTAGATTAGCACTCGTCAACCCTAAGCAACCACCTCGGGGATTCGAATCCCGACCTTCCGGTTACAAGGCGAGCTCGTAGAGGATCAAGACTATGGGACCTTCTGTGAATTCAAAACCACCAGGATTTCCAGTAGTTCTTCAATTTATGTCAACGGGCGATCTAACCCGTAGCCAACCAACTATTCATAATTAATGTGATGCTCACTGGTGGCTGAAAGAATCACCAACAAGAAACTATAGAAACAAACAAAACAAGAACAAAACAATCGCCAAACAAATATGCAAGAGAAAGTGGAGATGCATTGGACACTCGCTGAGGAGGCCGTTGGGTGAAATCGCGGGTCAGGCCCTCGAGTGGAACCCGAATAGGAAGCAGCGAGTGGGACGTCCGAGGGTGACATGGAGGAGATCGTGTGGAGAGGAGCTGAAACAGTATGGACTAACATGGATGCAAGTGAAAAGTACAGCAGAAGACAGAAGCAAGTGGAGACGTGCAGTTGGAGCCCTATGTTCCACTAGGAACCCAAGGGAACAATAATAATAATCACTGGTGGCTGGTTCTCTACAGGAAGTTACCTGGAATTCCAATGAGAAGCCGTAACCAGAGTGATTTACCAAGTCGAGAAAGAGATCATTTACTCTTTTGTGACATCGGGTGAAGGTTGCTCGATAAATATCGCGCATTGGTAGAAGTTAGAATTCATGGGCCGTTGAATGGAGTCTCAGTGGTTAAATGGTATATGAGCTCGCCTTGTCACCGGAAGGTCCTGGGTCTAGACCCTGGTGGGTGGGTGACGCTGAATAGTCTCGAACTAGGAAGAGACAGCTGTCTAGTACTACAGATTTTCCAATGGATCTTTAACTGATTTCAACTCGTGATGAAACATATATTTGGTAAAAATTCTAAATATTTTAATCATTTTAATAACCTTCTGGGTAGTGTGTAAATTTGATTTCATAACGTGTTCTTTCTGTTCAAATTGTTTCGCTGCCATATGATACCAAATCTCAGCTTTTCTTTCCCGGAGATTCTGGCGAAACCAACAAAGAGAGCCGAGGAAATCAGTCGAATTTATGAAAAGAAACACTGCAGAAGCAATATTATCTAAAAGCTCAGTGATATTTATTCCTTAGATATACACAAATGTTCAGGTATCATTTTTGTTAGGGCTACACTGATTTAACGAGTCCAGATCAATTAGAAAACTGTCTGACAATTCGAGGTATTAAATAAATATCTGTTTTTACATATTCTAGAACTTATAAATACCAACATTAATTGTGCATTTAGATACTCTCTCTTCAATGACCTTTGATGGATTACTGGGATTAGGTTTGAGGATTTAATGAGGATATCTTGCGCCACAATTGGACATTTGATAGTAAATAGCTATTACAATCCGTCTAATCCTTTGTTTATTGCGGAGTGAATTCTATCAGTCAAGTTTCCAGTGTGACCACAGCACTTGGTGGTGGTGGCACCCTCTGAAATGTTTGCATTAATTGGTTGGACGCGACCAACAGGAAGCCTTGAAACCAGGTTTTGTGTCTGCTGGTGCTTGCCACTCAAACAGGCAATAGTGTCTATAAGTCTAGTGATATATATTCCTTCAGGATAAATTGATGTTGAGATTTTGAGTTTGTCAGGTCGCCATCGGTTTCACAAGCGGAAATAAATTAGATAACTGCTTAACAGCATAGACCACTAAATAGCTTCTTTTTATAAACACTGTCACTAAATATTCGTTTGTATACCCTCTTTTCAATGACCCGTGATGGATTATTGAGATTAAGTTTTGGGGATTTAATACAGATACCTTGTACTGTGAATTAAATATTGGGATTATTCAAAATAAATAAACACTTTTTGTAGTATTCCGCATGGATAAATTAGAAGAACGGCTTGCATTAAAAAAAAAGAAAAAACAAGAGAGGACAATGTTAATTCATTTGTTTTATTACTCTAGAATGCCAAACTACATTACAAATAAGTGGACATAAACACTTTTTTTCATTTTGACAGAAGGCTATTAACAAAATTTTTATGGATAATAGTATGGTCAAAGAGAATACTAATAACAAAGTATACAAATTTGTTAAGATCATTAGAGGGATCGGTTGTTTGTGGGATTACTGTGTAAATATTCCTTAAGTAGGTCAGAAGATAAATGAGAAAAATACCTAAAGAGAAATGAGCACTACCTAGCTGCAAAAAAAGCTTCGCAAGAGAGTGAAGAATAAGATGAACAGATTTTCGAAATATAAAGCGAGTTCTGAAGTAGACATAAATCGTAAGCTTTCCTTTCTGCACAAAACTGACGAGCCTGCTTTGAATACAACAACATCTGCTGAAGCGATTCCTACGATAATTGCTTTGAATAGTTAACACTATGATTATATATACTACTGATTGACCATTATGAGTAGTTGCAAACCATTTACTTCAAATAGTAGTAGATCAAAGTCACCTAAACACCGGACAGCTGTTTAGTTCGTTAAGGGATGTGCTCGTGAGCTCTTCACTACGACTGATGCAGAATAGAGAGCTGAACTAGTTCATACCAGCCAAAGTTTGCCTTGCTACTTGGTCGAACTGTGATGCGTAGAATCAAATTCGTTATTTATGATGATATCAAACAGACTGCATATTCCTAACTGAATATTTTTGATTTCCAAAAAAAACTATGTTGATTTCTTACCTCAACATGGGTCATTCACAAATGTGGGACACGACTCCATTCACGCTGTGTCAATAATACCCTCACTTCTAAGGTCCTCCTAGTTATGAATTTTTCATTATATGCTCCTAAACGAGAATAAAACCCTTCCTGTATGTTCTTATACGTGTCGCATAATAAAGCCAATACTGACAGGTCAAGGCGCTTGCTTGAACAGTGAAGAATTTAAGTCATGACGGGATTAAATGGATAACAATTACATAGGAACAACATCGTATTACCTACTTAGACTAATGCACTAACGGAAAAGAATAATCTTATAGTGAAGAGACGATTAGGTTCAAAGTCAGGTAAAGGGAAGATTAACCTCCAGCTTTGACAGAGGAAGGAAACTAATAAATTGCCGTTTTGGCTAGTTCATGCATCATAAAAACTGGCTACAACTTCTTCGTAATATAAAGAAGTAAATAAATGGTTGGAAACAAGATATCCAGCATATGTGAGGCAAAATTGCAATGATAGACGCTGAGAAATCTAGAGAGAAATAAAGTACAAAGAATGGAAATGTACAGTGGAGGTTAAGCAAGGTCAAGGAAGCTACTCTCAGAGTAAGAAGGTCATATTGGTCACAATTCGACAAGAAGATTAGGGACAAAAGATAAACGCCTGTTTGATGCAACGATCAACACAAGTGTACCAATAACAGAAACTCAGAAGAGAGTCAGGTGTGACCAATGTAAAACAATCTACACGGTTAGAGAAGTGACTGCACGTCAGAGAGTAACCTTTGTGTTCTAACCACCGATAGATATATAGTCATATAAATAGTAACGCCATCAAAGAGGTAGTGATTAATTATATCAGTAGAAAAGTCACTGATGAAGAAAAGCAAACAGATATCCGTAAATCTGAAATGAACTCAATAAGAAAAGTATGCGAAATACAAAATGGATGATATTATTTGTAAACAGTAAAATCGGTGATTCTTGTGTTTTTTTCACAATAAACATAAGATCTGCTCTCACCATTCTTGTCCTCAGTATCATAATTTACTGTATCACAACTTATGATTGACTATGCATTTCTTAAATCAGGTCAGCTAGCTTACGTTTTATCGTTCAGTCTGTTTCTTCGTGATCACTTCACTGGATATCTAATGATCATTCACCATCACTTCATCACAAAATGGTAGAATAATCACCAAAAGCCTTTTCATAAAAATTACTTCTTGAGGAATTCAGCTAATTTATTACAGGTTTGGTCATGAGCTGACGTCATTAAGAGGACCATTCAAAAGCCAGCTGTTTCGTCCTAGCCTAGGGTTCTTCGTCAGTACTAGCCTACCTAGGTCCGAAACCAGGACCTTAAGGTTACAAGCTCATAGAGCATTCAACCACCATATTCTAATCCAGTGGTTCATGAATTCCACCTTTAGAAAGTCACCTGGAGTTCTACTGAGTGGACTTCCAAGTCAGATAAGAGATGTTGAGCGGTGGTTAAGCTATATATATTTCGCGAATTGGCATAGGTGGATTTCGTTAGCCATTGACTGAATGACTGACGAGCTCACCTTGTAACTGGACGGTCCTGTGTTTCAATTCCGGTGAGTACATGCTCTTGAAGAGTCTAAAACTAGGATAAAACATCTGTCCAATACACCCTGGCTATCCAGTGATTCTCTAACTGATATCAGCTCATAATCAATGAAATTCCTGTAAATCAATACTAGTTCTAGTCTAAATAATTGAAGATTTCATGATTTTGTTTCACCATCGAGTACCTCATGAAAATACTTTATTACTGGTTTATATTTTAAAGATAATAAAATAAAAATAAGTCGAATTCACAATAATCTTTGAAAACTTGGGTTATGTGTGAAAGTATAAACAAAGTCGGCTTTTGAATAAATCAGAAGAAAAAAATCCTCCGAAATATTGACTATCATCCATCAGAAAATAAACACTGAGAACACCTGTTACTGCAGACATTTTATCGTCACTGAAAGAAAAAAATGAAACTGTCGAAAATTAACGCGAGGGAATAATGAAATTTTCTAGAAGTTGAGAAAAATAATCAAGTGAATTGGTTTTATTAAGTGGTCTATTTTAAGCGCTTTTATGTTTCCCGCTTTTCTCAGACTTGTGGAGGTTGTTCGCATATAATATAATCAATTTTAATTTATCAATGTTGTGGTCTTTGAAATTATGTCAGAATCCATCTACGTATTTTAAATCATTTCAATCCACTTCATCTGTTTCAATTCTAATACTTCTTTCTAATGTTTTGGGACTAAGTGGTCACTAGGATTATTTCATTCTAGATTAATATAAGATAGGGATAAGATGTATATAACAAGACGGAGATAAAAATTTCTGTGATCACAGTTATCTCACCTGATAGTTATTTTTTTTCTATAAAGTTAAGATGTAAGTCGTCGCACTCCACAGTATTTCAGAAGAAAGAGATGTCCGTGTATATGCTAGACGAGGAATCATATCATACTGTTTTCTAGTCAATAAGAGCATTTATACTTCAAAGCTTTAATTCTTTTTATCTTCGTAGCAGCTTAACAATTCTTCGCTGTGATACTGATATCATCAGAGTATATCACTTATTGTATCATCTTATCCTATAAAGTAAGACGGACCTTCATTAGTCTGAAATCAGTATGGAAATTTGCTGCATTCAATCAGCATAAAGAGCGAGATTCCGATTTTTGAAAGTGATGTTGTAAATAAGACAAAACTGAGGAGGCTGAAAGGAATGTTAATTTGGTGAAACGTATGGTACATAGCTAAATTTGGTATACCATATTCTCAACCGACCATTTGCACATCATTTACCACATCCTTGACGAATTGGTCGAATATCGTCTCATTCGATAGCTTATTGGATTCTGCATCATGTGGCAACATTCTTCTCCTGGTTCTCTTCTTTGATTGCTCTTTCCAGTGTGCCGAACATATTGTTACTTCGTTTCTGATATACTACTTATATCGGATTATAAGTAGCACCCACCACAATGTCATGTCAGTGCTTCTCTATGGTTCAGAGACTTGCAAGTGCACATGAGGAAAAGTGTCTTCAATAGGCTTCAGACTTTTATTAACAGCTACTTTTGCTCCATAGTGAAGATGAGATAGCCAGAAAGGATAAGCAGAATAAATGCCTGACGGACAACGAACTAAACTAAGGTTTTATGACCCAATAAATATGTTGCAGGAAATGGGGGTGGATTGGACGTATGCTGAGGAGACTGTGAAAAGTCTCTCCGTCAGACTATCAAAGAAGGGTGACTTACGCTTGCCTCTGCAAGAACTTGCGTGGGGTAATGCTCTTGCCCACGCCAAGAAAAATACTGAGTCATATGATTTTGGGAAGAATAAAAAATGCACTCGATGCAGAACTCCGCTCCCCACTGGAAAAAACTGGATTCAGGAAAGGCCATTTATGTGCTGATCAAATTACGACTCTACGCATTGTCATCACAGAACAAAGCATAGAATGCTGGCAGTCAAACCCCTCCCTTCCACGACTTCATCGACTTCGAAAAGGCCTTCAACAGATAATTTTGACCGAGAAGTAATTAAGAAACTGCTTTAACACTACAGCGTGCAGCGCCCAAGTCTTTATCATACTCACTCAACAGCTATATGAGAATGCTACGTAACAGGTGATCCACAACGGAAAAATTAGCGAAGTTTTTGGGTTGAGACAGGAGTAAGAAAAGGCCGCCTATTATCACCGATGATATTCTTAATTATGATGGACTGGATTATGACCTAGACTATGGATGGGGAGCGAGGAGACAGGAACACGTTGAACCAATAAGAAGACTCTAGAAGATATAAATTTCGCGTGTTGGTGATTTATGTCTCATGTCATGCAAACTCGATTACATACAAGCATAAGGCAACAAGTGGGCTGAAGAGGTCGGTCGTGAAGGCAGGATATCAAGTGAACCTTGAAAGAGGTTACTTCTTCCCCTAATCTAGGAAACATTGTTTCAACTATAGGCGACACGGATGAAGATGTCAAAGGCAGCCAGAATCGGAAAAGCAAGATACACTTTCATCACTCTGAATTGAGTTTGGAAATCTTCTGAAGTCAGCACAAAGATTCAGCTTTGAATTTTCAACACAAATATAAAGTCAGTCCTTCTATTTGGGTCAGAAAATTAGCAGATCACGAAAAGCATTTTCGTCAGGCAGCAGACCTTTATCAACATCTGCCCACTTCGTTGGCTCCATACTGAGGATCAAATGGCCAGAAAGAGTTACCAAAAAGAAACTCTGGCTGAGAACAAACTAACAAAGAGCCGTTTCCTCAAGAAAAATTGAGATAGATTGGGCATATCTTGAGGATACCATCAAATGACATTGCCCTCCAGGCCGTCAATTGGAACCCAAATGGGAAACGACGAGTTTGTCATCGTAGGGTGACATGGATAATATCGTATGGTCAGGAAGAGATGTGAGATTATAGGTAGTCGTGGACCAAGCTGAATAGGACAGATGAAATGAGGAGAAAGTGGAAATGTGATGTTGAAGCCCTATGTTCCACTTGGAATCCAAGAGAAAATTAATAAAATAGTAGTCAGGAGACCGCTGATTGATGATACACAGTGCAGGAAACGATCAGTTACGCACACTTCTGGAGCCCTCTGAATAGGATTTTCTAAAACAGGATGAAAAATGGGAATATACTGTTACAATCAGAACGCAAGGGAATAATAATATCTTATCGTCTATTGTGAAACTATATTCTACCATATTATACACTTACTTTTTTTAAGTTTTTCGTTATACGAAAGGAAAAACAACTGTAGAAGATTATTTGTAAAGATATTTTATGCGAAAAGTTGAAAATAATTTATTAATTCACTGTTGGGGAATAATTCGGAGAACAGAAGAGCGAAATTCCATAAAACCTAATTAACAATTTCATATTTTACATCAATATTTTTCTACACTATATAGCTTCTTTATCTGGCTACAGGTATCAACATATTTATTGACTTTTCGCAAATTCCAGTATATCTTCATATTATTAGCCGAATAAAGCATTCTGTCGCCACTTTGTAGCCTTATATATACATAAATCAAACTCACTTTATGTTAGAAACTGTATACCCGATTTATTAGAATCAAAACATTTAATTATGATCTGCAATCAGGCTACACTCTAACTTACCTAAACTTGAATCACTGCAGGTATTCTTTTCAAGAAACTTTTTACTTTTCTACAAATGTGATTACAGTTTACTTCTACAAGTTATATTTTTTGTTTGCCCCGCGCGTACTCCTGTTGAAGTATAAGTCATTCATATATATGTGTAAAACTTGGGCACTGTGATAGTAAGTAATTCCATATTAGTTCGTTTATTAGATGTATCACACAGTGAGTGAAACAGTATTATTTACTGGATGACAAAGTTTCAAACACAATTTATTGCGGTTCATAATCATATCAGCTATAACCACACGACATCGAAACTTGAGTTTTATAGTTTCCTTTGTCCTCTCCTATTTGTTGTAGAGCTAGTAGAATTTTCCAGATATCTGAGACAGGTGTTCAATCATTCCTATTACATGTATTTGCAGTTGATTCGATAAACAAAGCTTCTGTTATCAATCTCTCCCTCCACCGTGTGATATTCGATTTTAAAACCGTCATCCTATCCCATCCTCCTATTGTATGGTTGTGTGTGATTGCATGTAGTGAGTGCTATGGCTGAACTATTCTCTAGATTTCTTATCTTATTCGGGTCAACTAATCTAGATTTTGCTGAGTTTTTATGTTCAGCTAGTCTGACTTCACCTGTTCTACTAGTTTGACCTATGTATTTGACCTGGCAATCATTGCAAGCAGGGTATTAGATAAACTGAATTGTTTTGTTTTAATGGCTTCACAGGATTGATGCTTTAACCGACAAAGCTTATTTCTAATTGAGTTTGTGGTTGCTTTGAATGCCAGCCACTTTTATTCCTGCCTGTCTTGTTAAGAATTCTGCGTAGGGTTTCTGAGTTTTCTTCCTCGTATAGAATTACTACTGATGATTTAGATTCCTTAGTGTTGGCGTTGTCTTGCGTATGTTTGACATGCATGTCGTCAGGAATATTACCATTATTATTATTATTATTGCGTAAGTCATTCAGCTTAACAAATTACCATAGTTTTGGTGTCTAAATGTTGTGTTCGTTGGCTCAGTTTTTTGCACCTCTATATTACAAGCAATTTTACTTCCCCTATTCGAATAAATGTCAATTATCACATGTTGTTGCAGGTTTTTTCTCCCCATCAAATTGAACTAGAAACACGTTTCAAGCATAAGTGTGAATATATTTCTGATGAATTCACATGCTGTGAAGCTAATCAAAATTTGATTCATGTGATAAGGGGAGAAAAAAGAAAGAAGTAAAGAAAGAGAAGTGAGACTGACAGAATGTCAGACACTAAACAAGAGTTGAATACTATTCATCATTTAAAAAAAAGCACATGATGTAACTAATTGGTGTTACTAGATTTATTTGATTCTAGTGTGGCAATGAAAGAAAGTGAAATATTCAAGTTTCATGCAAGTCTGTTAGATGTAATTGCAATATAAACGTGGTAATACATATCTTTACATACGATTATTGGAAAAATGAGGAAACAAGAGTTCCTTCAAGATTGTAGATACGCCTTGCTGACGAGTGCCAACTTGGACGAAACCTAGGTCAGATTGGACTTCCTGACGACTGGCTCCAATCAGCTAATACAAATAATTCACAGTGCACTGTGTTGGTGAGCCACTTAGCATGGTGGCCATATTGCAAACTTGACTGATAGAATTCAGTCTGCACCGAAGATAGGAATAGACACAGTACACTAGTTAATGACTAGTGTTCACTCAAAGATGGTTGCATTTTATTTCTCTTTTAATTCAATTTTGGATCTCTTGTTGATTGAGTGAACTGAGATGTTTGGCCTCTGCTGACATATCTGATTCTAGTACTTATGAGTCGCAAAATAGGACTGAATTCCACTACTAGTCATCATCCATCGAAATACTTTAAGTTAATCTTCAGAGAGCGTCGGTGGCATAGTAGTTAGGACGCTGGCCGACCATGCATATGGTCCGGAGTTCGATCACCAGCCAACGCACTCCTCCTTGACCTCGCGAAGTCAGAAATAATGCTGATGAAGAGGAAAGGTTGAGCCTAAGGCTAGCAACCCCATCCTGTAAAATAAGCACTGCTACAGAAACTTCAAGCCACTAGCTTGAAGCCCTATGTTCCACTGGGGAACGTGAAGGAAAAAAATCCTCAGAGATCGCCGAAGAATCTCTTCAAGAAGCCAAAATGTCACCAGGGGCCGAAAATTTCGTTCCATTCAATCAAGAGAATTGTCGAAATTGAATTATTGACAAAGATTATTTTTATTTGATTTATTTTTGATTATAGCTTGATTCCACACCGTATTTTTTTGGGGCAGGTACGGAATTTTCAGCATGTGATACCGGTAGCCCAAATTTTGCAGGCCAACCGTAGATATGAGGTTTGCGTCAGCAATGGATCGAACCCCGGACCAAGTGCATGGTCAGTGAAAGTCCTAACCACTGTGCCACCGAAACACTTATGCAAATAAATGTGATTACGCAGCTACTTTTGAGCATGAAGTCACCAAAATGATATCTTTACTCACCTTCTTATTCTTTTCACACTGTATACAATCCAGACTGAATAACAATAGTTTTATACAAAAAATAAACTTCCGTAGCCCAGTATGCATATTAATCTGAAATCAGTAGACATGTATTTAGGTGGCGCGGGTGTTTTAGCCAACTGGTGAAAAATTCAGAAGCTCGTCTAGTTTTTTTCGAGAATTGTACACAAACTGTTTTTATATTTTATTATCCTAAAAGTAATGGGTTTCTATCCAGCAGTTTCTATTTCTCTTGTTTTCTTGATATTAGATGGTTGTAGGCAATCGGCAGTATGCCTTGGATCTAGGTATTCAATAAGTATCAAGTTGATTCCTACAGAAAGCTAATCGCGAGCCCGAATATCTCAGTCGTAATATTTCTGACTGCAGCACTGGGTGATTTGGGTTCCAAACTCAGATAGGAAATGAGTTCCTTCAAGGTTGCAGATAACCTCGCCTAGATTACTAGGTCACTAGTATTCTAGCCGGTCCCAAGCCCGGATAAAGAGGGAGGGTTGGGGCGTGGTGCTAGCAACTCCACCCCCAAAACTTAACCAAATCGCTACTAAAACTTCAACGCACAAATATATTCCAAATTCTAAAATTACACATAGTGACCTTATTTCTCGCTGGAATCGGGGAAGTGAAATGACGCGGGCTGGTGAAAGCCTTCGGGAAGCCAGTCAGCCGATGTGCCTTCTTTCGATGAAAGCGAAAATAAGGATGGCGACGTGGAATGTTCGTACAATGTACAAAGCTGGGAAGGCTGCCCAGGTAGCCGCAGAAATGAGAAGATATGGAATAGAAGTGTTGGGAATCTGCGAGAGCAGATGGAACGGATGTGGAAGGAGCCAACTATCAACTGGAGAGACAATAATCTACTCCGGTCACCCAGAAGACAATCACGAGCATACCGAGGGAGTAGCCATCATGATGTCACCAATAGCGGCTAAAGCTCTCATGCAGTGGGAACCAATCTCCTTCAGGATAATGACAGCCAGGTTCAACTCAAAAGGAAGGAAGGTTACAATCATTCAGTGCTACGCGCCTACAAACGCCTCAGAACATGAGAAGAAGGAGGATTTCTACAGTCAACTACAAACAGTAATGGACAACGTCCCAAAGAGCGATATCACAATCCTGATGGGCGACATGAATGCGAAACTGGGAGGAGACAATACAGGAAGAGAACTCACCATGGGTCGTGAGGCCCTCGGTGAAATGAACGAAAATGGCGAACTCTTCTCAGACTTCTGCGCCTTCAATGATTTGGTGATTGGTGGCAGTGTGTTCAAACACAGGGATATACACAAGGCGACATGGATTTCACCAGATGGACACACCAAAAACCAGATAGACTTCATTTCAATCTCAAGGAAGTGGAGACGGAGCCTACTGGACACAAGATCGAGGAGAGGAGCAGATGTGGGTTCAGACCACTATCTAGTACAAGGGACTTTCAACGTGAAGCTAAAAGCCTCGAGGATACCTGGGGATAGGCCACAATGCAAGTTCAACACGCAAAAACTGAAAGACACAACCACAAAGGACACTTTCACTGCAACTGTCAGAGCAAAGCAGGAAACACTACGTGGCACCACTGAGGAACCATCCGTGAAAGACCACTGGAACTCTCTGAAGGTAATTTTCAACGAAACGTGCTCAACGGTTGTAGGAAGAAAGAAGAAACAAGACAAGGAATGGCTCTCAACAGACACTTGAAAACTAATAGAGGAGAGGAGAAAGGTGAAAGAAAAAATGATTCAATGCAAAGATGGACAAGAGAAAGAGACGCTGAACTCAACCTACACAGCACTGGACAAAGAAGTGAAGAAGAGTGCCAGGAAGGACAAAAGACAATTCTACGACAACCTGGCTACTGAAGCTGAGAAGGCAGCAGGCAAAAGGGACCTGAGGACACTATATCAGATAACCAAGTCTCTATCCGGGAAGAGATCAACACAAGTGAAACCTATAAAAGACAGCCAAGGGAACCCAATTACCAAAGAAGAAAGACAGATTGAACAATGGGCTGACCACTTCAAAGGACTCTTGAACCAACCACCACCTACAACCCGTCCAGAAATACCAAAAACAGAACGTACGCAACTGCAAGTTGACACCAATCCTCCAATGAAAACTGAAGTCATGAATGCAATCAAGCTTCTGAAAGCTGGAAAAGCAGCTGGACCAGATGGAATACCCCCGGAAGCACTGAAAGCAGACCCAGAAACGACGGCAGATATGCTGACTCCATTATTGCAAAAGATCTGGAAGGAGGGAAAGGTGCCTACTGACTGGAGGAAAGGTTACCTGGTGAAACTACCAAAGAAGGGCGACCTGGGACTCTGCAAGAACTGGCGAGGAATCATGCTCCTGTCGACGCCAAGTAAAATCCTGAGTCGCATCATCCTGGAGAGGATAAAGGATTCACTGGATAAGGAACTCCGACCAGAACAAGCTGGATTCAGGAAAGGCAAATCATGTTCTGACCAAATTGCAAATCTACGCATCATCATCCCAGAACAAAGCATGGAATGGCAATCAAATCTCTACCTCAACTTCATAGACTTTGAGAAGGCCTTCGACAGCGTTGACCGCGAAGTAATTTGGAAACTACTCGAGTACTACGGCGTACCCCAAATATTCATCAACCTTATTCAACAACTGTACGACAACGGCACATATCAAGTGATCCACAACGGAAAACTCAGCGAAGCGTTTGGAGTAAACACAGGAGTCAGACAAGGGTGCTTATTATCACCAATGATATTCCTAACTGTGGTGGACTGGATTATGTGTCAGACAGTGGGAAACGAGAAGACAGGGATATCCTGGACCGACGTGAAGAACCTAGAAGACCTGGATTTCGCGTGTGGATGATTTATGTTTGATGTCACACAAAGTCGAAGACTTACAAGCGAAAACCGACAAACTGGTCGAAGAAGCAGCAAAGACAGGACTCCAGGTGAACATAGACAAGACGGAGGTCATGAAAATAACCAACGAACAACAACAACAGCGGCAACATCCACCGCCAATCACCTTAAACGGGAGGGATTTGAAAGAGGTTACTTCTTTCACTTATCTAGGGAGCATTGTCTCAACTACAGGAGACAGAACGGACGAGGATGTCAAATCGAGAATCGGGAAGGCGAGAAACACATTCATCAACCTGAAACCAATCTGGAAATCTTCGTCACTCAGCCTGCGTCAACAACAAAATTCGGATTTTCAATACAAACGTGAAGTCAGTTTTGCTTTACGGACCAAAAACTTGGCGGGTCACCAATAATATTTCCAACAACCTGTTGCGGACCTTTATCAACAACTGTCTTCGCTCCATTCTGAAGATTAGATAGCCGGAAAAAATCACCAACAAGAAGCTATGGGAACAAACGAAACAGGAACCAATCGCCCAACAAATATGCAGGAGAAAGTGGAGATGGATTGGAGACTCGCTGAGGAGGCCGTTGAGTGACATCACGCGTCAGGCCCTCGAGTGGAACCCGAAAGGGAAGCGGCGAGTGGGACGTCCAAGGGTGACATGGAGGAGATCGTGTGAGGAGGAGATGAAACAGTATGGAATAACATGGACGCAAGTGAAAAGTACAGCAGAAGACAGAAGCAAGTGGAGACGTGCAGTTGAAGCCCTATGTTCCACTAGGAACCCAAGGGAACAATAATAATAATACAAGGTTGCAGATGCGCCTTACTGACTGATGAGTGCAAGCAAGCACGAAACCTACGTACAAGGCTTCTGGCTAATTATATGCGTCACTAGTTCAGCAGTTGAATGTTCACCATGTTGTCGAGGCCCTAGTCACGGCTGGTGCACAACTCTTTCTCCCCTAGCCGGTTCTAATCCTCGTGGAGAGGGAAGGTTTAGAGTAAGGCCAGCAACTCAACCCTGTAGACAGACACCAATGCTACTGAAACTTCAAAGTTCAAGCTTGAAGACCAAAGTTCTATTGGGAATGTACAGAAATGGCATTACATGGCATGTTACCGAACAGAAGCGTATCGAAGTTAAGTAACGGAACATACTAATTGAGAACTCTACAAAGATGCAGTTTCGACTTGTCTTTCAGCAACTATCATAAAAGAAAACATAGATTTTATCACAAAAATTCGACGCTTTCATTTACAAAAAAAATAAGCATCATTGGTTGAGAAACACAAGTAGGTGGAAAATTGTTATTTTAAAACAAGCAAATGTTCTTTGCAAAACAACAATGTTGCCATCTCTCTCGCTCTTTCACTATTATGGCTTTTTACATTATCGAATTTTATTTAATTAGGAATATTTATCAGAATCTTTTCTCAGTTAAAAAAAAAACAACAATAACAAAAGACGTGTACTAATTACTTGCCAATTATCTACTACTAGCTAAGGTAGTGGGATGCATCTTGTCAATCTCACATTAATTACTAAAACATCAGCTGTTCTGTGGCTGAAAAAAGAACTTGTGCCGTATTATTTCTTTTAGAAATTGTATTGCCTCAGCAGAAGTGCAATGAACACTGGAACAGTTGCAGAGATCGGAATCCTGTAGATATATGGAAAAATATGAAAAAGGAGGCTGAAAGACTTCTTATATTTTGCACAGTTATAATGCGAACCAGAAATAACAAGCAACAATCATCCCTAGTAAGAGAAACTCACTGAAAGTAATCTCTTCCAATTACCTCATCTGCTCAACACTACCTCAAATATAGATAGCTCGGATGTGTATGTCAAAGATAGCACAAAGAACAACATCTTGATTCTCAATATATATATATATATCAAGCCAGTACTTCTGTATATTTTTTGTGAGTTAAAGTTTCTCTAGCGGTTTGAAAGATTTAGTGATGTGGGATTGCTAGCCCCACGCCAAATCCCCCCTCTTTACCCGGGCTTAGGACTGGCTAGAAAACTAGTGAGCTAGTCAACTAGGCGAAGTCAGTTCTTCTATATGCGTCAAAAACTTGGCCAGCGTGTCACGAAAAGGATTTCTAACAGCCTGTTGCAGACTGTCATCAATAGCTGCCCATTTCACTGGCTGCATACTGAAGATCAAATAGCCAGAAAGAATAAGCTACAAAAACTATGTGAACAAACCAACCAGGAGCCGATTGCTCAACAAATATGTAGGAGGAAGTGGAGGGCATACATTGAGGAGGCCTTCGAATGACATCGCACGCCAGTCCCTCTAGTGGAATCCATATGAGAAGCGACGAGTGGGTCGTCCAAGGGTGACGTGGATGAGATCGTGTGAGTAAGAGAGGAGAGAATTTGGTCCATCGTGAACCCAGCTGAAGAGGACGGCAGAAGACAGAACAAAGTGGAGATGTGTAACTGAAGTCCTATGTTCCATTCGGAATAATAATAATATAATAGTACTTCTGTATAGTTCATAGACTTAAAAAGCATTTACAACTGACTACGGACTTTCATTAACAGATGACTTCGCTCATTAATGAAGTTTTAAATGGCTAAAAAGAATATATAATCTACACTGAACTCTAGAAGCGCACTGAACCAAAAAAGACATATTGGACAACAAATGTAGAGAAGGAATTGGGGGTGGATTTAACATACCCTGGAGAGATCACTGAGTAATATCACACTCTAGGAAGTCCTTCCAGTGGAAGCCGAATAACTTGTGACATTCAAATGAGACCTGAAGGAGAGCATATGAGGAGGAAATGAAAGAGTATCCGCAATCGTGGAAGCAGCTGGACCAGACAGCTGAGACAAATGGTAGTCTGCTGCTGACGTCTTTGTTTTTCACTTACACTGCAAGCAGAGAATAACAGCAGTGATTAAAACAATTATAATCATGAGGAAGTCTGGAATTCTTCACTGGTAAACACAAACTTGTAATTGCAAGCGATGCTGAACATATGGAAGTGTGATTTAGTGTATATTCTATCGTATATAAGAAAATTGAAATTCACAAGTCAATCATAAAATGTGGCCAACAGACAAAACATATTTTCAGCTTTTGTTTTTAAAAAATGCATAATGCAGTTGTAAATATTATCTCTCTCCATCCAGTTTAAGCTTACAATTAAATTTGTATGCGACAGAATAATACTTTATAAGCAAAACGAAAATTCTGTTTTATTTATGGATATGAATTAATTCTTGTTTTTTGATACAGTTTCATAATCCATGGTTATTTTCTATTCTCTAATTGCACTAACTAGACTGTTGGAGGTAATATATAGGAAGCCTTAGACCTAGGTCGAAACTCACCAGTCAGCAAGGCGTAACTCCAATCTTGAAGGAACACATGTCCCTTCTGAGATTTGAATCCGTGTCAACCAGTGAGAGGCATTACCACTGAACTGTTTGTAGGACAGTATTGGATACTTTGAGTGGGCACTAACTAGTTTTATGTGTCAAGTTCTTTGTTTGCTACAGAATGAGTTCTATCAGTCAAGTTTGGAATGTGACTACCAGGCTAGTGGGTGGCTCACTGGCACAGTGTACTCTAAACTGTTGTTATAAGATGGTTGGAGGCAATCGATAGGAAGTCTTGGACACGTGCTGTCAGTCATTTTTAATCCTGCTTGATAAAGAAGCAAAGAAAATTACGTGTAGCTAAAGTGCACAGCCTAAAATCCACACTTTTCTCACAATATCCACAGACAAATATATCTGACAATCCCATCAAGGTAAAGATATCTATTCAACAGTCAAAACGGTTATGGACAGTGTTTATCAAGGATAAAGTCCCAAAGGCATACACATAAATTAAGGTCATTGACATTCTTCTAGCAGTTTTTGACCTGGGAAGCACCATTTCAAATACAGGTGGACGCACCTGATGAGAATATCAAAGTGAAGATCGGGTGAGCAAGGTAAGCTTTCATTAGTCTCAAGTCTGTGTGAAGGTCAACAGCACTTTGCATGAAGAATAAGACCCGGATTTTCAACTCCAATGTAAAGTCAGCGCTACTTACTACACGGATCAAAGACTTGGCGCCACCTCATGAAGGCCAATTCGAAAAAACTACACACCCTTATCAACAGCTGTCTTCACTCAGTAATTCACTGAAGATCAGATGGCCGGCCAGAAAATATCAGAAATAGTGAGGGATCTCTGAGATCAAACCAACCCAGCGGGAACCCATTGTGCAAGAAATACATAGGAATAAATGGAGGTGGATTGGCCATACTCTGAGATAACAAACCATCAAGTGAGTGACATCACACGCCAGGCTATCACTCGAGTGGAACGGGAATGGGAAGCGGCGAGTTGGTCGTCAATGCGAGGATGACATGGAGGAGGTCATGTGAAGAGGAGATGAAAGCATGTGGGTAGACGTGGAGACAGGTGAAAACGTTGAAGGATAACCGAACGCAGTGGAGATGTGCGGTTGAAGCCCTATGTTCCTCTAGGAACTTAAAGAAACAATAAAAATTGATAATCCATGGCAATGACGCCTCACATACATTTCCCAATGCCTACAATCTATCTGTCAACTAATGTAATAATGTTGGGAGTAGCTTTTTCTAGTAATTCCCATCTATACATGTTCGAATTTCCCATGATAAATTAATATACGAGGAAGAACTTTTTTCCATGTTATAAGGTAAGTAACAAAGGGAAAACACACCCAAATACAAATATGAGAATTGTTTACGATATGCCACTCATACGATTATCTTGATAACAAATTTAATTAAATGATAATGCTATACGGACTTGATGAACAGAAATTGGAAAATTTAATGAAAATGAGCCTTTTAACAAACTTAACCATGTACATTTCATTTATAAATCATGTGAAGTAATTACTGTACTGGAAACCTTTTAAATGATATATTGATCTCAAGAGATGGTCAACGATGTATTTAAATAGACCTCTTTGTTCCACCATTTTTCCAATGATGCCTTTCCTTAATTTACTGGATGAATTTATATTACTTTTTCATATTTGTTTGAATTCTTGCCAGTTTCGTACCTTAAAGTTTAATTTTCACTGAGATTATCTTTAAAAAAACTTATTGCGCAGTCATTCTTGTTCTCTTAAAACATAAGAAGACAACCACTTGTGACCTAGGACTTAGTGTTTGCTGGAATCAGTTTGCTTAGTGAAAATACTTAAAGAATAGAGTAAAATGCAGCAGTGTAGCCTAAAACGGAGGTTCATTCAAACCTTTCACATCAATCAAAACTCAAACAATATTATTCTAAAGTGCGATGGTAGCAGCTAAGGTGCTTCTGTTGCATTTGTAAGAAAACAGCTTTTGGTCCCTAATAAAACAGTTTGCTTATAAATGCACCTCAGATGCTGCCATTGTACACCACCACAATATTGTTTCCAGTCTAGATAAAGGTTCATAGTTTGTTCGAACATCCTTTTTAGACTACACTGATACCTTTCACTCCATTCCTAGAACACTCTTGCTAAATAAGGTAACTTCTTCACACAATGAGTCCCTGGTCACAGGGTCACTGTCTTCATATTCTTCTGGTGGAAAACGAAAACAACACAGTTTTTCAAATGCAAAGCGCTCCACTTGGTTGTTAAAGAAAACTGGTGTGATTCAAAGTACTGGAATCTATCTATTCCTGTTTTCTTTCTTTTTGCATGGCCCACCGTGTTCTTCTAAAGCTAACTTCATTAAATTTGCTGATGATCTGACCATGTGTGTTCCAGTATTATCTGCACTGGATTGTTGTTTTTGTATGAATAGATTCCTGTCTGAAGTTAACAAATGGTCTTCAACTAAATGCATCTAAGTGTCGTACTGTTTGGTTTTAGTTACAGATGCGAACAAGACTTGAGCGGACTGATTCAGTTCCATTGCTTTTGTAATACTGACGACATTGTGATAGGGAGTAGATTGAATATCTCCTATCTCGACATCAACTTCTCTTCGAATCTCCGTTGGTCGTCTCATATGGTGTTGATTTCTAAGAAAGATATCTTTCATTTGACTTATAAGATGAAAAAGTAGAGCCTTTCTGCTAGCGTAACTCAACCTCTTCTCTTACAATTCATCAATTCATGTATTTTGTCTATTCTTCCTTATTGTTCACCCTGAGCATCTCAAGAATGACTACGTCATATTGCGTAGAACAGTGAAGGCTGTGAGTAGGGTAAGTGTTGTGCCTTTGACTCAACTAACTGACATTCGTGTTGATAGACATTTGAATTCGTCATAGCAGTTAGCCGAAGTTATCTTGTCTGATATGTAACACTCCCTTTTATTTGCAGTATTTCCCTTGTATGGTGTCAAGTAAAACCAGAAGGAATTTCATAACAATTTATGCTCGTACTAGAAAACATTAAAATTCAGTCGTACCGTATTTATCGTGGATATTGTGTGAAGAGTGACATGTTAGAAAGAAGCCTATTAGCTTGTTAAATCAGTAACTGAACTGCAAAGTATAAGCAAAGATTATTGTCACGTGTATCATCTATGACATTATCTATTTATGATTCATTATGTTTCACCAATTTTTACTTTCTGTGATTTTATCAGTTTTCTTTTTAATTGTATGTATTGTTAAAAAGACGGTTGCAGCGAAGAAAATTTTCTTTTCGACGAAGTCATCAACTAGGCTGTACATTCGTGTATTTATATCAAATGGATGGGAAAGTTCCAGAATAATTTCCGGTCAAGGGTCAAATTAATAAAATTACAATTAGGAATTAAAATGCCATAATAAACAGGGAGGAGGGACGGATAAAACTCAAACAAAGTAGCATCATAATTACTGAGAAGATTGACATATTGTGCAATTAGGGGTTAGAAATGTAGAAATAACAAAAATAGACAGGATGTTTGGATAAAAAAATCTAGTGGGATCATAACTAATGTGACAAATAATTGTTTATGCAATCAGGAATTAAATATGTAGAAATAATAAAATGACAAAATAGACAGGAAGTTCGGATATGAAAATATGGTAGTGCAAATAGGGATTAAGGAAAACTTAAAAATTACATGAATTAACAGGAAGTTTGGATGAGAAATTCGATGGGATGGTCATTACTAAAAGAATTACCTGTTTATGATGGCCATGGCAGAGACAAGGGTTGGACGTATCTCTTTCGATACATAGCATGGGTTTGAGCTTTCGGATAGCCAGTGCCTCACTATGCCCAAATGTCCTAAATTCACTCCCTCTTATAGGTCTGATCGAGTCTTGTATATGATTTTGAAGGATTTTTCGAATGGCGCTGTGTCCTGAATTGACCGGATGTTCTGTTACTGAACTATATACACGTTTTCGATCTCCTCTTACTAGCCAGGCTGGATAGTGTTCACGAGCGCGTTTTTTAAATTGGCGCATCGTACGGTTGATTAACTCAGCTCCACAAGAGCATGTAAACTGGTATATGCAGGTTGAAGTAGCCCAATGCGACAGTTTGTCTTTCGCGTTCTGGCTGAACAGTTTCTTGCGGAAAAAACGTCAGTCGTAGGCTAGCGGTAAAGTGTGATTTCCTCAGAGATTTGGAGGGGCGTTTACTAAGTATTTATGTTTCAATGTCACCTTTGAATTCTAGATTAAGCAGAAGTATATTCTTTGGGACGGACTGAACTCATTCGGAAGTCTTCTTAAATTTGAGATTCATGTCTATGAACCTGGGTGAAGAACCATTTTCCATCAGGGTTCTTCGGAGATTACGCAGTTCTTTGTCAATCACTTCGTGTTTATTCATGTTATTTTTAAGTTTTTCTTATTCCCTATTTGCAATACCATATTTTTGTATCCAAACATCCTGTCTATTTTTGTTATTTCTACATTTCTAACCCCTAATTGCACAAGATGTCAATCTTCTCAGTAATTATGATGCTACTTTGTTTGAGTTTTATCCGTCCCTCCTCCCTGTTTATTATGGCATTTTAATTCCTTATTGTAATTTTATTAATTTGACCCTTGACCGGAAATTATTCTGGAACTTTCCCATCCATTTGATATAAATACACGAATGTACAGCCTGGTTGATGACTTCGTCGAAAAGAAAATTTTCTTCGCTGCAACTGTCTTTTTAACAATTCCTATGATCCAAATTTTATGTATTGATATATTTATAATAGGAGCCTAATTGTTGCAATATGCATATAAACGCTGAATATCCCATTCTGTATAATTGTTATTTTTCGGAATAAATTGATTTTTGTCATTTATAATATGATACTTATAGCTTACTGTGCAGTTAAAAAATAAATAACACTTTGTTCTTCTCCTAATTTGTAATTTATGGTGACACTATTTCTATTACCTTATAATTTTAGTTATTATTAATATTATTTTTTTAATATTTTCTGTACATTTCTGACTTTATTATTATTTTTCTATAGTTGGTTTGTAAGGATTAGTTTTTTTTGTATGAGTTTGATCACGGATTGATATCAGTTAGAGAACCAATGAAAACCAGCCATTGAGTACTGGATAACAGTTTTCTCCATTCTAGTTTGGGGATCATCAGCAGTGCGCACCCACCATGAGTGTTCGAACCCAGGACCTTGCGGTTACAAGGCAAGCTGGCTCGTATACCATTCAGCCACTGGGACCCGATTTAATGGCCACCAACCCATGAATTCTAACTTTTACCAATTCGTGATTTAGCGTGACCACCAACCAACATCATCGGTAGGACATCCATCCTCACACTTGACTGGATGAGATTCACCGATCACGACTTCTCACTCGAAACTCCGTCCTTTAACAAGTCACTAGCGAGCACGCGCTAAATCACGAATTAGTAAAACTTAGAATTCATGGGTTGGTGGCCATTAAATCGGGTCCCGGTGGCTGAATGGTATACGAGCCAGCCTGCCTTGTAACCGGAAGTTCCTGGGTTCGAAAACTCATAGTGGGTGCGTCCTGCCAATGATTCCCATACTAGGATCAAGCAGCTGTCCAGTACTCAATGCCTGGTTTTCAATGCTTCTCTAACTGATATCAATCCGTGGTCAAACTCGTAAAAATAAATACGTATAGTTGAAAAAATTAATAAAACCACAGAAAGTGAAACAAGGAATTATAAATAAACAATATACCATATAATACTTTTAATAATAATTTCAGCTCATACTTTGCAGTCAAGTCACTAATTTAAAAAGTTTGTAGGCTTCTTTCTGGCATCTGACTCTTCACCCATCATCCACGCTAAATATGTCACGGCTAAAGTTCTATATTTTGGCGTTAGAGCATGAATTCTTATGAAATTTCTTTTGGTTTTACTTGACGCGATACAAGAGAAAATATTGCAGACAAAGAAGGTGTTTGATATCAGACAAGATAGTACAAGCTGACTGGTGGGGGCTAAAGATAAAACAGAATACAGCTAACATAGCTGCTGGTACCAGATACATTTTTCGCATTGGGACGCTGTTATATATAAAAGAGAAAATTCTAGACAGTTAAATGTGAGAGTAAAGGAGTATAAACAGTGTCTAAAGGTGGTTCCAAAGATCCTTGGAGATTTGGAAAAGCCAGAGTACGGATCGGTGATTGTACTACACTCGATAGAAACAGGACATAAGATCGACTTTTACAGAAAGATTTTGGTTGGTATGAAGAAAGACTGACTGTAAAAGTCCTACATATTTGGCTGAATCCCAATAGCTTCAACAAGCGTGAAGATTTAACCCTGGCTATTCCAGAGCAAGTCCTGATTAATAAATGAAAATAGATATGTATCACTAATTTATCCGTAGTGAAGTTTTGACCACAGTTCATCCAATTTCGTTTATTTTGTTTTCATGTATGTTCATGACTGAAATGATTGGACAGAGGTTTTGAAGACAAGATGTGTTCTTTTATATGTATATATCATTATCATTTAAATTTTGATGGATTACATCAACAAATTATGTACCGTTCTTTGCGACAAAGAAAAGTTTTTTAAAATCAACCGACCAAAAAAATACAACGGAAGGTATTGAGAATGAATTGTGAAGAACTTTGGAGAAGTCGAAGGACGAATCTATTATTACATCATATATGTATGAATATCTCAAGCTGTCTGGTTTGAGCATCCCTCCTTTTATATGGTCTTCCTAAGGTGCATAAAGATGGTGTCCCTCTGTGACATGCTTAACTCTCCTTATCATTCTACGGCAAAATAGCTTGCTGAGATTCTTGAACCAGTAAGATCAAATCTATGTAAACACAGTCTTTCGGGCACTTTTGACCTCGTCAGTTGCGTTGACGGGATTAATGTTGTAACAACAGAAGACAAGGGCCAGGCAACAGATCGTTTATTACAGAAAATCAACACATATTTATAGATTTTGATGTACATTATTGTAGGTTAATGTTAGTAGAAAATACAGTCTGTTGATTGGTTGTTTCTCACACAAAGTTAACCTTGCATCTCTTGTGGCTGTGTCAGTTCATCTATATGTTAACTGTATCCGCCTGTTCATCTTGACCTTGTTTTCACATGACTAACATTGACCTCAATTACTGTCAACCAATTTGGCTAGCAACCATCTCTCACCACAATGTGACCGGTAAGCATATGATGTCACTGGATGTTTGCTCGTTGTTTACAAATGTATCATTAGTAGAAACTATTTGTTATTTATGTGATTACACTGACCTAGAACACATAAGTATTGGATCGCTGACTAACTCTCTGAAGCAGCTTTCATTGAAATGTATGCTTAATGTGAAGTTAAGATATAATGATGTCATCTATAACCAAAGGGATGGGGTCACTGTGAGGTCTTCATTAGGATCTCTCCTAGCGACTGTTTCATGGGGAGCTTGGATAAGGGACCAGTGAAAGAAACAATCTCAATATTAATGAAACAATCTCAAGTCTGTATACGTATAGCGATATACTGATGACAGCATTACTTGAGATGAAATTTGTTCAGCTGCCGAGCTTCTTGAAAAATTTAATGGTTCTCACTCATCTATGCTTTTCACTATGGAAGAAGAGTCAAACTGCACATTTCACTTCTTAGATATGATGCCTGATGGGAGAGAAGACGGCTCGTTTAGATGGTCGATCTAACGAAAGCTAACATTTGCAAGTCAATACACTAACTTCAACAGTTGGGTACCTCTGGCTAGGAATAGAAATCTTATCCGTTCTCTATGCTCCAGAATTCAGAAAATTTGCTCTGCAGATACGATAGACTTAGAATTAGAAAGCTTTCGTACAACTCTCTTAAATAACTGATATCCTAGAAGGTTTATCAATAGAATCATCAAGAAAAAAAACGGTCCTTAACCAAACCACAGTCCTGAAGAAGACACTGTTTATGAGTTTGGCTTCCAAAGGTGACAGTATTTCTGAGGCAATTAAAAGTCGTTTCTCTATATGTTTTAAACGCTCTTTCTATGCAGCTGGCTTACATTTAGTATTTGTCAGCGGAAACATGATTTGACAATGAGTCAAGGATAAACTACCATGTTTGGTTAATGAAAGCTGAGCAAAGAAAGGCAAAGTCTTCAATCTGTGAACACCTTCTGGAGTCAGGTCATTCAGCCTCCCGTGACTTATTCTTTAAAGTTATGTACAGGACCAAATCCAGTTACTCCAAAAGCTTAGGTTTTCTCCACTTATGCATACCTTGCTGAAGCTCTAGCTATATACATGGACAGAAACCTAAATTATGTATTCAAAAACGTTTTGTCAAAACCCTGACCTACAATTTTAAGATCTTTATACCAGCTTACTTATTTAATAATCCTGAGAAGTTTTGTAATTCATCCGCTTCAACTCTACCCCTTTAATACATCATTTTAATTATCTTTACACTTATTATACGTACAATACTGACTGAGCAATTTCTAATACCACTTAAAGCCTTTTTCCATGAAAAACATGCGAATTGATTCATTAATGGCAAACGGAACCTGATAATATCTCTTGTGACTAGGATCTGAAGATTCTTCAGAGCTATATCAGTAGATGAACTGATTACATTTTTGAGGAAGATACTACTTAAGAATGGCTACCCGCCTCCACGCTTTACAGATAAACACATAAAGCCCATAACCAACAAAGAACACCTCATCTCTATTATGAAGAGGATGCTATGTGTGAGTGTGGCGTTCAAAGGTGACGTAGACAGTAGAATATCAAACACTCTGAAAAGAACACTCTTTGCTGATACATTTCGATTTGCATTCTCTTGCCCTCCAATGTTCTTAAACAACTCTAAAGATAAACTATCACATTTGACCACTTCTGCGTGTATCTACCAATTCACTTACTCATATGGAGTGAGATGTGGGTCGTTTGATGCGTGCTTTATCTGAAAGACTCAATGAACATTATCCCACTTGGTTACGAAAAGGTAATAACAGACCAACAAGGAATGCTATAACTGTGAACATATAATCAACACTGGTCACTAAATTTACAGGGAGAATTCATTCAAAGTTATCTGTAACGTCAAAACAGGTCTCCCGTAAGCTGTAAGCTTCCGTATATTTTACAGTCCTGAAGCCTTAGAGATTCGAATTGGAAACCTAGATTTTTTTACACAAAATAAACTTCTTCATCATCTCCTTCTACCTTGGGTACAATTCCAGTTTTGACAGTTAGAATTATTTTGTTATTGATATTATTTTATGCATTTTCGTATGACATTTAGTGCCATCGTTTTCTTAAGTAACCTTCTGTTTACCCCTTTTAGCTGTTACATAATTTATTTTGATACCTGGCTCCATACTGTTTCATTAACATCTAATATTTTTTCTGGACGTATCCATATTACGTAACCCTGGTCGAAACTTATTAATCTTCACCCTCCTGGTCACACCTTTGATTATTCATCACATTTTTCGAAATATTTTGATGACGTAAACAATAATGGTAATTCTTGTTTGACAAACTTAATGTACACACACATACAAAACAATAATTATATATAAAGTTGCTACTGTGCAGCTGAGTGAATGAATTCGAGGAAAAGAGACTCTCCAATGAACTATTTGTTCTTATTTCTGTTATATTTGTTTGCTAATAGACTGGTTGTATCTATAATAAAGTGCGGTTGAATTTTGACTGTGTGCCTTCAAGGTCTGAATTGTATGATGAGGCCACAGCACAGGAGAATTTGAGAGAATTTCAGAAATCAAAATTCTTTAGATGCCAAATACCATATTATGGAAAGTAGTTATTTTCGTTCTGTTATTATTTATTGGAATACAGTGTGAACTGAAGGTGACAGGACCGATTTGATATTAATATTATCCCATGTACTGACAAACCTAATTTAGATATAAGAAATCAAGAACTGTGGTGTTTACCAGATCAGTTTTGAATGCATATGTCCATCATGGTATTAGGTAATCTTTGTGTGGCGAGTGATACTGATAAGATTTATTAGTAGTATATCGAGAGACGTTCAATGGCATAAAAACGTCGAATAGCATAGAGACACATTTGACTTCAAAGAAGGCAAATGATACATGGGAGACGTGAAAGGAACACAAAGAAATACAACATGAAGTCCAGAAGTACCACAACATAAAGATCTGTGCAAATGTTGCGTTGAAGATAAGGGATACATAATTTGGCTATATAGAGATACCAATTTCCGAATAAACACTCCTCTACCAAGTCTTCGCCCTCTACCATTACATTTGCAAGTAGTTTACACTTAATGGGAATTCAGATCACTAAAACTCCAGCTAACCACTGAGGTCTTTGGTTCTATCCTTTCGGACTGCAGCATCAAAGTCAATCGACTCCTCATGAAATCATTTTATCGTATGATTGGTGACTAATTAATAATACATCATAATTTAAAGCATGACGAGGTCTACAAAATTTCTAATTTCTTCTTAACAAGCAATGCACAGAGTAGATGTGTTCTGAAAAGAATTTTTAACCTATGCGTCTGTAGCTCTGATGCCTTGGAAGCAGAACCTGACCTCCTCAAAGAAATCTCCATCCAAAATGGATACTCACCAAGATTGATTGACAAGAATATCAAATCAAAAGCTCAGAGAAACAAAACATTACTTGTCCCAATAGTCTAATTGGAACCCCAGTCCACTAGTCTGACCTACGATAGGGGTCACTTAGACTATTGGAATATAAAAATTTAACTAGATCTAGAATGTCTGATCCTGCTTATTAAAAAAACCTAGAGAAAAGCTCAGCCTGTGCACTACATTCACTTGCATGTAATCACACAATAACGTGGGACAGGGTGAAGGTATTAGAAAGTAATATGGTGAGTTGAAGAGACAGAGGTTATTCACTGAAGCTGTTTTTGTCGAATGTACACCAAATATGTTCAATCGAAATGAAGCAAACCTATACCTGAGGTAAATAAAGTTGCAACAAACAACAAGAAGACAGATAGAAGGAAAAACACATATGTACAGTAAACCACGAAGCCGTGTGAATACGTTGATATGATTATGAGCAATAAATTCTGCTCGAAACGTCATCCAGTTAATAATACTGCATCACTGTGTGATATTTGAAATGAACTTATCTAATATGTAGAAAATTGCTTGTACCAAAACAGAAACTTTTCATGAACCTGGATTTCAAGGGACACTAAACCTGAGACATCTGTAACAGAAGAATTTCATCATCTTTGAGAAGAACATTCTTCGCAGCCACGTTGAGAATGGTGTTCTTCAGTCGTCCATTGGTCTACAGAAGCCTTAAGGACAAGATCTCGCATCTGACTAATTCTATATGCATATATCAGTCCATATGTGGCTGTGGAGCCAGGTACATTAGTTTTCCACGGTATCCTGTCTAAAAGTGTTCAAGAATGCTCTCCTGCATGATTGCAGAAAGATCGTAGTAGCTCTATAAGGAGTGCAATAATTGAACTCCTCGTCAACAATGATCATTCCATCTCAACAAACACCCGCTTCAAAGTAATCCACAAAATGAAGAACAATCTGCCAAAAACAATAAGCTGAAGTCCACTTTTCATGGCTGAAACTTTAGCCATTCAGAGAGAGAAAATTCTTTAGATTTCCTACGTCGTTTCGTATTTTCCATCGTTTCTGAGTATATCTTGATTGCAACTCGTCCGTTAAAATTATTCCCCCTATTACGTAACTTACGCACACTCAATTACACCTATACATTGACTAATATTGGCAATTATGTTATCATCTTGTGCGAAAAATAGGTTGTATAGAGATGCCAGTGTACAGCTTAGTGAATGAATTCGTCGAAAAGGGCCTCTTCTCTGAACTACTTCTTTTGTTTTCACTAATGTCTGGATGTGCATCGGTGGCACAGCGGTAGAGTGCTCGCCAACCACTCACGTGGTCCAGGGTTCGATTCCCGGACGACGCACTCCTAAACCTCGTTAAACTAGTAATAAGACTGGTAAAGAGGGAAGGTTGGGCATGAGACTAGCAACCGAAACTTCAAGCCTCTAGCTTGAAGCCCTATGTTCAACTGGGAACGTGAAGGAATAAAAAAATGTCTGGATGAGGGTTATTCATCAGTATCAACGAACCAATCATAGAAGGCTGTCTGTAATAAGTAGTGGAATGAAGGAAAACAATAGTAATCATTTTAAAAAATGTTATTTACTGAATTTTGCAAAAGAATATCATGTATGCAAATCTATGTACAGAATGTCAATGTAAAAATTTGAATATTCTCTTTTCGTGTTCCCTATGGCTTCTTACAATAGAATAGTAAAGGATAGTTTCAAGTGCTTCATAATCAGTGGTAGATTTTAGGAAACCGATTAGGGATAAATCATTCACTAGATAACTCATTCCTCGTCTTCTTCTTCTTAGAAAAAAGGAAATGTCAATCTGTATATTCGCGTTTATGACTCATCTATTGATTTTGCATTTATTTTACAGCACTTCTTGGTATTATTGTCGCCCATATCAGGGAAACAATGACCATCGATTGAAGTTTTGCTATCCATTGACAACTCTTCCGTGTGTATTATATTCACTCGATTAGTAGGAGATGAACTGTAGTTAACATTACTCGCAGTTGTATTATCATATGGACTCAATCTATCCAATAGGTTGACATTTTGAGTGAAAGTTGACGTTGTCATTTTTTTACTCGGCTGTTTCTGGAGGTATCGGTTCTTATTGAAATGAAAGTCACCGACGTCCATCTAAATAAGTAAAACAAAGAGTAATAGAAAAACTTTAGTGTAAATTCAAGTTGAAACTTTTAAAAATATAAATAAAAATACATTTTGTTTTAAACTGTCTCATCACTGTAACTTCATGCTTTGATATTAGTTTGTTTATTAGATGTATCACACAGTGAAACAGTATTATTTACTGGATGACACAGTTTCGAACACAATTTTTTGTTCATAATCATATCAATTATAATCACACGACTTCGAAACTTGAGTTTTATAGTTTTCTTTGTTCTCTCCTATTTGTCGTCGTTGGGGTAGTAGAATTTTCCAGATATCTGGGACAGGTGTTGAATCATTCATTATTACACGTATTTGCAGTTGATTCGATAAACAAAGCTTCTGTTATCAATCTCTCCCTCCACCCTGTGACATTAGATTTTAAAACTGTCATCCTATCCCATCCTATTGTATGGTTGTGTGTAATTGCATGTAGTGAGTAGTATAGCTGAAGTATTCTCTAGATTTCTTATCTTATTCGGGTCAACTAATCTAGATTTTGCTAGGTTTTTATGTTCAGCTAGTCTGATTGCACTTGTTCTACTAGTTTGACCTATGTATTTGACCTGACAATCATTGCAGTTAGTGTATTAGATAAACTAAATTGTTTTGTTTTAAAGGCTTCACAAGACTCTTTAACCGACAAAGCTTGTTACTAATTGAGTTTGTGGGTTTGAATGCCAGCCACTTTTATTCCTGCCTTGTTAAGAATTCTGCGTAAGGTTACATGCTTTGAGTTTGTGAAGTGTGAAGATAACGATACAAATACCAGCCAGGTCTCTGCTGTACGGAAGTGTATCCCATTGAAAACTTTCAACTCACTGTATACATCACAAGCTAGACATATTCATCGTTACTCTTACTGTACAGTTCATTAATACAAATGAAAATGAGTAAAGTCAAGCGTGTAGGGCAGATAATTCCACCAAATTATTAGTCTACAACTTCGTCATCATTCAAAATTCAGCACTGAACTTCCCTGCTTAAGTCAACAGGATATTCTGAAGGTAAATCATTAAACGCCTACATCATTTCTCACTCTGTCTTGTAACATTCGGTTGTTCATGTACTATGTCTAATTTGCCAATCACTTTTTCTGGGCTAACAGCAACGACCCAAATATTTCATCGTGAAAACATGGCTAGGAATGTAGAAAAGAATTATTCTGTATCAGTTAACAAGAAGCCTCTATATATAGACAAATACAATTCAGAGGTGATTCACTAAGAGAAATAATAACCAACATGTTGAGGAAGTTGATTCCAAGAACCTTTAACACTGGTAAGCTACAGCTTTCCACACGACCGATTGTCATTCCGAAACTGAAAGACGAAGTACCTAGGCTAGCCACTTTTAATTGCATTCACCAATTCTCAACTGTTATATTGCCTGTTGCTTGACTTGACTTGACGTTTTGTGCTCAGGAACTCCTACAGATATGACTAAATAAAGGTGTTGTAAATACCATCACCCTGTCCGAACAGGCTACAAATTAGGAGTGAATTGGTGGATGGTGACTTGCAGTGGAATCCAGGATGCAGATATGATAGAGAAGATTTGTAGCTCAGGTGGATGACACACAAAAACAACCAATCACGTTCAAGGTCACCGGGAGAGATGATTATTAATCTCGTGGAGAAATCTAAAAGCTCACTTCAAATTGAAGTATGCGCTGTAGATGCCACCTAGTAGGGTGATGAAGGCTTCTCAAACGAACTATCCAGCTCAGAGAACACAAACACACCAAAATTCAGGATTCGCATTTCGTCCTATTTCGGACTCGACAGGAAAATCTAAAATTAAACTAAATACGCTACAAAGTAAGCTAGCATCATAAGTCCTTTTCTGTCATCTATCGATTATTGAATAAATTGTCAAAGGCTTCTAAATACGGAACAATATAGACAGCATATGCCGTCGCAGTTGGCTTAAAATAACTGAAGCTTTGAGTGCAATGAGAAAGAAACAGGCCCAACCAGTATTGCTACTCAAGCCTGCTATCAAAACATAAATTCGTAAATTCTGAGTTACTTCCTTTAATTTATCTGACATTCATTTTGGCGTTATACTGATTCATACTGTCACTTACAGATTCTTTTGAAGTGTAATTTACCAGTAGCATCGATTCAATTTTCTTACCGGATTTACAAACATCACCCTGAGTGGTTAAGTAAGGGACAAACAAAATCCATTCACATCTGTATTCTATCTCATCTTGTGGATACAAAACACTAGAGTGATGTCAACGAGGCTTTCAAAGTCACTTACCGCATTCCAACTAATCTTAACTTCACCTTAACAGTTCGTCTACTACATATTCCTGAGGCCGTTGAGATCCACATTAAGAAACCTAACCTATGTGTTCAAAAGAAGCTGGTTCAGACACTGTCCTTACCTTGGCCATCAAGGTTCTAATGATCCTCAATTTTTGTGGAAATTTCCTTAATTTTATTTGATATTCTATTTGTTATTATATTTTTATGCTTATTATAATTTATGCATCTTTAGTGAACTGTAATGCCAATGATCTTACTTAACAGATTGAAATTATTTTAAAAAAAAACACCAAAACACCAATTATTCTGGAATATTCTGTGTATATAAACATATAATTGTAGAACCAGAAGAGGAAATTATCAAAAAGGATATTCTTTGCTCAATTATTTTGTTTTTTTCTAAATGCCTGAATGAATATTTTCGCTAGATTCAATTTTATTTAAAACATCAGTGATATTAATTACGATAATTCTTTAATTATTATGGATAAATAACTGTATAACCTGGTGACTAGCTTATTTATGGAATTTTTCCACAAGCAAAGACAAAATGAAATCAAGCACGTAAGAGAAATCGTTTCCAAGTTCACAGTTTGCAGAGATTGAATCCGTCTCATCAGAAAGCAGCATAAGTTGTAGAAACAATTTTTTTAAACCAAGAGGCCTAGGCCTTCTTTTTACGGTAGTACAACAGAGGCTGTGAATTCGATATTGTTTTTGTTATTTTTGTCATTCGCATGACTGATCTTTTTTTTTCCATGGGTTCTCATACATTCATCAATACATTCTGATGTGGCTGTGTTCTCTGAGCTGGATAGTTAATTTGCGAAGCTGTCATCACCCTACTAGGTGATATCTTTAGCGCATACTTCAATTTGAAGTGAGCTTTTAGATTTCTCCACGAGTTTATCAATCATCTCTCCTGGCGACCTTGGACGTGATTGGTCGTTTTTGTGTGTTTTCACATTGGCCAAAGTGGACGTCCCTTTCGTCTTCGTATCCACGAGCATAAGATAGCTGTCAAAAGACACGATATCCACTCCCTCATATCACTACATACAGACAACCATGGATATCAATTCGACTGGAACAACGTTCAAATATAAGACAGAGGAAACAACAAGAATTCTAGAGAATTTTTAGAAGCTTGGCATTCCAGTGAATCATCAATCAATAGACACATCAAGATAGACAAAATTTATCAACCGATAAGAAAGAAACCTCACATACAAAGGGTCAAAGTCCAAGTCAAAGAAAGAATGAGTGACAATACAAGTAGCCTAGAAGGTGTGAAAACACACAAAAACGACCAATCACGTCCAAGGTCGCCAGGAGAGATGATTGATAAACTCGTGGAGAAATCTAAAAGCTCACTTCAAATTGAAGTATGCGCTAAAGATATCACCTAGTAGGGTGATGACAGCTTCGCAAATTAACTATCCAGCTCAGAGAACACAGCCACATTAAAATCATCCACCTGAGCTACAAATCTTCTCTATCATACCAATACATTCTGGTAGATAATTAGGCAGAATTTTTTCTGGTGTTTTCTTTATTTTTCCGATTCTATCAATTCAATCTCCTAACTTACTTGTTAGGCTGCTGGCCTGATTATACAAACATTTAACAAATTCCTTGTTGATATTAGATGTTTGGAGGCAGTCAGCAGGAAGTCTACGACCTAGGTTTCCTACTGGTTTGGACTCATCAGCAAAACGTATCTGCAACCTTCAGATTCAAACTCGCGTCACCCAATACTGCAGTCAGAGACCTTGCCACTAAGCCATCTGGGCCCGTAAAGGACCTTCTGTAGGACTGTCTTGGATACTTTGATTGGACACTAGTAACTAATGTGATGTATCTAGTCCTTTAGAGATACGCTTAGCTAACGAAAACCAATTAGTAAGAAACCTAGGTCAAGCAAGGCTTCCTGCCGATTGCCGCCAACCGTCTAATACCAACAATTCAAAGTGTACCGTAATGGCGAGCCACCACCTAGAATGGTGGCTACATTGCTAATATGACTGGCAGAATTCAATCTGCACTAAACAAAGGACTAAACACATCACACTAGTTACTAGTGTCCTATAAAAAAATCTATCTTTACCGATTCTGGATGGGATGAATTAAATCATGAGGCCATGTGACTAAGCGATATGATTATGAGCAGTAAACTCTTTATGAAACGTCATCTAGTTATTGATACTGCATCACTGTGTGTTAGTTCAAATAAACCTATCTAATATGAAATAACATTCTACTACAATACCCAAGTACTTCAGTTACATTAAAGGTTACATTGTCAAACTACGAAAGAAGGGCAACTTAGGCCCCTTCAAGAACTGACGTGGAATCAAGCTGTCGTTCATGCCAAGCAGAATATCAGGTCGCGTCATCCTGAAGAGACTAAAAGACGCATTGGTTGCAGAACTCTGTTCCGAACAAGCTGGATTACAGAAAAGCAGGTTATGTGTATCATCATCGAACAAAGCAAAGAACGGCAGTCAAATCTTTGCCTCCACTTCATCGAATTTGAAAATGCGTTGACCGTTAGGTGGTGTGGAAACTGCCTCAGCATTAAGGAGTTTGGAAGTCTGCTGCACTCAGGTAGCAAAAAGAACAACATCTGGATTTTTAGAAACTAGTGGATGGGAAACTTGGCGCTTCATAAAAAGCATTTCCAACAGCCTGCTGAAGACTTTTATCAAGAGTTACCTTCACTAGCTTCATCCTGAAGATCAGATGACCTGCTAGGAAGGATAAGCGAAGAGAAATTTTAGGAATGAACCAACCCAGAACCTTTTGCTCAACAGTGAGTGAGGAGAAGATGGAAATGGACGGATACAAGTTGAAGAGATCGTCAGATGACATCACGCACCAGGTAGAACCCCGATTGGAACCTGAATGGGAAACGACAAACTGGGTGTTCAAGGGTTTTAAGTAAGAGATCATATAATGAGGAGATGAGAGCCAGTGGGGAATCTTGAAGCCAGGAGGTCGTTTCACAAGCCATCGGGTTGGGTTTCGATGGTTGAATGGTCTATGAGTTTGTCTTGTAGTTGGAAGGTCCTGGGTTCAAATCCCAGCGGGTGCCTACTGCTGGAGATTTATCAATTGGTACGAAACAACAATCCAGTACTCCTTGCTGGTTTTCCAGTGGTTCTCTAATCGATGCCGGCTGATGACCAAACCTGTAACCAGTGAAATCCATGGAGACTTACACCATCGAAGATGTAAAGTCACTACTCTTTAACCTGATGGCTCATATTCCTATCAGTATCTGTGTAACTGTTAGTGCATTCTAAAGATCTATGCGACTTCACTGGAACCGCTTTTGTTATTAAACTTCGGGATCGAACGTATAAACATATTAAAACCAAATTATTCATAACATTTTGAATATCTGAAACTGGTTTCCACGTCTGAAACACTATAGATACTTGCCATGAATTCCCAAGCACATTTCCAGTCACTTAGTCTTTTAAATTTCAATTAGGAATGCAATCATTAATACTGCTGATTCTGTTTTCTCATCTACTTTTCCTCCACAATTAGTAAAGACAAATTGACAAATTAATTCCAATAAAATAAAATCAGCGCACTTGTTATGTATACTTTTTGAATAGATAGATAGATAGTTAGATAGATAGATAGAAAGTTGTAGTGTGCTTGAGGGAGAAAAAAAGTCAATGTAAACATTTTAATGACTATATTCGATCACTTTTGACAGTCAAAATAGAGAGAGAGAGAGAAGGAAAAAGCGACTATCATATGGAAATGATAAATTATCGTTTAGAAAAAAATAGGTTTTTACTTCATTTTGAGAAAAGAACTCATGAAGCGATGAGTACCAGAATGAATTTGTAGGCTTTCCCGTCTTATTTGACAAAATTTGCATAATTATGGTGAGTAGTAGTAGTAGTATGATAGGAAAAATAATAGAATAATTAGAATAGCTTAAACTAAATTAAATTCAATTAACGTGAATCCATACACACGTAAATTTATTTCTTACAGACACATATTCCCGGTTCTGAAACCAATAATCACTACACAAAACCTAGTGAGGAGGAACAAACATGAGAGAACCAGGCAGGCAGGCTTTAGACCAGGATGAGGGTGTATTGATCATATCTTCACCCTTCGACAGATTCTGGAACATTGGCATACTTACCGACGTCCAAAAATTGTCATATTTTTTGACCTAAAGGAGGCATTCAATTCTGTCGACCGAGAGGTACTATGGCGATGTTTGGCTGTAAAAGGAATGCCGAGAAAATACATGGCAATGATCAAGGCACTCTACTCGAACTCATGCAGCCAGGTGACAGCTAACAGCAAGTTGTCCATCAAGGATGACCACCATCCCCATCTCTATTCAATTTCACCTTAGATATACTAATAGCATTAACCCTAAGTGACTTCAGCGATTCAGGGACTGACTTGTTACCTGGGAATAATCTCGTTGACTTAGAATGTGCAGACGATATAGTCCTTCTCCTAGGTGATGATGCTGATAAAATGCAGAGTCTTCTGAACACCTTGAGCTGCAATCTACGAATGTTTGGCATGCGATTCTCCCCTCTGTCAAATGTAAGATGATGCTACAGGACTGGACTACATTGAATCCTAGCTTAGAAATAGGGAGTGAAGTGGTAGACCGTGTTGACCTAGTTGGGGTCCTCGAGACGGTAAACACTAATGGCTGGAGACAGTTTGTGATATGGCTCAAAACCGTTCTTAATGGCACAGATAAATTCACCCTTTGTGATTTATCATATCCAATAAAACTATATTGTTCTTCGATATTACTATTCTTTTTCGCTTATATCTCTGTTTACTGTCTCGGTTTTGCAAATACTTTCACTTTCTTCCCTTGCTTTGTGTCATAGATGGAGTGTGGCAACTTGAACTGCTGCACATCGGTGCAAAGTTCTATGTTGAAACCAGTCAGTCAGTCAGTGATTCAAGGAAAGAGTAGTCTCAGGAATTCAAGTCTTCATATTTAGTCGATTCCTAGGCAAAATGTTTCATCTTATCTTCTGCATTAAGAAGTTAAGACACTCAGGTGTCACTCAAACTCTACTTTCATAGTCTCTTAACTCCTGAATCTTCCATATTGTTCTTTGTTGCTCCCCCTTAGTTATTCCTGGGCTTTTCCAGAAGAAATTATGTGAAATTGCGAAGGGTATTAAAGGTTGTCACTAGGGCATGTCATGTTCCACTGAGTCAGCCCGTAACTGTTATAGTCGATAGACATCTGAACTCATGAGAGAAATTGCATAAATTCATATTATCTTACTCTCATCGCCCTCTTCATTAACAACTCCCCACCCCCATCTCATCAGGTGTGACTAGAAGCCATCACATAAGATTATATGCTGGCATAACTAAGCACAAAACGTCAATGAGACTCTATTCTGCCCGTGATCTTTGTCATGGGGAAAGTGTTATACATGAAACTTATCAATTACTATCTAATTATTAAGATATATGGTTTTTTGACCTTGTAATTTATGGTGACACTGTGGTAAGAGGTGGCTGCGAACAAGCCAAAATTGTAAACAAAAATTTACGTCAGAGTTATGACCGGAATCAGGGTCATGAGAAAAAAAACAATAACAAAGCTTAACTTTGAGGAACTCACCAACCAATCACAGCGGAGTTAATGTATGAGAATATGATTCGCATATTTGTGCCTTAATATTCTGAGAAACGGCCGCAAGAAGTACAGAATAACTTTCAGAGAGAAAACAATCAATCAGAAGACGTTGCTTCTCCTCTGACAATAATGTACATAAAAATCCATAAATATCTGTTGATTTTCTCAAAAGACGATCTGCTGTCTGGCTGTTGTCTTCTGTCCTTACAACACTATTTCTGTTATCTTATAATTTCATTTATTATTGTCATCGTTATCATTTTTACACTTCAGAAATATTTCCGAATTTATTGTTACTGCTCATGGCAAAGCAGTTGTTATTATCAGTTAAGGTTAACTACACAAAGTAGTGCTTTTCATTATTGAGTAAATTAAATGCAATATTTTACCAAATGCTGAGAATTACATGCTGTATTATGAACGCTGTTTGGGATAAAACAATCCTTTATTATTATCATCATTATTGTATCACATACAGGCAGATTCCCGAAGAAGACTTATTTTAAGTTACAGTGATTGTAAACTAAGGCTCTAACGCATTACAAAAATAATTTATACAGAATGACAATAATAATCACTTCAGTATTTGTTGATACGAGTTTGCCCATGGATTGATATCATTTAGAGGAACATTGAAAATCAGGGAATACTCGACAAAGGTTTCATGCTAGTTTGAGAATCAGCTGCAGTACGCACTCATCACCAGGGTTCGAAACCAGGATCTTCCGGTTAGAAGGCAAGCTGGCTCATATACTACTGAGCCACTGGGACCCGATTCAGTGGCCAGCCCATGAATTCTAACTTCTAACAATTCGTGATGCTTTTAGCGCAACCGCCAACCAATGTCATCGATGGGAACTCCATCCTCACACTTGAATTAATGGACCTCACTGGTCAAGACTTCTCACTAGAACTCCAGGAAACTCCGTCCTGTAGCAAGTTACTAGCGAGCATCAGACTAATATTTAAGAATTCGTTTGTAAGGTGGTGGTAGCGCTGAATCACGAGTCGGTCGAAGTTAGATTTCATGGGCTGGTACACGAGTCAGCGTGCCTTGTAACCTAAAGGTCCTGGTTTCAAACCCTGGCCGTGTGTGCGTGTTGCTGTTTATTCCCAAACTAGGATGAAACAGCTGTCCAGTACTCCTTGGCTGGTTTTCAATGGTTCTCTAACTGATATCTATCCATGGTTAAACTCGTATAAACAAATCTAATCCTTACAAACCAACTCTTGAAAACTTCAATATTTGTTAATTTCTGCTAATCGTGTAGCCTTGTAAGTGTTCAGCAGTTTCTCCGAAAAGGAATTGAAAATACTCGAGTATTTACCATCATAACTGGTTATATAGCGAGTACTATTACTGCTATTACTTAGATGGATTATAACCAGTTAAACAAGGCTAAAATAGATATAATGGAGAGGATTTGTGGCTGAGGTGAATGGTTTTGGTGTAGATGTATTCTCTGAGCTGGATGGTTTAGTTGCGCAGTTCTCCTGTTACTTTTCGTTGGGGACTTTCAATCTGGTTAGTTGGATTAAGGGTAGATTTCTTTCGACGAAGATTTTTCTATACTCATTTTTTCAAAAGATGGTCATAAGATATTTTTCTTCCATTTTCTTCAAAATAAAAGTGCGTCAATGCATCTTGACTCTCTTGAATAATATCTGTGTCCGAATCTTTTTGTCTGCCATCGAGATGTTGTTATTGTAAGTGAGTATTTGATTTTCCGCATACTGGAGTTCCTAATTTTCCTGTAGTTGTTATCTTGACTAGGATATCTTCAACGACATAAAATTCACGACAGAAGAGGAATCCGAAGACAAAATTCCAATTTTAGACATCTTAGTTAAGACAACAACCACAGGAAAATTAGGAATTTCAGTATGCAGAAAATCAAATACTCAATTGTAATATCAACATCCTGATAGCAGACAAAAAGAGTTGCACGCAAACATTATTCAAGAGGGTCAAGATGCACTGACGCACTTCTACCTTGAGGAAAATAGAAGGCAAATATCTTATGGATGTCTTCCAAAAAAGTGGCTATCCACGAAACTTCGTCGAAAGAAATCTACCCTTAACGCGACCGACCAGATCAAAAGTCCCGAATAAAAGCAGCAGAAGAATTGCGCAACTAAACCATCTAGCTCAGAGAACAAAATTACACTAAAATTAAAGCTTAAATAATACACAAGAGGGAATTTAAAACCTTTCCCTTTTACCTTATATAATTTGTACCGAAAGTGCTGGACAGTGAAACTACTGTCTCTTCGAAAGCTCTGACATCAGGGGTTTGGAGTGATACACAAAGGATCAATTCATCGCAGTTACTTTACCCATTTTTGAAGACTAGTTTAGAACGTTGTTTCTGAAAGCCACAGAAGTAGTTATATATATATATATATATCCATGTTTTCCCATGCATTCCAATATTATACAATCTGGGTTAGAAAAATTTGCACACGTACATATCTTTGTAGTATAAATTATGAAGTGGGCTAAAATACAGTTTTTCGAAAGAGATTGATCAATTTTGTAGGTCAAAGCTATCTCACAATTGGGAAGTATTCAGTTAACAGATAAGATCTCTCAAATAAAGGTCAGCTGTCGAAATGGTAGTTACCAATTTTCATGATTAATGCTTAAAAGGTGTTGATTATTAAGTGAATGACTGAAGTCTTTTCTACTACAGATCGATTACTGTTCGGATAAACAACAATAATTTATTTTACATTCCAAGTGTGGGAAATCGGACTTCAAGTTCCAGTGGCATTAATGTTTCTACGACGTGTGGTATGTAGCTTCAAACTCAATCTTCACTTCTTCTCTGGCTTACTACCGGCTAGGTGAGGTTCAGAGGCACCTTAGCCAAGGATCGAACCCAGGACCATATTCGTGCGACCTACTGTAAATATTATTATTGTTCCCTTGGGTTCCTAGTGGAACATAGGGCTTCAACTGCACGTCTCCACTTGACTCTGTCTTCTGCTGTACTTTCCACCTGCATCCATGTTAATTCATATTGTTTCAGTTCCTGTTCACACGATCTCCTCCATGTCACACTTGGACATCCCACTCGCCGCTTCCCTTTCGGGTTCCACTCGAGTACTGGCCTGATGAGCGATGTCACCCAGTGGCCTCCTCAGCGAGTGTCCAATCCATCTCCACTTTCTCCTGCATATTTGTTCAACGATTGGTTCTTGTCTCGTTTGTTCCCATAGTTTCTTGTTGGGGATTCTTTCCAGTCATCTGATCTTTAGTATAGAACGAAGACAGCTGTTGATAAAGGTCTGCAACCTGTTGGAAATATTCTTGGTGACTCGCCAAATTTCTGATCCATATAGCAAAACTGACTGACTTGACGTTTGTATTGAAAATCCGAATTTTGTTGTTGATGCTGAGTTGAGTGACCAAGATTTCCAGATTGATGAATGTGTTTTTTGTTGCCTTCCCGATTCTCGATTTGACATCCTCGTCCGTTCCTCCTGTAGTTGAGACAATGCTCCCTAGATAAGTGAATGAAGTGACCTCTTTCAAATCCCTCCCGTTGATGGTGATTGGCGCTGAATGTTGCTGCTGTTGTTGTTGCTGGTTGGTTATTTCCGTGACATCCGTCTTGTCTATGTTTACCTGCAGTCCTGTCTTTGCTTCTTCTTCGACCAGTTTGTCGGTTTTCGCTTGTAAGTCTTCGATCTTGTGTAACATCAAGCATAAATCATCTGCAAAATCCAGGTATTCTAGGTCCTTCACGCCGGTCTAGGATATCCCTGTTTTCTCGTTTCCCACTGTCTGACGCATAATCCAGTTCACCACAATTAGGAATATCGTTGGAGATTATAAGCACCCTTGTCTGACTCGTGTGTTTACTCCAAACGCCTCGCTGAATTTTCCGTTGTGGAATACTTGACATGTGCCGTTGTCGTACAGCTGTTGAATAAGGTTGATGAATATTTGGGGTACGCCGTAGTACTTGAGTAGTTTCCAAATTACTTCGTGGTCAACGCTGTCGAAGGCACTGTAAATATTAGGATAGATCCACAAAAAACAGGTTTGTCACGGAAACGAAGTTATTTCGTTCCCATTTTATGCAACAAATAGAATTGATGTATAAAACTATAGGGAAAATCGGATAACTATTTCTGGAAAAGAAATGGAACAGACGAGTTTTTGTCGTATTACTCTATTATCCATCAAGTGCAAATCGATTTCAATCATTGTATAATGAATAAATAAATAAACAATATAATATAATATAAAATAACATAACATAATTGGTTTTGTGAAGAGGTTTGTTTGTGGGGAAATACATATTTACCTTCAGTTGGACAAATTTCCTTCCCCGCTGCGAAATGAATTAGTTTACCTTACTTGGGAATCACTTCACTTCAATGAAAATACTGTTTAAGTATGAAAATAGCCAGTGATTATTAAATGGTTCGTTGTTTTTTTACAAAAATGGAAATAATACTTGGGCAGTAAGAATGTCTGGAAAATATCTGAATACTTCAGATTTCATTCATATATATACATATATATGTCAATGAACGTGAACATTGAACGTTTGTTTATTGGAACTGGTAGCCATTGGTGGGCAATTCGAAGACGCGAATGGTTCGATCGTGTGCAAGTTCGAAGAAGACGAAAGAATACGAATAAAAGTACCTTATAATTTCGTATAAAACATTTGTTTAAAGACTTGTATTAGTCTTTACTTTAATTACCAGACAATATAACTTCCTTCAAACGAATACTGGTGCTTTGGAGTTAAAGTCGAGAAAGATACATAGTAATTATCGGTGCAGAGCGTCTTCGTTACAAAAGGAACTTAGGGCTAAGTTCTTTGACAATATATGTACATATATATACAGATATATATGCATGTTTGACTTTTCTACAGTTATTCATAGATGCTATCAAGAACGAAATCAAGGAAGCTAATTCCATCTGGATCAATGAATATGATAAGCTTTGCATAAAACTGCGTACTACTAATTGACTGAGATGAGTAGTATCTGAATACCATTCATATCAACCATTAGTGCTGGCTGGCCAGATCGAGGGGATCTAAACACTGGACGGCTGTTCCGCTCGTTTGGGATTGAGATCGCCTCGATATGGCTGGCAAGCTCTACTGATTGATATGGGTGGTATACAACTAACTACTCATTTCAATCAATCAGTAGTATGTATAGTTTTATGCAAATTTGTTTGCTTTCTTGATTACCACCATTTATGGTATCAAGCAGATCACATAGTGTGATCTAAACAATGATTTCCAAAGGAAACTGCAGTGGAATTTCACCACTCAGAGAGTGCAAAAATTTGCAAATTGCTAACCGATTTGTCTACTGTGAATTATGACCTATGATAGGCTTTATAGGAGAGAACTAACATGAGTTCACTTGTCGAGGTCATCACTACCAATTTAAATATACAGCCAAACATGTTAGCACCCCCAACGCACAATACCTGAGATATATAATATCAATTTATTTGAAGCATTTTGGAAAGATTGATTTACGCCATAGTGTCATTCAAAGCAAAGCCGAAATATATTTTCAAATTTTCGAGTATCACTTCGTGTCTACTATATATGATACAATGCTACAGAACTGAAGTGCATCAGCCCCTAGTTTATAAAATTTTATTGATTGCACTAAAAATCTTCACGTATTTGAGAATTCGCATCAGTGGATAACTTGTTGAAACAGTTAGCGTGTAGACAATAGACCTGTCAGCTTGTTTCAACTGTAAAAATAGAAGCATTTCCGATTACCAATTAAAAGATGTCTGGTGCGCTTTCTCTTGCTTCACAGATTTGAAACATGATTCCTTAAGTTAGATACAAAAGATATAGATATCAGCACACCTTAAATTGCACACCTTATTGCTGCCACGTTAAACTTTAAGCACCACTAACTACCAGTCAGTAAATGACCTTGAATGGCCCAATGAGTTTCATCCACGTGTGTTGAAGGTCCTATTCCTCTTCATCCGAGTCAAATGGTAGGGAAGGTAAGCTGATGATTCTAATATTTCGTAGAAACATTTTTTGCCAGGCCCCACTTGTAGTTAAACCAGATTTTGTATATTTATAGTTTCTTTTTTATTTATTTATTATTTTTGATTACAGCTTGATGCCACACCGTATTTTCAGAAAAAGTATGGAATTTTCAGCATGGATATCGGTAGCCCAAATTTTGCAGGCCGACCATAGATATCGGGTTGGCAGGGGATCGAACCCCGTACCATGTGCATAGTCGGCGAGGGTCCTAACCACTGTGCCACAAACAGTTCAGTGGTACCAACACTGCAGAGATATCGTGTCATGGAAAATGGAGAGAATTACTTCGTTACTAGCAGGAGAAGGTGTCATCGTACACGTGGATGAGTGGAAAGGTTATAACTACCTGTCATCCCTTGGATATATTCACCACAGAGTGAACCATTCTAATGATGTCGGGGATCCTACTACAGGGACATACATCACTTCTATAGAAGGCTTTGAGGAAGATTAAAAACAAGATTGGAGCCATTTATGAATGTCGAACGAATGTCATTTATAGTCATTTAGATGAATATATGTATAGAATTTGTTGTAACGTTCTAACTGATACCCCAATGCTCAACTGTTAGATGCTTTTACCACATGTCAGAGAAAAGTATCCTATGAAACATTTTTGTTCATTTTCTCCATAAATATATATTTTCGATAACCAAAAATGCCTCTTTCGTGTGATTGGTTCTTTGAAGGTCATTCGCTGATTGGTTGTTAGTGATGCTTAGAGTTTAACTTTGCCCTTATTGCAATAGCTGTACGATTAATATTCAGGTCAAATATTGAGTTTTCAGCCCTGAAAGCAAGACAGCTAACTGAAATTACTTCAAAAGATGTCACGCAATTCACGCGACTATATTTCATTATGTTATTTATAGTCAGTTGATTCTGACAAATAGTTTCAGGTTGTCAAGCCAAAAGGTGACGTCAGTCCATATTATTTCTATCTACGAGTCATTTGTATAGACTCCTTTGTTTGGGTGCTTGAGGTGTCTCATTTGTGTTAATGCCAGTTAAATCATTTTTCCCCTAAATTCTGCTATGACACGAACTACGACCTAGTAAACTATGAGCGAATACTAACTTAATGCGCTGACTAATCTGCCCTAATCGCACGTCAACATTATCGACAATAACATCGCTGACACGCGAAGACAAAAAGAAAACGCTAGACGTCGATAAGGGAGCTTTTACTGTCTGAAACAACAGTCAAATACTAGACAGAGACTCTGTATATATACAGCTAGAATAACCTTAAAAGTGCAGTAATTCAGTGATGCAATGAAAGTAATAACAGCCAAAAGGAATCCTCGATTTCTACCTCATGACCCATGTCGAGAAGATATCTAGTAATAGCGCTGCTATAAGAGTTTGTTCCCTTGATACGTAGGCTTTCTGGCACATGTTCAGAAAATCGGAGGTGTGCCCTTCTTTCTGTTCTCTCAATGTAACTGCTCCCGCAGATACACGTAAATTTGTATACACAGTTGGAGTTAACAAATTTACGTGTATCTGCGGGAGCAGTTACTTTGGGAGAACAGAAAGAAGGGCACATCTCCGATTTTCTGAACATGTGCCAGGAAGCCTACATCTCAAGGGAACAAACTCTTATAGCAACGCAAAAGGAATCCGGCAATCCAAATAGAGGGGAAAACAAAGGGCTCACGCCAGTGCGTGATAACTGCTTCAAATAGCTATTTTAAGTTTCTAGACAAAATTAGACAAATCTAGGTGTATATAACACATATACGCCTGCTCCTTCTCTACCTTATTTCTTTTGCGTATATGCTTCGCCAGGAAATACGGTGCCTGCCATGCGGGTGACTGTAAACTATAGTAGCCTAAAAGAAAACTACCTAATGAACGGATTGATGACCTTGACGAATTTTTGCACAGAAATCGGTTTAACCTGATTATGAGGACTCCTGTAAGAAATTAGGAGGTTTTCTTGTAACATATACAAGAATACGATACTATGTAACCTTTTTTAACCTTACATCACTTGTATATTGACGTTTATTTCAAATTACGCACTTCTACTTCCGACGCATCTGATTGGTCACTAGAGGTAGTTTCATTTTACGCTGCTATAGGTCTAGAGTCACCGCTATGCATTTAGTATTTCGAAGTGAAAATAATTAACCTCTTCTATTACTCGGTAATACATCATATCGTTAGTTTTATTTTAGTTTGAATATTACTGCATGAAGATGTTTGAGTAAAATTTATTAAGATTTTATCTTTTTCATTATTTACTTGACATTAACAGGGTCATTTGTTAGCTTGAGACAAAAGAAAACGGAAATGCAGGCACTCTCTTAGAATGTTGATGTGCTACCAAACAGTTCTGGAAAAATTTTAAAAAATAGGCTTGTTGATTAATTAGGCTACGTAGTTGTTATTACATGCATTTCTCTTGTTCTCTTAGACTAACTCTGATGCTTACCACTGTGATACGACATGGAATGAAAGGGTTTGTAAAAATTATGATAACCTTATATGAACCAAATTGTTCTCAGAGGGAGCTAATAATAACAAAAGAGGTAAATATCTCTTTCAATAAAGACTTGAAAATCACTTAGTGCTCAGGTAATTAATTTTCAGAATGTCTTAATTTCTGAAACTAATATTAATGGGAGCTGAGAGGTTAGTAATTAAACTGTTGAATTTGCAATTCTGGCAAATGTCCATTTATCAAGTACGAGTCAATAGGTTAAATTACACTAATTCATATTACTTTTGGTGCTTATATCGGAATAATTGTTTGGAAAGTCTATTCTGGACGATATACTTAGGATATTGATGCTTATTTAGATATTTCAGCTAGCATAATAATAACTTTCCTTTATTTCTTAGACGCTTTATCATTGTTCCGATGTTTGTATATCATCGACCCACTTAATCCTTATTATGTTTCTTCGTTCATGTTTAATCTCTAATTGTAAAACTTCTCTTTGGGTTTGTGTGATGATATTGATAATCTGTTATCTTTCGACTGCCATTTTGTCTGAGTGGGTTGACGTCGTTCTGACCTTGGAGTGTCTGTGAGAACTGTTTGGTGTGTGATTCTTTCTGAAAGGGTTCTGATAGCACCTTGTTGGGTGTATTCTTCTCGATTTTCAAGTGCTTTCCATGGCCGATTTTCTGTCAACTAATTTTTTTTCTACGGCACTTGTTTTGCACTGGAGGATCCTGTGACCTGTGAAGCTGCATAATGGCATTTTGAGGAGTAATTTTGAGTTTTTCATATTTTATTATTGTTAAATATTGCTGTAGATTTTATACTGAATAACTGACTTTTTACTGTTGTCACGTGGTTTATGTACTGAGTGTAACTAAAGGAAGTTTTGGTTGACTAGCTATGCAGTAGAGTGCAAAGTTTGGTTTCCAGCGTTCAGACCACAACACTTTGGTTTTGGTCGTTAAATTAACTCCTTTGGTTACTGAAACCCAACCCAATTGAAACATAAAATGACCATTCATGCAAATTATTCTCCCCAGGAATCGATTCAATAGTAACTTAGTGAAGATAAGGATATCTACAGAGGTTGCAGTGTTTAATGATATTATAAGGACTTAAAGAATAACTTTTTTTGAAAATAATTCCAGCCGGATAACTCAGATGCATAGCAAGAATCACAAGTCATCGTAATTGCATTTAAATTCACATGCTTAACACTTTTTAAAATTTCAAGTCTGATCATGGACTGATATCAGTTAGAGAACCATTGAAAGCCAGGGAGTACCGCACAGCTATTTCGTCCTATTTTGGGTTAGTTTGCATTCATTCAAAGCAAAGATGAAGCAACAAACACTTGTGGTCAGAATAAATGGATAACTTTTCAAAACTTAGTATTCTGTGTAACCAATAGTGTCGAAGTCACACTGACCTGCAGGGTGAAAATAAAAGGTATGGTTAACTTGAATATTTTTCCGAAATTTCTTCTAAAATCAAATGAGAATTATACTGAAACACCACTAGTTTGTTAGACATCCTTCACATTGATGTAGTGCTGAATTGAAAAATAACACACCTTTCTGAAACTCCTTTTAAAAATTTTTAGTGGGATTGTAGTACTGAAAGACATGCAGGCAGTGATTTTATTGAAATACAAACGCAATCTAATAAAGTGCTTGGTCCACAAAGCAAGGGAGATTTGCTCGGATGAATGTCTTGACGAGGAACGTAAAAATATTAAACGGTTGCTAAGTGAGAATGGTTATCCCAAAAAGTTTGTTGATAAGAATATGGATCTGAAACCAAAATAGCCCAAGTTACCAACAGCTCCAAAAAAGGCCTTGTTCTTACAGATGCAGTTCGTAGGAGACAACACCAGTGAGAAACTAGCACAGCGCCTTAGAAATGCAGTAAAAAGAGCATTCCCTGCTGCTCAATTACGCTGTATCTTTAAAACCACTCCTCTTCTGCGTTCGGGAATAAAAGACAAACTTCCTAATTTCGTCTCTTCCATGTGTATATACCAATTTAACTGCTCCTGTGGAGCCAGTTACATAGGCCGTACAATTAGGCGTGTTTCGCGTCGAATTTCCGAACATCACCCTGCCTGGTTAAGCAAAGGTCAGACAAAATCTATTCCCAGCGCTATTCTGGCGCATCTTGTGGAGACAGAACATAAGATTGACGTTAATCATGCTTTCAGGATCACTTACCGCATACCTACGAATCTCAATTTGACTTTAAGAGTTCGACTTCTAAATACTGCTGAGGCTGTTGGGATCCATATTGAGAAGCCTAATTTATGCACCCAAAAGAAATTAGTTCAGTCATTATCATTACCTTGGCAATCCAGGTTTGAATAATCCAGAATATTTGTGAAATTTCCCTGATTTTGGTTGATATTCTATTCGCTATTATATCTTTATCATTATTATTATTATTATTATAATTTAAGCATCTTTAATGAACTTTAATTCCCTCGGTATTACTTTACAAATCGATATTATTTAAAAAACGCTAACATTGTTATTAACTACTAATTTAAAATATTCTGTGTATATAAACATATATAATTGTAGAGCCTGGAAGAGGAATTTATCGAAAAGAATATTCTTTGCTCGATTATTTTGTGTTTTATAGATGTCTGAATGAATATTTTTGCTATTCTTTAAAATGCAGAAATAGTAGCAATGAAATATCATTCGCGCAACTGCAACTACTGATGAGTAGGCAGATGACAAACAAAATAATTTTATGTCCAGAACCTTGATTTCTAGGCATTCTGTGTATATTTCCTTTAGGATGCGGAAACTTCGTCTTTATTTGAACTATTCACTGTTTTGGCCAAACATATGCACTAAATATTGAATGGGATGTTTTGATTCTGTGACCCAGTTAAATCAGTGGTCGGACAAATTTTCCATTTCTTATTGCTTTAATCATTTAATTGTGTTTTTGCATCAGTTGTATTAATACACCATCATGCCATGTACTGCAGAATAGTATCTTAATTGAAGATCTAGTCAGAAGGGTTGATAGTTTGTAATTTAGACATTCTGAGAGTATTTGTACTGTATGCTAACATATTTCCATAAATAAAGCTGTTATTATCATCATATTAGAAGGACATTCAGTGTTCAACGAGTGGGATGGAATGCACTGGTTCGTGAACCCAAACTTCGTGATATAACACCACTGTCTCTCATAGTCGCCTCTATCGATGGTAAAATACATATTTAACAGTTTGAAAAAATTTGGGCATTGGGTATATGATATTCATTATAATAAAGGTGTTTTGTATTTCCCAATGAATGAAAAGCAATATTGTTTTGTTTTTCATTCATTGGGAAATACAAAAGCCTTTATTATAATGGGTAAAACACACAGTAAATTAATTTAAGGTCAAGTAAGTACAGATACCAAAAATAGTTGACACTGCGCACGTAGTTAGTCGGTAGAAATTAAATTCTAGCCATAGAAAGTGAACTTAAACCTAGATATTAGTGCTAAATATACATCACAGTACAGAAAATATCTAACAGACGAGAAGCAACTTTTAAACTACTTTTATTGTTCATACCACCTTTGTATTACTGATTCTGTCTGATTTCGCTTTCCCAAAGCGTTCGAAAAAATCTTCCCCTTATTTTGTGAACTCATCGGGTGCTTTTGTCTTGTCTTTCTCTAACTTTCTTTAATACTTAGAATACGTATAAGACAGTGTTCAACACCCTGAAATACTTACTTTTACATCTGATTCTCAAATAGTAAAGAGAAGGCAGCCTTACCTCGTCGAACTAACAAAGAAGGGTGCCTAAGACACCCTCGAGAACTACCGCAGAATCATTCCGCTGTCCATGCCAAGCAAAATATCAAGTCGCATCACTCTGGAGATACTAAACTATGTACTTGATGCAGAACTTCGCCCAGAAGAAGCTGGTCTCAGGAAAGTATATCATGTCCTGATTGAACTACAACTCCATGCATCACCATCAAATAGAGTATAGAATGACAGTCAAACCTCCGCTGCATCTCCACAGACTTCGGAAAGGCCTTCGATAGTGCTGACCAAGAAGTGATTTGGAAACTGATTCAACACTACGGAATGCAGAACTCCAAATCTTTATCAACCTCATTCAACAACCAAATGACTATGCAACATGTCAAGTGATCGACAACGCAAAAATCAGTGAATCATCTGCAGTAAAGATATGAGTAAGTCGAAAAAGGTCGCCTACTAGTGCCGAAAATATGCCTGACTGTGGTCGACTGGATAATGCGCCAGACTGTAGCGAGCGAAAAGACAGGAACACCTTGGACTTGCAAGAATAATGCAGAGGATTTGGACTTCGGGGACGATCTAAGTCTAATGCCATATAAATTCTGAAACTTGCAGGAGAAAACCAACCAGCTTTCAGAAGACGTAGGCAGTAGAGACAGGACTTCAAGTAAACATAGAGAAGATGGCGGTGATAAGGATAACCAACCAATAGAAACAAAAACCAGCACCAATCACTGCCGATGGGAGAAATTTGAAAGAGGTCACTTCGTTCAAGAAACTAGGCAGCATCGTTTCAACTACAGGCGACGGAATCAGAAAGACAAGGCAGAGATTCACCACTCTGAAATCAGTATAAAAATCTCCTGCACTCAGTCAGAGTAAAGAACATAATTTGGATTTTCGATATCAATGTTGAGTCAGTTTTAAATGGGTCAGAAACTTGTCATACGCATCATGAGAAGTAGGTTACTATAGACTTTATAACATGCTTCTAGGCTCGATAAGGAGGATCAGATACGCCCGCTGACCAGAAAGAATTGGCGGCATGAAACTCTAGCAACAAACCAGTCAAGAATCTGTTGCCTAAAAATTATGCAGAAGAAAATGGAGATGGATCAACCTCTAGATGACATTGCACGCGAAGCATAACCTCTAGTGTGAAACGGCGAGTCAATAGTGAATGTCAGGGTGACTTCAAGGAGATCGTGTGACGTGGAGATGCTAGCCTGTTGACAACCGTAGGGCCAGATAATGATGACTGTAGAGAACACGGTGAAATGGAGATGCCCTGCTAAAGATGCCTTAGATAATGGCTCACAAACCAATTAGTTCACTGTCTGTTTATTTCCATCTACTTCAGTAAAGAATTAGTCACATAGACCCCCAGAATTATTGCCCCTCCATTGCCTAAAAGTAAACCGAATATTGATTAGCTTCATATTGGGAGTAATGGTGAAGTACAGCACGCACAATTCTTCATCATTAACACAAAGGAAAATAGAAAAAAATCACAGAAAAGAAATTAGCACTATGAATACCCCTCACTTACATTATTTATTAGGGAATTCCCATTCATTGCACTTGCATTATTTGCTTTAAATGCAGAAGGATTTTGTCTATTTTCAGCCAGTGGGGATGATAAATGACCAGAATCTGAAGGATGAGTATTATAGACAGTGCGATTCGAATTTAAAGTGTTTAAACCACACTGTACTGAATAGTGGTCAGTGGCATTATTCATACTGTTTGAGTTATTATTATTACTACTACCTTTATCGGTATAAAATATACCTGCATCATCTTGACTGCTAGTATTGTTTGTATTAATGCTATGCTGATTGATTTCCCCTGAATTGAATCCCTGCCGTTTAGGTGAATATAAATTATTTTTAATTAAATGAGGTCTATTTATAGGCTTTTGAAGGGAGTTGAACTGTTCAGCGGAATCTGTCTGTGAGACACTGCAATCATGTTTATTTGAAGTTGCTTGAGTACCTTTTGTTTGATTGTTAGAATTCACAGTGTTGTTTGGATCACTAGTAATATTGTTAAGCTTTGATGGATTCTTTCTGACAACATTTGAAATTGTATCGATTTTGCCTTCTTGACATTTTAATTTATTCCGACTATTACTATTACTACCATTGGCGGCAGTAGTAGGAGTAGGAATATTCTGATGATAACAAAAACTAGAAGGTGTTGGATAGAGTTTCCTCAATTGGCTTCCACTTCCTAGAAGAGGAGATGATAATTCGCTTGAAGAATTCAATGATTGAGAATTATATCGAATCGGCACTGGACCGAAGAGTGGTGGTGGTAACGAGTGATTCATTTCAAAACCAAATTTTCTATTGTAACAACAACTATTATTATATAACAGTAGGGATGACGAAGGCACCATATGATCATTTGATCGAATTAATGGTAGCGGACTGAAATGTGATGCAACGGGTGAATAAGTTGCCGGTGAGATATAACTAATTTCATCGTTTAAACCTTCACTGGAGCATTGATTATGCGATAGGTCAAGTTCATTGTAGCGTAATTCAAAAAGATTTTTAGGCATATTTTTTAGCGATTCATTTTCATCATTCATTAGGTCAACTTTATGATGAATATTTTGATGGTAAGCTTGAGGATTTGTATATTTATTCGTGGATTGATATTTGTCGTTTGAAAAGTTCTTCAAATCTTTGTCGTAAACCGATGATGTTTGTGTTAAAAACTGTTTCCCATTGATTTTATCATTTCGATTCATCAGTGGACATGGACTGTCAACAACTGACATATTGGCTACATAGAAATTCTCTTGTAGCTTACAATTAGCTATTGGTGATGCTGCAGGTGAATTCATTATGGATTTATTCAATGGGGTTAAACTCTGATTGAAAGTTGTTTGGAAATCTGAAAAGGAAAATAAACACAATAAATCATAATAAAATGGTCAATTGAAAAATGTCTATAGTTGGATTTTTTTTCTTCACGTTTCCAGTGGAACATAGGGCTTCAAGCTAGTGGCTTCAAGTTTCTGTAGCAGTGTTCAATTTTTACAGGATGGGGTTGCCAGCCTCATGCCCAACCTTTCCTCCTTATCAGCATTATTTCTGGCTTTGCGAGGTAAAGGATTGTGTTGGCCGGGGATCTAACCCCGGACCTTGTGCATGGTCGGCGAGCGCCAAAACAGACACATAAAAATTATATGTAGAAAATAAGGTCTATATCATCATCATTTCACTGTCTGACTGTATCAGAAGCATTTGTAGCATTCACTATTTAGGAGAAGAAGAGCTTTTGTTTTTCAAAAAAATATTTGGTTCAAAATAGAATCCCGGAACTTTTTGTGGAGATGAACATGAGACCGAAAGCTAAAAAGAGATGAATGCGCTAAAGTATCATTGCAATATGCACCTGATCCTGAAGAGCTATATACATAGGTCGTTTCATGCACGTCATTTTTAAACGTCCTAAGGAACATTACCCAGTATGGCTGAAAAGAGGATACACCGGTTGAATCAGAAGTGCTATAATTGAGCACCTCATCAACGCCTGTCACAACATATCAACTGAATCATCATTCATAGTCATTTACAGAATAATAAAAACCTACCAAAAGCAGTGTGTTTCCGACTTCTTTGTGCTTCGGAAGCTCTCATCATATGCATCAAGAGGCCGGAGCTACGCATTTAAAATGAACCAGTTCAACCTCTACACTTCCCATGGATCTAGTTCAGTTTAACTCCTTCGTTTTCGTTATTTTTTGTGTTTTCATTCCCTTCACTGTTTTGTTTTTCATTTTCAGTCGTAAATACCTTTATTTCTATTTGTTTCCATATTCATTCCATTCACACTTGTCTGCATTAAAAACTATTTTATAACTGTTTTTCGCGCCTTTGTAATTGTTTTCCTAAGCCCCATGTAACCTATAGTCACACCAAAATTTCATATGAAGTTGATAATTATTACTGCCTTTATTCTCCTTTATTATTACATGGAGTTGGATAATAATTGTATCTATGTAAATTTATGTATATAAATGCAATTTTACAGCATTTTAGGATGAAATCGTTTTTGATGTTTTTGATGATCTCTATTATGGAGGGTATTTTTTTGGTAAAGTCACATAGTGTAATACAGTAATATCAACTGATGAACACGTTTCGACCAAAATTTATTGACACTCATAATCATATCAAGGCAATACTCACACAACTTTCTTGTTTCATTTGACATTTGAATAAAATCAACATAAGATAAAGTACATTTATAAATAATAATATGAGTGTTATCAATCAAATACAATCAGAAAAGAAATAAGACGAGTGTTTTTATAGTCGAAATAAGTAACTTCTTAGAATGTTATGATGTATGTGAATTGAAATAGAACTTTAAGATTACTTATTATCCTCCTCTGATTTGACTGGTGGTAATAATATCTTCCACATCTCTGGTATTTTCATTTTATCATTTCTGTTGCATGTGTTGGGTGTAGACTTAATGAATCAGGCAGGATTCAGTAATTGATCTCTCTCTCCACCTAAATAGATTACTTCTTAGAATTTTAACCCTCTCCTACCCTATTATGTGTTTGTGTGCTAATGCATGCAGTACGATTGCTGAGTTTGTTTTCTGAAATACTTATCTTTGTCGAATCAGTCATTCTAACCTTAGCTAAATTCTTTTGTTCTGATAATCTGACTACCGCCGCATGATCTACTGGTTTGACCTATGTATTTGACTTAACTCACAGTCATTGCAAGTTATTTTGTAAGTTATATTATTTTTTCTAATTAGGTCAATAGGATCCTTTAACTTACGGAGCTTGTCTCTGAGTGAGTCTGTAGGTTGAAATGCCACCACCCTAATTCCTGCCTTATTGAGAATCCTACGTAGGGTTTCAGGTGTCTTATCTATATATGGTAAAACTGTAGATGCCTTATTTATTCTTATTTATGTTACTATTATTAGTTACACCAATATTTTTATTTTGCTTTTGACCTTTTTGATACTCCTAATGAATTTTATAGGATAGTTATTCGCTTAGCTACTTGTTCATTTCTCTCTAATGTCTTGATGAGTGTTTTCCACGATTAGAAACACAGAAGACACAATGAATGACATGGAGACGTAATTTTAATGATATTTCTATTGTTTGATTCGTGACCTATGCTTTATTTTAGCGACAATTTGAGGCACTGTTTAACTATCATGGAGGAACTAAATTAATAGGTCTGGGAATGTCAAATATTCCTATTCATGAATTCATAGTCGGTTTGGGAGAAGAATATTTTTTTTCAATAAGTTCTCTTCAGGTTTTTACAGTTATATAAAGGTGGTGCTTTCGATTCTATTCCAAGGGCACTTTTACTAGGCAAGTTGACTTCAACACACACTACATCCTGGGACATATGATGGTTGTCATCCTATTCTTCATTGATACTGTTTTTAATGTGAATCGTCCCACTTCCTCGTTTGCTGATGCTGGTGTGACTCAGAGTGCTGTACTTCCTCCATTTCTGTCCTCTTTTTTATATGACTTACTGTACTCTTTTAAAGACAATTTCATCAAATATGCTGATGATCTGACGATTCCTGTCACAGTTGTTTCTGCATTGCAGCATTCTGGAATATGAACATTTTCCTGTCTGAAGTTGACCAATGATTTTATTCAGATAGTCTTAGATTGGACCTCTCTAAATATTAGACTGTTAGTTTTATTTTCAGATGTGAACAAGATTTGCATGGACTGTGATAGAGAAGAAATCGAATATTAACCATCTTGGTTTCAGTTTCTCTGCCAGTCTTTGTAAGTCGTCTGATATTTTGTTGATTTCCAAGAAAATCCTTCGTTCACCTTATTACATAGGGACGTTGGGACTTTCTGGTATAAGTCAACCCCTTCTCTTGCAATTTACTAATATCCCTGGGTTTCCCAAAAGGAACCACGTCATATTACATAGAACACTGAAGACTGTAAGCAGGCTTAACGATGTACACTGGACTCAATTAACTGACATTGTTATTTACAGGTATTTTAATTCTTGCAAGCAGCTAGCTAAAATCATCTTGTAGGATAGTGAACATTTTTTTAATTTGCAACTTTCTCCTTGTATATCTTCGGGTAAAATCAGGATATAAAAATTCAACAATGCCACAATTAGAACGGTATATGTTAAGAGGCTAATGTAATGAAAGAATTTATAAACCCACTTTATGGTCAACTTATAACTAACCTTATTATTTTTGATTGAACACTAATCAGTAACTAGTGTGATATGTCTAATCTTATCTGCCAACTGTCTCCAGCCATCTAATATCAACAATCCACAGTGCACCGTGATGGCAAGCCACCCAGCTTGGTGACTACATTGTACACTTGACTGATGGAATTCAGTCTGCGCCAAAGACTGGACCAGACACATTACACTAGGTACTGACTACTGTCCAATCAAAAATACCCTATGGGAGTTCAACTGCGGGCTGGAACGGATCAGTGGTAACGGTCCTGACTGCAGCACCTGGTGACGCTGGTTCGGATCTCAGAAGGAACATGGGTACCTTCGAGGTTGCAAATGCCCCTTGCTGGTTGGTGGGGGACAGCTAGCATGAGAACTTGGTGCAAGACTTCTAGCCGACTGCCTCCAACTGTCTAGCCTTATTATTACACATATTATCGTTCATTTAACTTCATTTAGTTCACTTTTAGTATTTTTACTAATTTATTTATTTAGTTGTTTATATATGCAGGTAAATTATTGCACTATATGCAATGCTGTAAATTCCTTTCTACAGAATTATTATTTTTAGTAATGGAGTGATAACTGTTATCATTGTCATTATTGTTTTTGTATTTCGCAGTAAAATCAAACAATATTCACTTTTACGAAGGCTAACAGATAAGTTATAGGGTAACAAAATAACTGTTTTTACAACTAGAAGTTAACTGGTGGATGGTGACTAGCAGTGGAATCCAGGATGCGCGTTTCTTCCTATTAGGGATTTGTCAACTGGATGTGCCTGCATTTCTCATTGAGTGATGATGTTCCCACCGAGGCTCGAACCCAGTGCCCATAGTTTCAAACGCCGAAGCGTTATCCATTAAACCACCTGGGCCACGAGAGGCACCTCTTGTGCAACCGGTCATATTAATTATTTAATTCAATTTTAGATTTTCTCGTCGGCTGATTGGACCGAAGTGCTCGGTCTCAAGTTGACATGTCGAAGCATCTGCACAAGAAGCCGACATGTCAACCTGAGACCGAACACTTCGGTTCAATCAGCCGACGGGAAAATCTAAAATTGAATTTAATGTTATTACAACTTTAAAACAATTAGTTCCCTTTATGAATTTAGATAAAGCAATAAGAAGAAGTAATTACTCTGAATCGTGTAATGTGTTCGCACAACACATTTCGAACAATCTGATCACACACGAACTTGTTATAGGAATATATATGAAATTAATAAAGAGTTAAGAGGTGAGAAAATAGACTTAGGTCAAGTTAAAAGGACATATTCAAGGTCAAAATAACAATGAACACCACTAAACCAAATAGCAGAGGTAATAGTACATCTGCTATTGTGTCAAAACAAAATTTACCAAAGAAGGTTTAATGTGATGACGAATTGTTTTTGAACGCATAAAGGTGGCTTAAACTTTCTAATTGCTAGGGCTTCCACAAACTTTAGGATACGCGTATCCCAATTTCATATATATTCCTATGACAAGTCAATGTGTGATCAGATTGTTCGAATTGTGTTGCGCAAATTCGTTATTGCAACTGTTAGATTTTCGTCACAAACCAACATCAGTTAGAGAAATCACTGAAAACCGAGGAGCGCTGGCTGGTTGTTTCACCCATTTCTAGGACTACTCATCAGTGCGTATCAACTACCGCATCACTGACTGAGCCTGGGACCTTTGGGTTACTAGACCAAGGTCGTTGGTCAATTAGCCACTTCAGCAGGGATTCAGTTGCGTTTGAATAATAACTCTGTCAACTAGTGATTTAGCACTGCCGTCACCAATGTCTCTGGTGAGCATTCGCTTCACCTTGACATGGGTTCGATCCCTGGAGGGGTAGTGATTGGCCAGTGCTAAAGAGTCCCGAGATAAGAGAAAATAGCTATCCAGTGTTCCCAGCTGGTTTTCAATGGTCTCTCTAACTGATGTTGGCCCGTGACAAAAATATGACAATTGTGATTAATGCAAAATTGACACAAATTCTACGTTCTAAATAGTATCTGTGTGACATACGTGCTGGTTTGAATGCAATCAGATTTTCTATTTCTACTATTTCGACTGGTAATTAGTCATATTATCTCATTCCTTCATAGATGACTCCACCTCTTTCATTTCACTTATTGATTATTTCATGATGAATTATTCACCACAGTCTTACTATCTCCTTTTTAATGCATACTATTTTGTAACAACCATATACCAGACACCACTTCACAACCTTGAACTGACTTCTCAATTTCCCTTCCCCACACTGCAAGCTGAAGACCAAAAAAAGAATTAGCGATAAGAAACTGTGGCTGGGAACAAATCAATGAAGAGCCGATTCCTCAATAAATTGTATGGAGGATTTCATCATGAGCTGACATCAGTTAGAGAACCACTGGAAAACCTGGGAGTACTGGACAGCTGTTTCGTCCTAGTTTGGGACTCTTCAGCAGTACGCGCCCACCCGGGATTCGAACCCAGGACCTTCTGGTTACAAGGCGATCTCGTAGACCGTTGAGCCACTGGGACCCGAACCAGAAGGTCCTGGGTTCGAATCCCGGGTGGGCGCGTACTGCTGAAGAGTCCCAAACTAGGACGAAACAGCTGTCCAGTACTCCCAGGTTTTCCAGTGGTTCTCTAACTGATGTCAGCTCATGATGAAATCCTCCATACAAATAAACAAAATCCCTACCAAACCAATCCTCAATAAATATTTAGGGTAAAATGGAGATGGATTGGACACACTTTGAGTGGGCCTTCGAATGACATCACGCGCAATACAGGACATCACTCCATTGGAATCGGAATGGGAAGCGACAAGTAGTTCGTCGATGTGAGGGCGACACAAAGGAGATGGTGTGATGAGAAGGAGATGAAAGACTACGTGCAGTCGTTGGCCCAGTTGAAGAAGACAGCGTAATTTGGAAAAAAAGTGAAGATGTATTGTTGAAGCCCTCTTTTTCACTCTGAACCCAAAGGAATAATAATTTATATATAAAACGAAATTGTAGTACGCATCATTTCATAAGTGTCGGTTTTCATATATGTATGAATTGTTGGATTCTTTCAGGGTCATTATTGACAATTTCCTTTCTCTCACATTTTCGTACAAATTTTGAAACTAAGTAATCTCGTGGTCAAAGCGATATATGTTAGAATGTGTTAGAAATATGCTGCTGGATATTCAGTGAGTCAATAGTATCCACAGATTAGATTTGAAAAAAAGTAAAAGTAATACAATTTATGTCAATGTAGCACCAAACGAGATATAAGACAAATTAAGGGAGATAAGATAGAATTTATAGGTTCTAGAGGAGGCAATGGTAGCCAGTAAGTTGCAGCTTATATATTCAACACAATTAGTTGTGATTCCTAAACTGAGAGGCTACGTGCCTTGGCTAGGCAGCTCTTACTGAATCTATAAATTCAGCTGCTACTGTGTAGACGGTTACATTGTTCATTGCTCTGGGAACGTAATTTATCTTGCTTGGGAACACCACACCTACCAGTGTAGTTAAATAAAGGTACTGTTGAAACTGTCAGCAGTTCTATAGGAGATCACCTCGTTCAAACAGGCCACAAAGCTAAGGTAATTAGCATTGAACAGCCCTTCTATATCACCTATTGAGCATTGAATAAACTACTGAAGGCCTCTAGATACCAAACACTCCAGACAGCACAGATCATTGCAATTCTCTTAAATCACCCGGAGGTCTGAGAGCAAAAGAAACATTTGCAGCTATTATTGCTACTCTGGCCTGCTGTCAAACCTATAAATACATAAATTTTGTGTACTTCCCTTAATTTATCTGATATTCAGTCAGTTTAGTGTTATATTAATGCATATTGTCCCTCTCTCTTACTGATGCTTTTCAGATGTAATCGGTCGATACTATCGATTCAATGTAATTTAAAACAGCACTAATATTGTTAATATCAATATTTCTTTATTGATTACTGTCATATAGATGTAGAACCTGATCAGTCTTTTAGAACAATTTTCATGAATAATTGTCCCAGATAAACACTGTCAAAGGTTAAACTAAATGAAGAGTAGCTAGTGTCTATTGTAAGGTGGCAAATTGCGAAGAGACTTTATGGCATTAGTGTGTAGAATTTTCACTAAAAAACATAACAGTAGTAGTTTTAGTTCACTTTAGTTTGCTGTTTGTCAAACTTTTCCAACAAATTTTGCTATAACTGCCTACAGCACCTTATAAACTGAAGAACTACATAGATTTCCTCAGTTTTAATGCCCTGAGCTATTTTTCTTATTTGAAGAATTAGCAATTATATTTATAATTCTCACTTATTAAGAAATTATCAGTATTAAATCTTCGTCAACTTTTTGCATTTTAGTTTTACTACTTTCTAAGAAATAAGTAGGCAAAGGGAAAATGCTTATTTTGATGAGTGTTACGTAATGAAAAAACACCCGTATATATCTTGGCGTTATAGATATAAGGAACAAAACTTGGGCATTGTGGTAGGGTATAACTCCTATAAAATTCATTAAGGATATCAAAAAAGGTCTAAATTAAGATAAAAAATAGTGGTGAAACTAATAATGATAACATAAATAAGAGAGAATATAAGGCATCCACAGTTCTGCCACATAAAGAGCGGATATCTGAGACCCTATGACGATTCTCAGTAAAGCAGGAATTGATGGTGGCATTCAAACCTACAAACTCACTAGTAGGCTAAAGGACCCTGTTGACCCAATTAAACAAAATAATGTAATTTACAAGATACCTTGTAATGACTGTAAGTCAACTACATAGGTCAAACTAGTAGATCAGGAGTAGTGAGATTATCAGAACATGGGAATTTAGCTAAGGTTAGAGTGATTGGCCCCACGAAGATAAGTAATTTAGAAAAAATAACCCATCACTACATTTCACTGCGTGCATTAACAAACAACCACACAACAGGATGGGAGAGGGTTCAAATTCAAAGAGTTATATAGGTAGGTGGAGAAAAAGGTTGATTACTGAATATTTGTTAATAGAATCTACACCTACTCATTTGTTCTATATTAGATAAGTTGATTTGATTTTAACATTGTATCACTCACTGTTTGTTATTTTATATAAATTTATCTAATATGGAATTATTTATAATCTACCACACTATCTACCTGTGCATCGGTGTCACAGCGGTTAGGGGGGTTCGATCCTCGGCCGACAACCTCCTTTACCTCTCTAAGCCAGTAACAAAAGCTGGTAAGGAGGAAAGGTTGGGCATGAGGCTAGCAACCCCATCCTGTAAAAATAAATACTGCTACAGAAACTTCAAGTCCCTAGCTTGAAGCCGTGTGTTCCACTGGGAACGTGAAGGAATAAAGACACTACCTACCTAAATTCTAACGCTTACTTTAGAGAATTCATTCTGGTAATAAGTAGTGATTTAGATTCGTTTAATTAGACTCCTACAACACCATTATCATCATCATCACTATTGATTTATGAAGATGAATCACCAAAGTAAACAATCCACCGAATATACGAAATAGATAAGCCAAAGTGGATGTTTTCCCTCGTATTATTCACTTTTTACTAGAAAAGTATTCAAGTGAATCAATGATTTTAGTAGAACAGTTGTCATTGATATTTCAAAACCTCTCCCTCTCTCACTCTTTACACTAATTTCACTTGATATTTGTGTGTAATGCTGACGTCTTGAACACACAATGAAAGGTATGGTGATAACTTTTCGATTATATTCTTATGATTGTTATTTTATATCTTCACTTCTGAATATACATTTCTGTTGTTAGTGTGAATATGTATTATAAAATTATGTGGTGTCTTATACTACTGGTCATTACAGAGAACAAAATCAAAAAGAAACCAGTAATAGATGACAAGAGAAAACCTCTGTTCACTGTGTGATGTTTCAGTGCTGTGGTTTGCATAAACAACCCTACTAGAGGCAGCTGTGGTATCTGATGTATGACGAAAAATAAACAAATGGCTAGAATACATCTCGTTTACTAGACAAACTATACGCTGGCTAGCTAACACACATACACACACGCACACCTACAAATGTATATGCGCATTTACAAAGGTGTGATAACAATATTCGTGTATATCCTTCCTACTCTGAATACGAATAAGTCTTTAATACATCATTTTATAATACACTTTAGTGATAGAAACTCTACAAGGTTTTAGAGGCTAATTGGTGGATGGTGACTAGCAGTGGAATCCAGGATGCGAATTTCGTCCTATTTAAGACTCGTCGGCTTGCTGAATGTCCCCACCGAGGCTGGAACCAAGTGCCCATAGTTTCAAACGCCAAGGCGTTATCCATGATCACTCACTGCAGAATTCAGGTACAGACAGTTGACGAGTCCCAAATAGGGCGAAATGCATATCCTGGATTCCACTGCTAGTCACTATCCACGCCCAGACATCGTCGAAGCATCTGCACAAGAAGCCCACAGACATGTCAACCTGAGACCGAGCACTTCGGTCCAATCAATCGATGGGAAAATCTAAAATTCAATTAAATAACTACAAGGTTTTATTGAGAAAATATCTGATTTAAATGATAGACTTTTTACACTGTCACTCTAGATTGTGATGACTTTTTAAAGAGAAAGCGTCATTATGAGTGATTGATTTCTAATCGTTTTGCTGAACAAAGTGTTGAGTTCAAAAGATTAAATATTCCCAAAGTGAAATTTAGAATAATACATGTAAGCGTGGACAATATTGTGTTTTCAATTAGATCTCATCAAGCTTAACTCTAATAAACATAAGTTAGAGAACCATTGAAAGCCAGGAGGGAGTACTGAACAGCCGTTTCGTCATAGTTCCGGACTCATCGACAGTACTCGCACACCAGGTTTTCAGTCGTTCTTTAACTGCTATCAATCCGTGATCAAACTAGAAGTAAATCAAAACCCTAGGAAAAAATCTTGAAAATTAATCTGATGTGCACTAGTGACTGGTTACAAGGGGAAGTTCCTCTAAGTTTTGATGAGAACGTTAGACGAGTGAAGTCCACCCGGTGGGGAGTGAGCACAAATGCTCACCTATGATAATGGTTGGTGCCAGTCACGTTAAAATCACGAATTGATAGAAGCCAGGACTCATGGGTCGTTGAATGTGGTCTCACAGGCTGAATGGTCTACGAGCTTGCCTTGTAACCGGAAGGTCCTGGTTTCAAACCTTGGTGGTGGGTGTGTACTGCCGATAGGTTCCAAACTAGGACGAAACAGCTTCCCAGTACTCCATGATTTTAAATGGTCTTCTAACTGATATCAGTTCGTGGCCAAACATGGATCAAATCGAATCCCTACAAACGAACTCTTCATAATATACATTACAAATGAATATTAAAGTATAAACTAACTGCGGTGATTTATCAATAGGATGATGAGATTGTGTCTATAAATTGTGCAGTTGGCCATAATAACAAAAACAAAATGAAGAAGTGGAGCTATACGTGATAACAAGAATAATAAAAAACAGAAATAAATGTAGACGTGGTAGTCGATGAAGGCTAAGAAAAACAAATGGACCTATTAAGTAATGCTAGATTGTAAGGGAAGTAGATAAACTATCTTTTAATGGAGATGTGATAGGATTAATGCATGAAAAAGAGGGGTTGAGAATATAAGTAAGGGGTGGTGAGAAAATCATCAGGGAGGGATAATGACTACAAACTTCCTCGGAATGCATAGTGTGAATGCCGATCATCTCAGTTATATGTAGTAGGCGAATATGGAGTCTATTAGAAAGATTCAGTGAGAAGCGAGGGATCACCAGTGAATGCTTTCCTTTTCTCCCCTGAATAACCACTATCAACTAAATGCAACAAAACGGAGCTACTGATAGTTTTTTTCTGTCCTTTGACAAACCAAGATGGGAGATGTTTTGTAACACGTTGGCTAAGCTGTCCAGTAGTACGTCCAACACAACTGTCTCCTCAGGAGCAGTTGAACCGATAGATATACATAGATGTGGCAAAGCTATCTAGCTTATCCTTCGTTTTAGTCGCAATTATTTGTTGAATAGAGAATGACAATCATTGGTTCGCTGCGCAAAATGTTCTACGCAAACTTCTGACTAATCTGTGAGACAAAATCTTCCCATTAAATTGTAACTTAATAAATAATGGTTTCTTCCATACTGTCATTATGTATTCAGTGTTTTCTATGTGTTTCTTTATAAAACTACTGAGACAGTCCATCTTCGGCAAGGTATCATGAATGTATATTCAAATTCCTCTTGTAAGTGATCATCTGCATATGCTTGAATGCACTAATTCCCAGAAGGGAGGACAATGGAGTAAAAAGTTCAGATAAATGTTTTACAAACTGAAATCCTAAAGAATAAGACTCCTTTTCCAGTTATTTAAACATTATCATTGCTATCCTGTTTATTTAACCATTGTTTTCTTACAACTTTAGATACAATTCTGCTACTTATCTTTTCTTCTGTCCTCTAACTGTCTTCTATGTTGTCCCTGATCTCTATCCATCTTTTCAACATTTTCTAATTGATTTCAATTCATATTATTGTTATACTCTAGATTCTTCGTTTGTCCTTTGCTAATCTATTTGACACATCATCTATGTTATTTATGTCTTAGCTATTCTTCTCTATATGAAAGTCTCTACCACCTTAAAGTGTAATATCCCACACGCTACCTTATCATTGTAAGATAGAATTATCATTTGCTTTTGGGTTTTCTGATCAATCTTACAGGATGATTTGTTGTCTTAAGAAGAATTTATACTTGTTCCGTGTATGAACTAATCAGGTCATAGAATTTATCACTTTTTCTCAGTATATGTTGATGTACGGATGTGAAAGGAGTTATTCGTGTTGATTTTATCAGTGAGATGTATCTGCAAACCAACATGCTAATGACATCTTAAGCTAATAAGTAAAGTACACAGATTTTGAATTTGGTGTATGTGTCAACCATTTTGAGGGCATATGGAATGAAAGTAATTCAATGAATTACTATTACGTAATACAACTCCACAATTAATCGAAGCTCCAACAACTGCAGTCTCGAAAAAAATGTTGAGGGAAGTTTTTCATAACAAAAAGATGTAAACGGCGAATAAACTTTTCTTTTTGACTACTCATTTTCGTAAGATAATAAAAAGATGCAGAATTATAGTAAGGATGTTTCTCTGGCCACGTTAGGGCGAGTGAATGTACGTAACGCTTTTGAATGTAGAGGTTCGGTTTCAGATTCTGAGTCGCTATTTATAGATGGCATATTTGAGGCCCTTTCGTGAGATATTGAGGGACTGTGTGTGAAGCAGTCACGCAGGAGCACTTCATGTCCAGAGTTGACAAGGTGTTCTAAGACGGAGCTGCTGGTGTTATTCTTTTCTCCTCTGAGTAGCTAAGCTGGAAAGTGTTCTAGAATACATTTTCGAACTTGATGTTGAGTACAGCCTATATACCTTGCTCCACACGAACAAGCAAACTGATAAATACATACCGACGTGGCCAGAAACGTTATCTTATCCTTAACGTTAGACTGGATTAACTGTCTACTGTGACGCATAAGTTGGCTGCTTAAAATGTCTTCTTCAGAGATTTAGAAATGCGGTTTCTAAGAATTCCTGCTCCTATTTCACCTCTGAATTCTAGGTTCATAAAGAGAGTTTTTTAGGAAAAGTTGTGACTTTTGGAAACGGAGGCTTTTCCTTCATATTTTTGTTGATAAATCTTGGTTGATAACCGTTCTGTAGTAGGCTTTTACGTAATGGATTTAATTCATTCTCTAATCTGTCTTGAGAACAGATTTTTCGAATTCTTGAACTCAATGTACGTACTAGGTTTAGCTTCCGGGCGAGTGGGACAAAGCTCTGGACATTGATGAACTGTCCCGTCCATGTTAGCTTGCGATATATTGATCTTCAGTTCGCGTAGTCTTGTCGTCTGCAAATTAGTACATCGAGGAATAGAAATGTCATGTCTGATCCACGTTCTAAGGTAAATTTTAGTGATGCGTGTGCCGCGTTGAAGGTTTTGAGGAGATACTCTAAATCAACTTTTTCATCCCAATTTATAAACGTGTCGTCTACGTATCTCTTATATGGGTGAAGTTGAATGATCAAACGATCAAGGATGTTGTTTTCGAGAGTCACCATGAGGCAGGCAGTTTTTGTTTCAACAAGTGTTTTCTAGGGTACAGAAATGATTTATCTTACCTAACAAATGCTGTTTATTACTTTTATTTCATATATTTGGAAAAACTGGTAAAATAGATAAGAAGCCCTAAGTTTTTATTTAAGCTAAGAACTTTGTCATTTTTGTCCAATCAATTGACAGGAAAATCAAAGTTGAATTAAAAACAAATAGTAACTAATGACCCTTGCAACATAGGCGGCTCTCGTGGCCCACGTGGATTGGTAGCGATTTATGGGTGGGTAATGGGCTCAAGCTACAGTGGGAACACCATCACTCACTGAGAAATGCAGGCACATCCAGCTGACCAGTCAAAAATGGGATGAAATGTGCATTCTAAGTTCCACTGCCAATCAACGTCCACCATTATTACTTCAAGTTAATCCTTAGACCGTCAAAGCATCCGTACTAGGAACCGACATGTCAAAACAGACAGAACATTCCATTCCAAACAGTCAGCGGGAGAACCAAAATTGGATTAAGGACAAAAGTTGCCACTTTCAGTGATAAGCTAGGCAACATCTCTATATGGAACCTAACTTGAAACACCTGTTTCAAATGACTTATACGTCAGTGGCAGTCCCACAATACTGTTCCTTAAACAGATTGGAAATTGATTAAAAATACCCCTTAAATTTTTTTCATAAGAATGGCTACTGAACACAAAATATTCTTTTCGATAGCTTCGTCATCAGGTTCTACAGTTATACATACGTGATAGTGGAAATTGTTTAAGGTAGAACGTCTTTTTTGGTGTCTTGAATTATCAGGATTTTTTCATCAGTTACAGGATTATATTTTACTTTCGTCTTATATAAGACATGTCTGAAGATTCCTCAATCTATTTAGTGTCCCTAAAATATCGCAACTTTGATAGATATTTCAAGATAACAGCAAGTAGAAATACCTGTAAGTATTCCTTTATATATGTAGAAGAAGGTTACTTGGAATTCATTCTGTATGCTTCTAAAATCCTTATTATCAAGCTTGAATTTTGTGTTGTTGTTGCAATTTAAGAAGTACTACTACGCCGCATGTGGCTTGGTGTTCGATCCCCGGATGACGCACTCCCTTACCTCACTAAGCCAGTTATAATAAGACTGGTAAAGAGAGAAGGTTTGGCGTGAGGCCAGCAAATCCATCCCGTAAAAATAAATACCACTGCTAGCGAAACTTCAAAGCTGAAGCTTGAAGTCCTATGTTCCACTGGTAACGTAAAAGAATAAAAATATTTGGAAATTCTATTTCATGTCGTTTAATGTAAACCAAAATCACACGCTCAGTGATTAGTTAAAGAATATAAACTGCATATATATATATATATATAGCGGTTTAATCAATTCAAATTAGACGTTTGCTTCCGTGTCTCGCATTCTGCTGTTACACTTTTACTGTCTAGTATCACGATCTAGACGAGAACTCATCAAGTAGACGTAAATATGTCTACTTTTTAGTCGATAAGATCACCACCATTATTTTTCCATTTTCCGTCATATTCAGTGATAGTGTATTACTTATTGCTACAACGTAAATAAATGAAAATTCAAGTCTATTAATGCTTGTGTACACTGACACATATCAAAAGTGCACTTTCCTCTTTCCAATATTCATGTGAATTTCGATTATACGTAAATTATATGTATTACTGTTCTGAATCGACACGCATTACTGTATTATTATATGAAGAGACTTCCTAATACTTAGCTTTCATTTAATCATTTTTAATGACAGACTAAATACTTCGGTTGTAGTAACAGTGGCATCATAAGCTCGTACTCATAGTCCACAATTTATAATGTAGCACATACTGTGAGGAAAATGTAACCAATGGCAAATACTATTTAAAAGTCAATCTGAACGAAGAATATTCTTTTCAATAATTTCTCTTCAGGTTCTTACAATTATAAAATATAATATTTGTTGTCGTTACAATAATGATAGCCAGTTATGCGGCGGATACATTTTTAACGTAGAATAACAGATTAGTTATGGGGTGTCAAAATAAATAGTCGTATTTGTGTGACAAACGTGCTAGGCTGAATTCGATTACAAAATAATGTAAAACGGGAGACAATGGTGATTAATCATAATAGATTTGTAGAGTGTGGGGTAGGAAAATTGACAAGTCAGTACAAGGTTATAAAAGGTGTCAGGTGAGTGAGTGGCTAGTACAAAGTGGTCTGTGTTAAACAGTAGATAGTAAGACTGCAATGAGAGCTTCATAATGAAATAAAGAATATGTGAAATGAAACATGTGGAGGCATATATTGAGAAAAAGAGATAATATCATGGATAATAAGTCCGGATAGTATAAATGAAAAATTTGATAGTATTGAGAGAATGTTTGCATGAAGGGCATAAATTATGACAACTAATAATAATATTGATAATATTAATAACTGTAATAATAATATTTGTGATTATAAGCAAAGGAAAAATAAACCAAGAGGGTTAAGGGGAAGGAGCACTCTTGGTGAGAAGAAGAATCATCAATCCAAGTTCGGCCACGGTAGGAACAGCGTCTGGACGTGTTCTTTTAAGGATACAAAGTTCCGGTTTAGTTGATCTTATCGCAACAGCTTCAGCTATGTGTAGAAGGCGTAAGCGAACTGACATGTCAATTTTCCTACCCCACACTCTACAAATATATTATGATTAATCACCACCATCGTTTCCCGTTTTACAATATTTTGTAATCGATTTCAGCCTACCACGTTTATCACACAAATACGTCTACTTATTTTGATACCCTGTAACTAATCTGTTATTCTACGTTGAAAATGTATCCGCCGCATAACTGGACTATATTGTAACGACAACAAATATATTTCACAATTGTAAGATTTAAAACAGGTAGTCCCTTTTATAAATTTTGATAGCATTATTAGAAGACGGAGATTATCTGAAAAATGTGATGTATTAGCGCTATACATTTCGAACAATCTGATCACACATTTACTTGTCAAGTCAATATATATGGAAAAGTTAAATTAAACAAGGTGAAAAAAAAAGAATTAAGAATAATTAACACAAACGTTTGGTAATCCAATCAAATAAGGATTACCAAGGTAGGTTAAGAGTAATAACAAACTGTTTTTGAATACACAAGGGGGGCTTAAGTTTATGAATGGCTAAAGCCTCAGCGTATTTCAGTAAACGTCCTTGGCCGTTTTTATAGATGATTTTAAAGGCTGAGTTAACATCAACCTTATGGTTCATATCGATTAAATGTTTAGCTATAGACGAAGTTGGTAGTCTGGCACCTGCATCTATGGGCTTGTCACAATTCATCTGTTTTCCTAACCACTTTGGGATATGCTCTCCCACTCTCACGTGCAACGCGCGATTACTCCTCCCTATGTATGTATGTCCACACACACACGAAAATTGGTAAATTGTATGGGATGTTATATAATCACTTGTGCACTTTTGAGGTTTCCAGTGAAGCATATTTTTAGCCTTTTCGACAATTACAAGCTGGGCTGCATAGTAGGTTCTACGGATGATGGAATTCAACCTTTGTCTCAAAATCCTACTATTTATTTCCCCATTATATGGTAATTTGATGAAAACCTTTTTCTTAGGGACGGTATGGATTGTAGGTTTAGAGGCTAGTTGACTTCTACACCTGTTTAAAAACTTCAAAGGATATCCGTTTTCAACAAGAGTATCCATCAATATTTCGTTTTCCTTGTCTATAACATCAGTCGTGCAAATACGCTGAATCCTCTTAAATAGACACTTCACCAAGCCTCTCTTATATTGTAATGGACAGAAGCTGTGAAAATTAAGATATTGCCCTGTCCAAGTCGGCTTTCTGTAGATAGACCGTCTTATTGAGCCATCGTCTCTTCGACTCAGAAGTATGTCTAAAAATGCGAGCTGGTTGCGACTTTCTTCCTCGCAGGTAAGAGAGAGAGTGACATATTCATATAATTGGACGTAATGGATTATCAGCCTTATGAATTTTGGGTAATCCATAGAGGTTTGGAAAGTCAGATCCCATGGGTGTCAAGGAATTAAACTCCTGTTTATCGATAACATCCAAGCCACGAAGTTTTACTAAATGAGATATAAGAATAAAACTTGGGCACTGTGGTAGAGTGTAATTCCATTATGGGTAAATTTTATTTTTATAGAGTCTCACAGTGTTATACAGTAATATATATATATATATATACAGTAATATACAGTAATAATATAAAGCAAATATTACTGTTTAACACTGTGAGACTCTATAAAAATAAAATTTACCCATAATGGAATAACTAAATGAGAATTTTAGACAAGTGGATGGCGTTGCTATGGGGAGTCCATTAAGACCTTTATTAGCGGATGTTTTTATGTCTTATGTTGAAAACCTATCTTCTGATTTAATTTCTGAATTGCCTTTCTATAAGAGATATGTAGACGATATCATTTTGATATGCGATGATCATGAAGATGCGAGTCGTCTATTGGACAGACTTAACTCTGTACAGAATCATATTAGTCTTACCTGCGAGGAAGAAAGTCGCAACCAGCTCGCATTTTTAGACATACTTCTGAGTCGAAGAGACGATGGCTCAATAAGACGGTCTATCTACAGAAAGCCGACTTGGACAGGGCAATATCTTAATTTTCACAGCTTCTGTCCATTACAATATAAGAGAGGCTTGGTGAAGTGTCTATTTAAGAGGATTCAGCGTATTTGCACGACTGATGTTATAGACAAGGAAAACGAAATATTGATGGATACTCTTGTTGAAAACGGATATCCTTTGAAGTTTTTAAACAGGTGTAGAAGTCAACTAGCCTCTAAACCTACAATCCATACCGTCCCTAAGAAAAAGGTTTTCATCAAATTACCATATAATGGGGAAATAAATAGTAGGATTTTGAGACAAAGGTTGAATTCCATCATCCGTAGAACCTACTATGCAGCCCAGCTTGTAATTGTCGAAAAGGCTAAAAATATGCTTCACTGGAAACCTCAAAAGTGCACAAGTGATTATATAACATCCCATACAATTTACCAATTTTCGTGTGTGTGTGGACATACATACATAGGGAGGAGTAATCGCGCGTTGCACGTGAGAGTGGGAGAGCATATCCCAAAGTGGTTAGGAAAACAGATGAATTGTGACAAGCCCATAGATGCAGGTGCCAGACTACCAACTTCGTCTATAGCTAAACATTTAATCGATATGAACCATAAGGTTGATGTTAACTCAGCCTTTAAAATCATCTATAAAAACGGTCAAGGACGTTTACTGAAATACGCTGAGGCTATAGCCATTCATAAACTTAAGCCCCCCTTGTGTATTCAAAAACAGTTTGTTATTACTCTTAACCTACCTTGGTAATCCTTATTTGATTGGATTACCAAACGTTTGTGTTAATTATTCTTAATTCTTTTTTTTTCACCTTGTTTAATTTAACTTTTCCATATATATTGACTTGACAAGTAAATGTGTGATCAGATTGTTCGAAATGTATAGCGCTAATACATCACATTTTTCAGATAATCTCCGTCTTCTAATAATGCTGTCACAATTGTAAGAACCTGAAGAGAAATTTTTGAGAAGAATATTCTTCATTCAGATTGACTTTTAATTCATAATATGGGAATATTCCACACTATCAAATACTGTTTAATTTAAAACTTTTTGGAAGAAACATGTACAGCTTTACTCGGTGAGTTTGAAACGCATAGTTTTCATATGTAGTGCTAGTTTGAAGAGTGGTGACACACTGTTTACTAATTTAGTGCAATTAAAGTAGAGGGTATAAGTATAAAACTTGGGCACTGTAGTAGAGCATAACTCCATTATGGATAAGATTTTATTTTGATAAATCACACAGTGTTGTACAGTAATGTTAACTGATGATGTTTCGAGCAGAAACTATTGCTCATAATCATATCAAGTTACTCACTCACACAACTTATTTTCTTCATTTATATACATGTGTGGAGTCGATTAGATATTGGAATAAAATTCAATATGAGATAATGTATATTCAGAAATAATAATACGAGTGTTATTGATCAATTACAATTATGTGATTTATCAAAATAAAATCTTATCCATAATGGAGTTAAAGTAGAGGGATTGAATTGCAACTCTACGTATCAAAATGGAACAGCACATGGAATGATAGTCAAGACTCTATAGGAGTAAGATGAAACTGACTACTATCGTTGATGATATTCCTAATTACGGTGAACTCGATTATGTGTCGGACTAGACGTTGGGAGTGGGAAGACAGGAATACGTTAGACTGATAAGATGGCTACGGAAAATCTGGACTTCTGCAAGCGATTTATGTTTAATGTCATGCAAACACGAATACTTACGGGTAAAAAGACAATAATCTGGCAGAAGAGGTAGGCAGCAAAGACAGAACTTCAGTTAAACACAGAGAAGATAGAGGTGATGAAGATAACCACAAACCAACAACAACATACACCAATCACTACCTATGGGAGAAATTTGAAAGAGATCACTTCTTCCACTTATCTAGGCAGCATCGTCTCAACTACAGGCAACAATACGGATGAGGATCTCAAAACCAGAATGGGAAAGACAAAGCACACTTTTTCCACTGTGAAATCGGTGTGGAAATCTGCCGCACTCACTCAGGATAAACAACAAAATTCGGATTTTTAACGCCAATGTTAAGTGAGTTCTTCTATATGGGTCACAGACATGCTGCTCACGTCACGGAAAGCATTTTATCGTCAGCTGCCCCATAGTGCAGATCAGACGGTCATAAAGGATTGGCAGTAAGAGACTCTGGGGATGAACCAAGCAAGAACCTATTGCTCAACAAACAGTGTGAAGAAAATGGAGATGGATCAGACACACTCTGAGGAGACTGTCGGATGACGTTCTACGCCTTGTTCCCGAGTGGAACCCGAACGGGAAATGAGGGACGATTTGGAAGTTCAAGGTGATCGTGTGAGAACAAGATGAAAGTTTATGGGCAATTATGGAACCAGCTGAAGTGGACCTCAGAGAAGAGGATGACTAATACGGTTTTTACTCCTTCTCTTAAAAGAACTTAAGAAAGAATAAATTCAGAAATTAAGTATATTCAGTCACTAAAATGTATTCACTAGTAATTCTTGTCTATCGTTCAAGTAACTGAATTTTACTTAAACTGTTATTATGATTATTATCATTATCAGGTTACTACCTTGAAGGTAAACGCATTTTAAACAAAGGACTTGTAAATTTAGAGTTCATTCCTATAACAACATCTTAAGTTCATTAGAACAATTGTATCTACATGACAATACTAGTGACCTCATGCATTTCAGGCTTTCTACATTTTTATACATGCTGTGTTTGATGTTAATGCTAAAGCAAACCACCCTGTTATTTACAAGGTTGTCATTTAAATTTAATGGGTTCAAATAATGTACAAATGGTACTGAATGCATCTAGTTTGCAGACAAGATATTTCATATTGTAAAACTATTCTGAAATTCCATAAACATAGCTATCTTTCGTTCATTTAACTCTTATATTTGACTCAACTTATATATTAATATCACTACAGTAAAATTCATGACAGCCTTACATCGATCTTTAGGTGTGTGAGTAAAATAACGTTTATCACAAACTACTAAGTGTTACCAATAGTAATCTATGAAAGTCACGTTCAAATATGCATACGTATTTTACTACAGAGCCAACCAAGAACCTATTGCCCAGTGAATGCACCCAAAGAAATGGAGATGGATTGGACATACGCCAAGAGGACCATTCAGTGGCATTCCATGCCAGGTAGGCTCTCGAGTGTAATGCGAATGTGAAACGACGAGTTGGTCGTCGGTGACATGGAGGAGATCATTTGAGGAGGATATGGGAGACTATGGGCAATAGTGAGCCTCAGTGGCACAGGGACAAAATGCTCTCCAACCACGTTACATGTGGCTTGGTGTTTGATCCCCAGCCACAGACGCGCTCCTTTACCTCACTAAGCCAGCAATAAGAGTGGTAGAGAAGGAAGGTTAGGCACGAGGCCAGCAACCCCATCCCATAATAATAAACACCACCGAAACTTCAAGCCTCTAGCTTGAAGCCCTATGCTCCACTGGGAATGTAAAGGGATAAAATAATAAATCAATGGGCAATAGTTGAGCCATCTAAAGACGACTGAAGTGAACAGGAACCAAAAGGAATGATAATATGTTGAGCATCAAAATCAGACTTGTATTTTCCCGTCCATCTGTCCGAAACATCCTCATCTTCAAGTGACCGACTATTTCTTGCATTATTATTTTCGTTCTCTTTACAGGAAGTCTAAGTTTCGTGAATTTGTTTGTGTCTCTGGCATTTCAGTTCCTTATTAGAAACCCAACAGTATATATTTCATAAGTATTATACAACTTCTTAAAAAAATGAATTCACTATGTCTTGATAAAACGTCTAAGACATTATATTCTATACCTATCACTGACACTTAGCTATTAAATGCTTTCGTTGACATTAAGACTTCTCAAAAAACTTTCATATTACGTAATGTTTTAAACTTTTAATGAAACACACGAAACCATTTATTTTTAAAATTCAGAAAGGTGAATAGTTCGAGTTCGGAAGAAACAGACATCCAGTACTCTGTCTATTTGAACGCTTTTTAAGTGATGTCAGTTAGTGATCTGACTTGTGAGGCAAAAACGTACAAAGTAAGGAAAACCGACAAACAGAAAAAGCTTTATCAGACAATCCTTTGTATATTCAATGGCTCAATGGCCATTGAATTAGGTCCCAGTGGCTGAATGGTATACGAGCCAGCTTGCCTTGTAACCGGAAGGTCCTAGGTTACGCTCACTGTTCCCATTCCTGTTTAATTTCACCATAGATCAACTAATGGAATTGACGCTAACTGACTTCAGCGACTGGACTTGTTACCAGGGAATAGGCTTGTTGACTTAGAATATGCGAATGATATAGTCCTTCTAGATGAAGGCCCTGATAAAATTCAGAGTCTTCTGAACAACTTGAGCAGTAGTCTTTATGTTTGGCATGCGATTCGCTCCTGCCAAGTGTTAGGTGATGCTACAGGACTCGACTATATTGACTCCTAGCTTGGAGATAGGGAGTGAAGTGAAGTGGTATGCCTGTGACCACTTCACCTATTTGGGAAGTTGCATCACCCCCAACGAGCTGATTGCTGACGGGATACCAGCATGGATGCAAAAAGTTCATGTGGCATTTGCCAACTTACGTCATCTCCGGTGTAGACGTGACATCCCGCTTCAAACTTGATCTTTGAAGTTTCAGTAGCAGGGGTATTATTTTTTTTAAAGATAGGTTTACTAGCCTCTCCCCTGAGCCTTACCTCTTTAACGGGCTTACTAAGGCCTAATCGAGGTTAACGAGTGCGTCAGTCGGGGACTGAACCCCTCACCAAAAGTGCCATTGGAAAGCATTCTGTTGCCAAACCACTGACGCACATTCGCCTACTTGTGTAACTGGAATTCTGGCAGGCTAAACTGATTTGGCTGAATGAGCCAAGTCTAACCGGATAAACATCGAACGTGATTCGCCCCCAGCAATCGAAATGTCTGCTTAATGTCTGGATCATCTCAATCTCAGTGGTGGTTTTGAAAGCCTTTATTCAGCTGTAAGCTTGACTTCTGTACCGCGCTGTGCTCACAATGAATGAAGCAATAGTGAAACTATCATTGTAAACTAAGGCTATTCAACCCGCTCTAACTTCATGTAGTTTTATAGATAAAAACATAACAATATCCTTATTATACTGATACATCAAATCAGTATCATAAAACGCAAAAAGATTTACCTTTTTTCACGCTCAGTCTTTTCCGTAATATGAGGATTAATAGAATAGCCGAAAGAATGAAAATAAATACACCAGCAATTATAATCCACATATAGGGTTTGTGATAAACGAGCATTGAAATGGCCGACTGTATGATGAAATTATCTGAAACAAGTGGAAAAAAGGAGATGAATTTTAATTTTCCCATCAGTTTATTATTCATGAAAACATGTCTAACTAAATGAACCTACGTACGATTGTATAAAATACGAACAATAGATAAATTAATGACTAAACCATTAAGTAATTATTGTTCCCTTGGGTTCCGAGTGGAACATACGGCTTCAACAGAATGTCTCCACTTTGCCACATTTTCTGCTGTTCTCTTTACCTGGTCTCACAATTGACCATATTCTCTGATCTCCTCCTCGCCACACTTTCTTCTCCATGTAGCCCACCATTCGCCATTCGAGTTACAATTAAGGTTCTTCCCGGTGCATGATGTCATTCGCCGGTATCCTCAGAGTGTGTCTCATCCATCTCCATTTTCTTCGGAATATTGGTTGAGCAATAGGCTCTTTGTTGGTTTGTTTCCATAGTGTCTAGTTGCTAAATTCCTTCAAGCCAGCCAGCAATTTGATTTTCACTATGGATCCAGCGAAGGCAGCCGTTGACAAAAGTACGCAATAGCCTGTCGGAAGTACTTTTCGTGAAGTACCATGTTTCTGACTCACATAGAAGCACTGATTAATTTAACATTGGTGACGAAAACCTGAATCTCGTTCTTTATGTTGAGTGCAGAAGCTTTCCAAACTGACTTCAGAGTGATGAAGCTCTGCCTTACCTTTCCGACTCTGGATTTGACATATTCATTCGTTGCACCTGTAGATCAAATGAAGGAAGTAACATCTTTCAAATATCTCCTGTTGAAACTGATTGTTACTGGTTGTTTTTGGTTGGTTATCTCCACCACCTCCATCTTCTCTATGTTCACATGAAGTCCTGGTTTCGCTGCTTCTTCAGCCAGTTTGTTGATTTTCACCTGTAAGTCTTCGAGTTTATTTGACATTAGACATAAATCATCTACTAAATCCAAATCTTCTACAGTCCTCTAATCACTACAGCGTATTTCTGTCCTCTAGCTCTCCACAGCCTGTCGCATAGTGCGGTTCCCCTTGATTAGAAAAATCAATGGTGATAATAAGCAAACACCGTTGTCTTACTCCTGTCTTCAATTCAAACTTCCTCAGTAATGCCAAGTAGAGTCTCCGAATTTGATTTGACAGACGCGGGGAAGGTATCTTTTGCAGTTTCGTCTTTCAGTTCCTCAGTGTTGACAACCACTATATATGCTATGAATAAAAAACTACACTTCTTGTGATCAAGAAAAGAATCAGCGTTTAAAATCTGTGACTATAATTTCATTGTTTCGCTCTGTGTAAGGAGTTGTCTAAATAACTCCAGTATCTTTTGATGCGACAACTATAGTACTCTAATGCACAGTTGTTTGTAATCTTCAACTTCCATTCATTATAAACCATAGGAAGTTTGCTTATAGGTCATCATGAATGTTACTCAACATCTATGAGACGGTAACTGCAGCACTAACAATGAAACTCTTCTATGTCATACAAAAATGCCTATTTATTATTTGACCGTCTCAATGAGGTGAATATAACAATGAGTTCAACCTTCTGTATCTTAATGTAAGAAGAATAAGAATAAGAAACAGTGGTAAGATCTTTAAGTCCATCTATAGAAAAGAGACCAGGATCAGACAATATCTTCACTGTAACAGATTCTGTCCTATGAGCCATAAGCGGGGATTAGTGAGGACACTGCACGACAGAGCCAAGAAGCTATTTTTCTTCAACAAATGAATGAAGAATTAGGCTTTATTGAGAAATACCTAAGGGAAAATTGGTATCCAAAGGGATTTATCCAAAAGTATAGCAAAGAAAAAGGTGAGAAAATGAAACATCCAACTGTTAAAAAAAAGAAAGTGTTTATTTGTCTTCCATTCATAGCAGAAACACCATCACAGAAGATTGAGAAGAGAATGAAAGGAAAACAGAAAGACGCTTCCTTGCAGCTAAGCTGGTAACACTATAAAGCACTACATTCTCTATAAGCCAATCGGAACTGGATAAGTACCCTGCTGATTTTACTTCCAACTGTTTTTTATTAAATTTACGGGAGATTGCAGCAGCAAATATATTGGAATAACAGAAAGGGGGCTTCCATCCATTTTTCTGAGCATATCCCAAGAAACGTATACCAAAAAGGGAGAAGATATTCGTAATCAATCTGTCAATTCCTTCATAACTGAATTTTGATTTCATTGATTGGTCATCCATATTAGTAATTTCAGCTCAGTGAATAAGTTTCCAATTTTATGAACTTTAATCTTCTGGAGTTGCTGTGTAAACTTACAAGTTAACACTGTTTATTAGGTTTTCCTTTTTTCTCTTCCCTCCATCTTTTCTACTTTGGAAGCGTATGAACTGATGGTAACTTAAACTGGAAATTGTAACGCTTACATTTTGGATGCATTAGCTGTTTTATAATATTTTCTTTACTACCATTTAAACATTGAAGCATGTTATTGTCATTCTTTTTTATAAAGGTTGTAATTTCAGGTAGTTTGCAGTTGACGAGAGGTTGTGAAATATAATGATGATATCATTTTATACTGCAAATCTGACCCTTTTTGCTTTATAGAAACCTATCAAGGTAACTAGATGCGTGAAAAACGTGTTTCTTCCACCCGTATCGTAATAGTTCTTATCCAGCTGAAAAATGTTACAAATTTAAGGCCACTGCCTTATGAAGAAAAGGTCTTTTCATTAACCAACATAAGGTAGAAACAACTGTCGGGGTTGAAGGTAGGTACTCCTCAAAGAGTCTCAAGGTAAGACACAATAGCTGGCCAGTGCTCCTTAGTCTTCCATAATTTACTGGTTGATATTGTATGGTGACTATGTTTACACTCATATCAGTTAAGATCATACAAACCAATACTTAAGAATTATAGCTATTCGTTGTATGTTAAGCCTTTCTATACACTGCTAATGGCAAAGTTAATTTATGCAATTTAGATATATGACGATAAATACATAATGATATAAATTTCTGGAAAAATGAATTTGTAGTTAGAGTATCTATTTCGCATGTGACAGTTAGTCTCCAGTGTTACGGAAATTATCACTGAAAGTGGTCATACCTTCATGCTGAGCAACCTTAAATACTTCATCACTAAAAGTTTTATATAAAATGTACCTTTTTCGATACTTAAGCTGTATCTTTCACCCCACTGTTTTATCTGTTCTGCAAATTTTACGTCTTCATATATCTTATCTAACCCATCGTACAGGGCATGCCTTGGATACGCGGAACTGCCCTTTCCTTGTATGAAATTGTGTTTTGGTCAGTTTGAATTTTCTTTTGATGGATTCTGTTACACCTTAATGTTCGGTCCCCGTTGACATATCGGCTCCTATTGGGAACGCTTTGACTATGCCTGAGAATTGAAGTGATGCTATATTAGTTGGTGATGACTAGCAATGGAATCCACCATGATATGTTTTTCGTTCCATTTAACACTCAGCTTCTGGATGTACCTACATTTCCAGTGATTGATGTTTTTCCCACAGGGACTAGAACTCTGCGTTCATCATTTCAAATGTCAAAGTGCTATCCACTAGGCCCTTGGTGGTTCATGAGTTTGTGGTTGTGTCTTCCATAAACTGCTATTGGCTGAGTTAAACTTTAAGCATCACTAACTCCTAATCAGCGAATGACCTCGAACGCCTCAATCACGTGAAGAAGGCATTTTTATGTGAGGAATACATATATTTATGAAAACAAATGTATAAAAACTGTATAAAAGTGTTACAGTGGGTATCTTGCCCTCATATTTGATAAAAATAGTTCTCAGTTTTAAGTTGGAGTATCAACAAAGTATAATTCCATTGTGGGTTAAATTTATTTTGATAAAGTCTCACGGTGTTATACACTAATATATACTGAGCGATAAATTGTGCTCGAAACGTCATCAGTAAATATTACTGTATAACACCCTGAGACTTTTTCAAAATAAATTTTGCCCACAATGGAATCATACTCTATCACATTGCACAAGTTCTATTCTTATATCAACAGAGTAATGTAACCACCTTCTATGCACGTAATTATTTAGGTTTTCTTACTCTAACAAGAACCCTAATCTTTCCTAAACCTAACTCTAACGTGAAAATATCCCTAAAGTAACTGTAATCTAAATGAAACCAACCCTAATGTCGCCTTTATTAGGATAACCTAACCCTAATTTGTCCTTGGCTTAAACCGTAACTTAATCTTTCTCAAGCCCTAGGTGAAACTTGGCAGATATCCCATTACATAACATAACTCTTTGATGAGCATGTCTTATTGATGATGACAACATTATTTGCCAGGTTCCACTAACTTGCTCAGTGAGCGTTTAAAGGTCATTGGTGTGGTCGCACTCCATCGGGAGTTAGTGGTGCTTAAAGTTTGTCTTGGCCCTGCTATTAAATTTCAGTTACAGGTGTCCAACTAAGTTCTGATAATACATATGCTATCAATATCAAGAATCGCAGCTATTTAAAAATTTATTATCGAAAACCAATTCAAATGAATTAATTCATTTAATGAAATAAGTTAAATAATTCTACGAATTATAAGTTAATTATAACAGATGTTAGTTAGATGAAAAATCATTGCCTACAATGATGAGACAGTGATAATTTAAGTTCAGAAGAAAAGTCTGATGTCTTGCCTATTGCCAGTACCCTGTAAACAGGGTATTATTACACAATAAAAGGCTCAAACTTACCGTCTTCATAAAACCAATCTGTTGCATATGTTAAACCTCCAGTTTCATCATAAAATCTAAACTGGTAGGTCAATTTCTCCTTATCCGTCCAGTAAACTTTGATTGCTTCAATATCATTACTCGTAGTTTTATCCCGCATTAAGTTTTTCTCCTCTAACGTTTGGTTAGTCTCATTTCTTTGTCTCACATTAGATAAATTTTTCTCTGTATAACTGTTTGAGTAGATTATTGGAATTTCAATTCTTCCCTGCTCAGGATATTCAATTAATTTTTCGATACATTCATTTGGCAGTGAATTAATTCCGTACATATTATTTGACGGCAAACCTGACGACTCCAGCCATGGGCCATAATTAGGTCTTCTGTGAATCTTTTCTATCAAATGTGATGAATAGGCACACTCATTATCTGTATTTCCTGACAATTTATTACGTTCAGAATAATAAGAAGCGCATATTCTCAATGAAGCTTTCCATTTCAGCTGTTGTCTGTTATCATTTAGAGAAGATTGAGGCGGTGAACTTTTTCTGTTTACAGTCGTCTCCAACTCTGTCTTCATATCCTTTTTATTCTTGCCTGAATCATGATCTCTGGTTTTCTCAGACTTTAGAAGGTACAAAGGATCAAAATAAACTCGAATATGCGATTGTTCACGTATGAAACGAATAATTTTTACAGTCACTGGTGGATCACCTGAAATAGAATATAGACATAATGTAGAACATTTTAAGGAAAAAGTTAAAACGATATTTAAATTTTTGATTGGCTTTGAAAAACTAAGAGGGTATTTCAGTGGATATGAGTTGTATCTACAATCTATATTGAGTACATAAGTCGACGGAAAGAACGAATTGCTGTGTATTAAGAAAATTTACTTTCATTTGAGAATAATAGTAAATTGAAAGAGGTTACTTTAGAAAACCTGAAGTTTTCCTATGAAGTATTATGGAATTTCCAGATCACTGAGATTGTTGACTACAGAATAATGCACAAGATCATTATGTTTAATCAAATGCAAGCAGTGAACTCACGGAATCCTTCGAAGTGAAGACGGGAGTAAGATAAGGCTGGCTGGCTGCCTACTATCTCCAGTGATTTTCCTGAATCCGGTAGACTGGATAAAGTGAAAGACAGCGGGCAATGAGGAAACAGGCATAAATAGGACTCACACAGAAAACGCAGAGGATCTTGACTTCGTCGATGATATATGTCTGATTTCCCAAAAACTGGAAGATATGCAAGTGAAAAGCAGCAAGTTGGCAGAAGAAGCATCAAAGATAGGACTTCAGGTGAACATAGAGAAAACAGGCGTGATGAAGATTCCTGGCCGACAGCCACAACCATAACAACAACAATCAGCTAGTATAAATGGGAGAAGTCAAAAAGAAGCAACCTCCTTTACCTACCCACCTACCTGGGAAGCATCGTTTCAAATACAGGCGGAACTGACAAGGATATCAAAGCAAGAATCGGAAAAGCAAGACAAGCTTTCACTACTCTCAAGTCTGTGTGGAGGTCAACAACATTCACCATCAAAAATAACATCCGGATTTTCAACTCCAATGTGAAGTCAGTGCTACTATACGGATGGATCAGAGACTTGCACTGCGCGTCATAAAGAGCATCTCAAACAAACTACAGACCTTCATTAACAGTCGTCTTCGCTCAGTACTCAAGATCAGATGGCCGGCCAGAAAAGATCAGCAACAGAGATCTCTGGCAGTAAACGAAACAACCAGGAACCGATTGTGAAACAAATTGGCAGGAAGAAATGGAGGTGGATTGGTTATACTCTGAGGAAACCATCAAGTTACATCACTAGACAAGCCCTTGGGTGGAACCTGAAAGGAAAGCGACGAGTTGGTCGTCAGTGCAAGGGTGACTTGAAGGAGGTCATGTGAAGAGGAGATGAAAGCGTGTGGGCAGACTTGGAGCCAGGTGAAGACTCTAGCAGAGAACCGAACGCAATGGAGACGCGTGGCTGAAGCCCTATGTTCCTCTAAGAATTAAAGGAAACAATAATAATGCCTATAGGCAAAATTACCACATGACGCTTCATTGCACAGGTACTTTTCCTAAGTGAGTACTCTCTTATATTAAAAAAAAACAACTAGTGGTAGAATAAAGCAAAATATGTTAACTTACCTGGAGGTTGTACTTGCATAAAAAATTGTCTCCTTCCTGTTTCATGTTCAACCTCACACATATACTCTCCATAATCCTTTTCTGTGATTGGACTTAAAAATAATCGATAAATTATAGTTGGTATCTTACGTAATGTCTCTTTAATTTTATTTTGACTACCATTTTTATTGATTTGTTCATCGCTGTCGTAGTATGGTAACTGAATGAGTACTACATCAGTCCAAATTCGTTGTCCTGTGTTTACCGCTTCAGATATCTTTGATGGTGACCAGTTGTCATGGATTAATTCTTTTTGAAGTATTTCAACTTCAGATGCTATTCTTTTTGTTTTAACTTTGTACCAAGCGAATGTCTTTTTGAGCATACTGACTTTATTTGGTGTTTGTATGTCAATCGCATCGAAACCACAATTTTTGGATGAAGAATGTTTAGTTTTAGTTCTTTTTGAATTCTCAGTGATGAAAGAAGGTATTGGATAAGTCCAGATATGTAGTTCAATTACTGTTTGTGAACCAAGTGCAGCTGTAACTGAAGTTATTCCCGGTGGTGCCAACTCTGGTGGGACTAAAAGTGTATGCGTTAATAAATAACTATTCGTTAGGAATGTACAACTGCATATGAAATATCACTGTACTTAAAAAACACGTTAATTACTATATAAAAGTGAACAGTAAAAGATTAAAGACTTTAATTACTTTCGTTAAGTTAGCTTGGAGAGTATCTTCAACGGAAAGTTTTAGGAGTGTTTATTCAGTCGTGCAATACAGCTTTATGTTACAGATTATAGTTTGCTTCCACACCGTATTTTCGTTACTAGTATGGAATTTTCAGCATGTGATATCGGTGGACCAAATTTTGCAGGCCGACCATTGATATCATGGTGTGCGTCGACAGGGAATCGAACCCCGGACCATGTGTATGGCCACCGAGACACAGACAGACCTTCATCATTCTGATGTTGGTTTGGAAATCTTCTGCACACAGTAAGCTTAAAGAACAAAATTATGGTTTTCAACGCCAACGTGAATTCAGTCAGTTCTTCTATACGGATCAGTAACCTGTTACACGCGTCACGAAAAGCATTTGCAACCTGCTTCAGAATCTTAATAACATCTGCTGATGCTATCTCTATACTGAAAACCAGATGGCTGGCCAAGAAGAATAAGGGACAAAAACTATTGGAACGAACCAGTCAAGAACCTACTGCTCCAGAAATATGTAGAAGAAAATGGAAACGGATCAGACACACTGAGGAGGCCATCGGGTGACATCGCGAGCCAGCCAGAACCTTCAACGGAAACTGAAGGAGAAACGAAGAGTTGGGTGTGTGTTCGACAGCTAAATGAAGGAAATCTTGTGAGGAGGAGATGAAAGCGCATGAACAGTCGCGGGACCAGCTGGAAAGGACTTCAGAGAACAGGACAAAATGGTGACGTGTTGTTGAGGCCGTGTACTCCAATCGGAACACAAGGGAGTAATAATATTAATACACACAGTGTAGGTCGGTAGAAGCAAATAAAGCTTCCTTTGGATGAAAAAACATATTGCGATTTCTAAAATTATCGCTTGCAACAGTATATATATATATGATAACTCCTTGTAATTATCTCTTAAAATACCCCACATAGCAACAAAAATGTCTGCATAGAATTACGGTATATCTGGTCATATTTAATTTTCAAGCGACTTTCCTTTTACTTTTCGACTGAAGTAGTTGTAGGCAGCTTTTCTATTGATTCTTCGATTTTTTGGAATGATTGGCTAAGCACCACTTACATAAAGCATAGAAGCAGCAACCAGACTACAGGTGCAACCCAAGTTTTATACTTCGAAGTCATAGGAATAGATTCGAAACATATATATGCTTTGCGTGACTTACACCTGAATACGGTGATTTTGACTTTTAACAAAAGATGACTGTTACAGTGACAAAGATTTTCTTAGTACTCAGATATTTAGTATGTTCATCTGTACTGTACTAAATGTTAAAATGCCAAAGTTCATACATAACTACGTGAAATTACTTCCATGGCAATATCGATTTTTGTTCATTTATCATTTCGTCAATTATCGTCACTTTCCAGTAGTTTCCACAATGTTTTAACAACTTCGTCATTTCCCACCTAATAGTCTTTCGTTCTATTAAAAAGCTTTTCTTCTTATCCGCTAAAAAATAGTATCGCATTACTTTTCTCCTTTGTCTTAGTCTTTTTGAAGATCTTTGAAATTCAATTCAATTCAAGTTTGACCATGGATTGGCATCACTTAGGGAGTACTGGAGCTGCTTCATTCTTAATGGGAACTCATTGGCAGTACCCAGCCACTGGAGTGGGTACGCTGATAGATAGTAGACCATTCAGCCCCTGGGACACAATTAAATGGACATTAAATTCCAACGTTTACCTATTCGCGATTTTATCTCGATTGGAACCAACCAATGTCATCACCGGGGGATTTTTTTCCCACTCACGACGAGATGGACCTCACTGGCCTTACTTAATCACTAGAACCCCAGTCAGCTTCATCCTGTAGCCGGTCGGTAGCACGCACCTGATTAACTGTCAAGGGCTTATTCGTAGGGATTTGATTTGTTTCAAGTTTGGTCACGGATTAATAACACCTAAAGAACTATTGAAATCAGGGAGAAATTCTCATTTAAATTTCTTCCGAACACTGCAAACCTATTCTCTCATTCACCTATGAAATATCCTACTGGTTTTCAAATAGCATATCTATTCTTACTGCAAGTCACCGATTTCTGAACAACTTCACTAGGACGAGCTTGCCTTGTAACCAGAAGGTCCTGGGTTCAAAACCCGGTGCGTACTGTTGGAGAGTCCCAAACTAGGTGGACGAAACAGTTTTCCAGTACTGCCAGCTGGTTTTCCAATGGTTCTCTAACTGATGTCAGCTCATTATAAAATCCTCCAATCAATAAGTGAAATAATTCAAGGATAACTTACATGCAAAATCCAAGTTTCTTGTAACTTGTGAAACTCCAGCTGGGCCTTCAAGTAAACACGTGTATTCACCAGCTTGTTTTCTTCCAGGATGACTAAAAACCAACTTGTTCGATGTTCGATGTGGCACTTTTAAAGTATCAAACACTATTTCTTGATTTTTATACTCCATCCAGTTATCTGGATAATGAGGACGAAATTTCCAATAGAATTTCCACATACTGCTTTCATCATGACGGAGTATACGATTTAACACGGAGACACTTGCATTGTTTCGGGATTTCATTTGGTTATATTCGGCAGTATAGTCTTCTTCAATATATCTTGGTCGACCGCCTTCTGCTTCACACAGAAGTGTTGTCTGATCAGATTGCAAGCGCTCCTGCCATGTTTTTGGTGAGGTGAGCATTTTCAACTCCGGTGGATCTATGGTTAGTGAGAACAAATAATTATAAATGGCTTAATGTTAATTGGGAAATATCTTGTTAAAGAATATGAAGTAGCAATGAAATGATGTGAAGGACTGAATATTATATTAATCAATCTTATGTTTAACACTTCCTTCTCTGGGCTTCAGTTTTTCTTGCTTTTGATTCCTCAATATTTTTTAGCTCAATATTTGCAATTAATAGTGTTCTCTGAGCTGGTTGGTTTAGTTGCGGAGATTTCGTCGTCCTTCTGGACAACATCTTCAGCGCCATTTTTAGCACAAAGTGGAATGATTCAAATTTCTTCATGAGTGATATAACTCTGTCTCCTGGTAACTATCTTTATATATGTATTAAACTTTTTTAATTCGACTTTAAACAGTTTTTGATGAAATTTTGTGGATACCCATTCTTTTTTTTCTTTTTGAAGACCGTCTTCAAAAAGAATGGTTATCCACAAAATTTCATCAAAAAGTGTTTAAAGTCGAATCAAAACACCGACAAGAAACCATCATCAAAGACCACAAGAAAGTTCATCCTACCATACATGAGGAATATCTCTGAAATAACAGCTAGAATACTGAAACCGTTTGATATAGATATAGCACATAAGCCAGGCAAATCGCTTAATTCGATATTATGCAAACCGAAAGATCCAACAGAAAAATGGGATAAAATTAATACCATTTACAAAATAAATTGTATAAACTGCAACAAGCATTACATCGGCCAAAGTGGGCGTCCCTTTCGAATAAGAATTCAAGAACACAAATCAGCCGTGGAAAGACACGATATGTATTCTTTAGTATCAATGCATATAGGCAATTGTGGTCATCAATTTGATTGGGATGATGTCAAAATCTTAGACAGAGGAAACACTAAAAGTCCCAGGGAGTTCCTAGAAGCCTGGTACTCAAACGAAAATGCAATTAATAAACACATTAATCTAGACGAAATATACCAACTGATAAAAAGTAAATCAGGTGACCGGAAAGTTTAAAACCCAAGTCAATAGAAAATGGTCACTACATATGTAAAGATGGTTACCGGGAGACGCAGTTATATCACTCATGAAGAAATTTAAATCATTTCATTTTACGCTAAATATTGTGCTGAAGGGGGATGTTTTCCAAAAGGACGATGAGAGCTCCGCAACTAAACCAACCAGCTCAGAGAACACTATTAATTGCAAATCATCCACCTAAGCTATAAATCTCTATTATTACGCTTAATATACTAATGAAGAATTCTATTGACCAACTGGTATTTTGTCATCAGCTTAGTTCACATATAAAACTACTTGTTGTGAAGTGACAACAACAGTTGAGAGTTGTTGATATTAGATGGTTGGAGGCAATCTGCAGGAAGGCTTGAACCTAGGTTTCGTGCTAGCTGGCACTCATCAGCAAGGCATATCTGTAACCTCAAAGGAACTCGTGTCCCTTCTGAGATTTGAAGACGCGTCACCCAGTGCTGCAGTCGGAGACGTTACCACTGAGCTATTCAGGCTCGCGACTGACCTCCTTTAAGACTTTATTGGATATTTCTGATTGGACACTAGTCAGTCACTAGTATAATATATCTAGTGCTATCTTCGGTGTAGACTGAATTCTATCAGTCAAGTTTGCAATGTGGCCACCATCCTAGGTGTTTGATGGAATTCAGTCCGCACCGAAGATAGCACTAGACATATTATACTAGTTACTGACTAGTGTCCAATCAGAAATATTCAGTAAAGTCTTAAAGAAGGTCAATCACCAGCCTTAATAGCTCAATGATAACGTTTGTGACTGGCTGAAACATTTGTGAGGCGGATTCGAATCTCAGAAGGGACATGAGTTCCTTCGAGGTTGCAGATACGCCTTGGTGACTGACTGATGAGTGCCAACTAGCACGAAACCTAGGTCCAAGGCTTCCTCTTGACTGACTCCAACCATCTAATGACTACATTTCAAACTCCACCATGATAGCAAGTCACCTAGCATGGTGGCCACATTGCAAACTTAACTGATAGAACTCTGTCTGCACTAAACAAAGAAATGGACGCATGACACTGGTTGCTAACTAGTATCCAATCAAACTCAGTTGGTGATATATCATAATGCTTGAAAACACGATTTTACGAAATAAACATGACTTTCACAGTTACATGAATATTGTAAGTAACTGTGAGATGAAAATGCTTTAAATGCATATTCAGTAGGTGAAAAATATTGCTTTTAACAATCAATTTTCCAGTGAATTCATTCTCAGAGAGAAGACCAGTAGTTCAGTGAAGAGTCCCTTTTCGGTGAATTCATTTTCACAGCTGTACAATCGCAAGTAATACATGGGTTATTTCGCATGTATTTTTGTGTACATTGAGTTTGTCAAACAAAAATACAACTGGTTATGCTTATTTTAAATAAACAGGTGAGAATTAGTAAGTTTTAGGTGGAGTTATCATATACAAAAAGTATTCCGAGGAATTGGATGTTGATATAAGAGGATAGTAACAAAAGTGATGGGTTGTCACAAACGATTGTTAAAGAAGAGTTACGTAATAATAAAAATATTCTTTTAAAATAGTTGTTCTCAGGGTGAACATGTAAACAAAATAAAATACGGAACTACGCAAGAGTTATAGGTAGTTAGAAAAACAAGCAAAGAAGGAAAAGTTAAGTCAGATCAACAGAGTTGTTACCATGATAGTAGAAGTGGCTGAATAATTTTCTTTTGTATGCATAGTTCTGATTCTTGCAGCCGAATGGCAAAGACAATACGTTTCCGTCTTCTTAGCATTGCAGAAGCCCTAGCCATTCAGTTAGAAGAACCAGAACTATGCATACAAAAGAAAATTATTCAGCCACTTCTTTTACCATTGTAACAAGTCTATTGACCTGACTTAACTTTTGCTTGTTTGCTTGTTTTTCTAACTACTTAAAGCTCTTGTGTAATTCCGTATTTTATTTTATTTCCATGTACACCCTGAGCACAACTCTTTCATCAAACTATTCATGATGTCACGTAACTCTTCTTTAACAATCGATTGTGACAACTCATTACTTTTGTTACTACCCTCTTATAATCAACATCCAATTCCTCTGAATACGTTTTGTATTACGTAACTCCACCCAAAACTTAATAATTCTCACCTGTTTATCTAAAATAAGCATAACTAATTGTATTTTTGTTTGACAAACCCAGTGTACACATACATACGAAATAACCCATATATTATTTGTGATTGTACAGCTGTGAAAATGAATTCGCCGAAAAGAGACTCTTCGCTGAACTACTAGTCTTCTCTCTAATAATGTTAGACAGAGGATTTTTCATGAATTCCTTCAAACTGACTGAAGAGGTCCATTAAAAATTTATAAGACTGATTAGTGAACAAAGAATATTCTCTTCAATAAATTCGTCATCAGGTCTTACATTTATATGAAAGTAATAGCTAAATAAATATAGTTAATAACAACACTAATGTTCTTTTAAATTATACTGAATCAGTAGTATCGACAGATTACATTTCAAAAGCATCAGTAAGAGAGAGATAATATACGTAAGTATAACACTAAACTTCCTGAACACCAGATAAATTCAGCGAGGTAACATGGAATTTATCAGTTCATAGGTTCGACAACAGGCTAGTGCAGTAATAGTGACTGGACATGTTTGGTTGTTTTTAGCAAGTTGCAATGACCTCTGCCGTCTAGATTGTTCTGTATTTGCAGGCCTTTGACAATTTATTCGTTACAGCACCTCATAGATGATAGAGGAAGATTCTTCAGTGCTAACCTTGTTGTCTGTTTGGCCGAAGTGCTCTAATACAAAACTGTTGATGGTTTTAACAACTTCTTTATTTAGCCACACTAGTAAATGCTGTATTCCTGTCCATGGAAAATTAAGTTCCTAGATCAACGTCCAATATAACTGGCTCCTTAGGAGAAGTCGAACTGATAGATACAATACGAGATGACCAGCCTGTAAAATTGGTCTTTCAGCTTTGGAATCATATTTGGTTGTGCGGAAAATATTATCTACAGCTTTCCATCAATACGTTTAGTCGATTTGCGGGTCTTCTGTTCTATTGGTTGGAGGATTTCATCATGAGCTGACATCAGTTAGAGAACCATCGGAAAACCTGGGGTACTGTACAGCCAGCCGTTTCGTCCTAATTCGGGACTCTTCACAGTATGCACCTACCATAGGGGTCCTAACCCAGGACTTTCTGGTTACAAGGCGAGCTAGCAAACCAATCAGACGCTGTGACTCAATACAAAGGCCCATGAATTCTAACTTCTGCCAATTCAGGACATAGCGCGACCACTTCTCAATGTCTTCTTCGTTTAGTTACTGCCTCACCTTCAACCTGCTGTACTCTACTGGTCACGGCTTCCCACTAAAACCCCAGTTAACAGAACAATTTTTTCAAGTATTGGTTTTGTAGGGATTTTGTTTGATTGGTTGGAGGATTTCATCATGAGCTTCTGTTCTAATCAAAATTCACAAAGACAGCCACCACAACATTGTATCATCGAGGCACGACACTAGAAAGGAAGAAGACAACCTGTTGGGTGGACAGCTTTTACTTTATGAACCAACAGTGATTTTCACACTACATCTCCCTGTTGTGTCACAGCATAACCCACATACTGACTGAAGATAAATTTTAACTTATTTACTAAGGTCCATTTATTAAGTTGTTTGGTATTTATAAGTTCGGCACGTCATTAACATTTACAAAGGCAGAACTGTTATGCATCCGATGACATTATTGAAATGAAATACACCCACAGATATATACACACACACCTTGACTATCGGTAAATGGATAGATTTTCACAAATAGGATAATCACTACTTGATGACTGGATAAATATTCACTTCTACTAAAATACAATTCATAATAGTTTCTAAGTAATGGCTTCAAAGACAACTTTGTCATGTATAACCCTGTTTTTATTATTCATGTGAAATGTTTTGTATTATATTGACTAATAGTATAATACGCGTCGGTGGTACAGCGGTAGAATGCTCGCTAACCATGCAGGTGGTCCGGGGTTCGATCCCCGGCCGACGCACTCCTTTACCTCACTAAGCCAGTAATAAGACTGGTAAAGAAGGAAGGTTGGGCATGAGGCTAGCAACCCTATCCCGTAAAAATAAGCACCACTGCTACCGAAACTTCAAGCCTCTAGCCTGAAGCCGTATGTTCGACTGGGAACGTAAAGGAATTAAAAAAATAGTATAATACTACCGAGTAAAAAACAATCAACTTCAGACAAACTTGTATTTCTTTAAAAATATTTGTACTTTAGAAGAAAGATGATTAAGCCAGTCGAAGTTCATATTCCTATCTAGGAATATGACATTTTAAAACAGTTTCAACCAAAACTTGGGAAACTTTCTTACACTATATGACTAATTTTGAACAACTGTGTGTTACCTTACGGTGAATGTGGGAAAAAAATAAATAATCCCGAAGAACAGATTACTCATCCGTGTGAAGGGTACTTGTCATTTCAACAACAAACCCTCCCCTGTATATGATATGCTGTACTATATTATTGGCAAAGTTCTACAATAGAGTCCCAAGGGATGCGAACGCACGAGTGACCTTGAGCCGACCAATCAGGAAAAATGACGATTTTTGCATAAAATTTTACGTATATTTACATAAAAAAGCATAAAAAGACATTAAACAGGATATTTTTCTCTATTATGAGATAAAAAACTCTATAAAAACAAAATAATCGAGCAAAGAATATTCTTTTCGATAAATTCCTCTTCCAGGCTCTACAATTATATATATGTTTTTATACACAGAATATTTTAAATTAGTAGTTATTAACAATATTAGCGTTTTTTCAAATAATATCGATTTGTAAAGTATGATCAATGCTATTGCAGTTCATTAATGATGCTTAAATTATAATAATAATAAAGATATAACAGCGGATAGAATATCATTCATCATACTTTACAAATCGATATTATTTGAAAAAACGCTAATATTGTTAATAACTACTAATTTAAAATATTCTGTGTATAAAAACATATATATAATTGTAGAGCCTGGAAGAGGAATTTATCGAAAAGAATATTCTTTGCTCGATTATTTTGTTTTTCTAGATGTCTGAATGAACATTTTTGCAATAAAAAACTCTCCCAATTTCGTATTGGGGTTTCAGTTTTTAAATTGAACCAATTTCTATACATATATTCATCCAGATGACTAAAAATAACTTGGTTTTGAGATCCGTTTATAGCTCTTATTCTATTTTTTTAGTCTTCCCCAGAAACCTTCTATTGAATTCGTATGAGTACTGGTTCTGGGGTCGACGAAGTCATTCGAATGGAATTTGCGTCTGAGCTCATGAACAAGGTTCGTTTTAGCGCTAGAATAATGGTAAGCTTCCTCAACCAATGACTGGCATGCGTTCAAAGTCATTGGAACATTTACAATCCTGGGACTCTATTCTTGTACTTCGTCATATTATTCATGTATACCAAATATGTTTAAACCGGTATCTGAATTGGAACTAATTACAAAAATCAGTTTGATTTCATAATTTCATAATGTATATTATCCACTCATGTGTAGAAAGTGGGGGTGAAATTATACTGGTATTTCAATACAAAGGTACTAAAGGAAAGTAGTACTCATTCTAGTTATATCTTCAAGATACTTTCTATTCAAGCTAGAACAATATTTGTTGAGAATCAAAACGAATCTCATCGAATTTGAAGCCAATATTGTTTTTTATGAGCAGATTCCCTTTGACATCTTCAAAAATACAGTTAATTTGAATCACAGAGTAAATTACTTGGTTATAATCAACTTATTTGTCAATCTGTAATTTATTCAGAGCAAAATAGTTAGAGCGAACAATTGTTTTCAATAAACGCTTCTTCAGGTTCTACAATTATAAATTCATTAATTTAAGCATATAATAGCCAGCCAGTAATGGCAAATTAGAATCATATCAGAAAGTGTATTGTGGAACAAGTATAAGATCAGATGGGATGGAACAATAGTCAGTTAGTGTTTTAATATGATGTCAATGAGAACATGGGACAAAATGAGAGCTAGTTACATTGGCCGTACTCAGAGGGCTTTATCCATGCACGCGCGTGAACATGTACCTGTATGGTTGAGTAAAGGGGTAACCAAATGCGTAAATACTGCAGTTGTAGCCCACTTGGTAGATACTGGACACCAGGCGTTCTCAGTTATTTACCGCGTTCCTAGTAATTTATCTAGAGGAGCTCGACTACGTCTTCTATCAGTAGCTGAAGCGGTTGCAATTAATGCCAGAAGACCGACTCTTTGTATGCAAAAGAAGTATGCTCAATCTCTATGTTTACCTTGGCCTACAATAAAGTCAACAAATCCTTCATTAACACTATAAATTCTACCACAATTTTCTTTTCTTTTCTTCTTCGTCTATTCCTTTTTTCATTGACAAACGTTCATTTTCGACTAGTATGATTTTATGACCTATCTTATGATTTTGTTACCTTAGGTTTAAGTAGTGCATTTTTAACTTGTTGTCGTATTAACAAAATCCTGTTCATTCCACTTCATTATATTCATTATTATTATTTGACAGTCACTCACCAATAGTACTTGTAATTTTACACCATATCATCGTTATTATTTTACAATCATTCTTATTGTCGTTGTTTTCAATCTTGAACTTATGTCTAGACCTCGCCATTCGTTGGTTTATTTTCCTATTGTCTCACACACCCTGATTACACCCACTCTCGAAACCTGCATTTTTCTGTTGACTACATTTATATATATACATACACATCATTAAATTAAATTACTTCATCTCATTTTGTCCCATGTTCTCATTGACCATGCATATTAAAAGAACTAACTGGCTATTGTTCCATCCCATCTTAAATTAATGGATTTATAATTGTAGAGCCTGAAGAAGAATTTATTGAAAACAATTGTTCGCTCTAAATATTTTGTTATGAATAAATTATGGGAATATTCAATTTACAGAAATCTGTAATTTGTGATTTTTGTCCGTTGATATGAACACCAAGTGAGGTGATATAGGTAGTAATGTTGTGAGCTTTGTTCATTAGGTAAATATCTGTATGACTTTGTCAGAATGCCATTGTCATAGATTCCACAATTGTTAGAAGTTTGAAAGAATTTATGAAACTTCAATATTCGAATCTATACGAATAAATGTATAAATTCGAGATTTGAGAGATATCATGGTGTCTAAGCAGTCTTCTTGAAAGTAGATTATTAGTCCTTTGAGTTCCTAGAGGAAAATAAGGCTCAAACAACAACAACACAACAACACTTCACTTTATCCTGTTCTCTGACATCCTCTTCAACTGGCTGTACGATTGCCTGAAGGCTCTAATCTCCTACTCACACGATCCTCCTCACGTCACCCTCGGCCACATGCTCAACTCATCATTTCTTATTCAGGTTCCACTCGAAAGCCTGCAGTGCGCACGATGACTTTCAATGGTCTTCGCAGTGAGTGTCCTGGCGAACTCTTGCAAATATTCGTGGAACAGTAGGTTCTTGAATAATTTATTAGTAGTTATTGGTTGGTTGTTTTCATCACTTTTGTCAGCTCTTTGTTCATTTAAAACTTGTTGGTTCTCACCTGTAATTCTTCGAGTTTGTGACATTAGACATGAATCGTCTGCGAAACTCTGACTCTCTAGAGTCTTCTTATCTGTCCAACATATTCCCATCTTCTCTCGCACTCCACAACCTGCTTTATAATCCAGTTCACCACAATCAGGAATATCATCAGTGACAGTAGGCAGCCTTGTCTTACTCCTGTATTCACTTCGAACGCCTCGCCAAGTTTTCAGTTGTGGATCACATGACATGTAGTACTGTCATATAGCTGTTGATTGAGATTGATAAAGGTTTGGGGCACTGCATTCTGTAATGCTGAAGAAGCTTTCAAATTGCTTCACGGTTAACGCTGTTGAAGGCCTTTTCTGAATCGACGAAATTGAGGTAGAGATTTGACGGTCACTCTATGTTCTGTTCGACGATGATACTTAGAGTTGTTATTTGATCCGCACATGATTTGCTTTTCCTGAATCTAACTTTTTCCGTTCGGAGCTTTGTATTCAGTGCAGTATGGCAGTTGGTAGTATTTCTGGCCAATGTGCAAATGATGGTCAGTTCAGGAGTCCTGAACCATGAACCACAATGTAATACACATTTTAATTGTTGTAAATATCGGTTGATAGAAGAAGAATACTACGGATCCTATGTGGAAGTAATTAATAATACGCACTTTATGCTAGACGACAGTAAGCAGCAAATTTAGAAGCCTTTCGATTTCACCGAAATTAAACATTACTATCATTCCTAGGAAAATTATTTCTTGGCTTTCGGTATGAATTCAGATTTTTTCAGCTAAACAGTATATTGTTACTGGAATATATTCAGTGACTTAGCAATCAAATATATTCCCACTAAAATTAAACTCATTTTTTGACTTGGGTTAAACCTCCTAATTAGTTGAGTAGGCCGTTTTAGAAGTCCTTCGAGGCGGTAGTTTTGTTCATAATGATGTGATTATTTTAGAGCAGTATTTATGTCAGAAATCTTTAGAAAGAAACATGAGACTTAAAGATCCATTATCTGGGTGTTTCAACATGAATAAGATTTTGTCGTTTATGTTATTTATTTCGTACATATCTCTGTCACACTATCACCCTGTAGATATCATATGAAGTTCAGCTACATTCTGTGAACTTTTAAAGTTATTTTAGAAAAAAATATTTCTGACGATTTTGATCAGCACTATAATCGAGCTTTGTCCTTATGTACTTACTTTTTATTTTTTATTTTGATTATAGCTTGATTCCACACAGTACTTTTGGGAGAAGTATGGGATTTTCAGCATGTGATATCGATAGCAGAAATCTTGCGGGCCGACCATTGATATCAGGTGTGTGTCGGCAGGGGATCGAACCCCGCACCATGTGAATGGTCGACGAGAGTCCCAACCGCTGTGCCACCGACTCACACAGTAAATACTGATTACCCTAATGTGGGATTCTCTCCACAACCAAATATGTTAGATCTATTGATAATGTTTTATCTTCTACACATATATAAAGTTGTGCCGAAAAAGTTAAATGTCATCATTAGCTTGTAGGCTGGTGGTTACATAAGTGAGGTATGAATGTTAACAAACTTCAAAAGTTTCACAATTATTTAGTCAGTACATGCGTAGCTTTGTTAAAAACACATAACTTTATCAGTATCCTGACTACAAGCCAATATGACATTTCAGTTTTATCTTGTTACACATATATATTCCTTGTAATCAATTATTTAATGTCCTTGAAAATTGATTGAATTTACATTTTTAGTATTCTATGAGATGATAAATTACTGAAAAGATAATGATAATGACAAAACTAAACAGTTAGCGAAGTAATGTTTAGGGAAGATATTTTATATTGATCATGGGTATATTTCGCTTAAACGGATCATTTAAAGACTCTCGCAAAGTAGCTTCATATTAGATAAGTTTTTTGTGAAATAACACAGAGTGGTGCATTTTTAACGGCTGGTAATTCCCCAAAAGTATTAGTCACAGCATTCATCAAAGAACACTGGATACTAACCCTCACTTGTTTAGCTGAAGACTCACGATCAAGCATCCACGCCGTTTGGCACGCCGTCGTGTTGCGTTCGTTTGTTTGTTCGTGTACGATTCCTTGCTAGTTAAGCAGTCAATCTCTCACTCCAATTTGGTCCCGGAATAAACTTCGTAATTTGGACGATCAATTTTGCTTCGCCTTTGGTTTACGCAAAAAGAATTCTATAGAAGTTGGGGTATTAGATCTTGCGTTGGTAAAAATCGTATTATTCGTGAACAGCAACACCCTCAGCCTCTAAAATTTCTTTATATTTGGGCAAGGAGTATAACTAGTAAGTCAAAAGATTTATATTATGAAATAAAACAAATAAAGGATGTATCACTAGTGAATTACTACCCATCAGAATTTATTTAGAAATGTATGAAGACCCATAGGAACAATAAGATTAGTATTGAAAATGACAAAAATAACGGAAATCTTACAGAGCCCAAAACCTCAGTAGTACTTCTGTATAAAGAAGAGACATCAGCGGCCTTACTTAGGATTATTAGCAAGGCTGCAATTAAGGTGGAATTTAAGCCAGCCGACCAAATCACTGAGAGACAAACTTTGTCGGTTTAAGGACGTGATAGATCCAATTAAGGAAAATAGTATGATTCATAAAAAATACCGTGTAACGACTGTGAGGTCAGTAATATGGCTCAGACTAGTAGATCGCGGCCAGTAGTGCTCGCTAGCCAGAGAGAGGTGATCTAAACATCAGACTGCTGTGTTGGCACATTTATGGATGAGCTCATCAGCGATGTACCCAGTCTGACTGACCTCAGGGAACCGAATTAGTTTCACCCACCTGGTTTCTGGCTAGTTACTCTACTTGGGCGAACTGGTCACACCATAAGCCAAATTCACAATTTGCAAACTGGTTAGCGATTTACAGTCTAAACAGTTCCAGTCGTCAGATTTAACTGTAGTTTTCTTTGGGTAGCAAACACTGCTGGTTGATATGAGTGTTATACAAATACTCACCTTAGTCATTGAGTAGTATGTCGTTTCATGCAAATGTGCTTGCTTTCTTGATCATCACTTATGGTGTCAAGAAGATCACATTCTCTGATCTGAATAATTTGGTTTCCTGAGGAAACTAGGATGAAATTTCATCAGTCGGACTGTTTACACTGCAAATCGCTAGCCAGTTTGCAGATTGTGAATTGAATCTAGACGTAATGAACGTAATAAGTGGCTCAGTCATGGCATTTCATACACTTGCATTTAATCACACAATTGGGTGGGACAGAGTGAAAGTATTTTAAAGTAATACAGTTATGTCGTGAGAGAGGTTAATCATTGAATCTTTGTTTGTCGATTCAACACTGAAAACGTGCAATCGGGATGACGCAACACATATACCGGAGATATGGAAAGTGGCAACAAAAAACAACAAGGGGAAGAGGAAGAGAAAGACAAAGAAAATATGTATAAGACAAACTGTGAAGACTTGTGATTAAATTGATATGAATATGAGCAATAATTTATATTCGAAGTGCCATCCGTTTATTAACACTGCATCACAGTGTGTGTTATTTCACACAAACCAAGTTCTCGTGAGGCAGATTTCTTCTAGTGTATTCTTACTCAGGAGTAAGTAATTTTAAAGACATGTGGCGATTAAAATCATACCATTAAAAAAGAAAAGGGTTATTTTTTTAATATGATTTATAAAATTTATGTTGTGTTTCAAAATTGCAATAATTCCACTCGATTTTCAAGAGTTTTCTTTTCGACGATTCATTTTCATGAGCTGTACAATCGTAATTATAATTAACAAAGAAATCTTTAGACCAATCAGATACTGGTAAATTTTGTCCTTGGAAAATTGTATTACATAATGTAAGGTGTAAGAAGGGATGACTAATTGTAAGTTAGAAAGGAGACAGAAGTTGGCATGATGTAATAAGTGTGAGATAGTGAATAATCAATAATCTCGTGTAAAATGGACAGGAACTAGTGGAAAGGCTATAAAGTGTTTTTGTATAAAATATGTATGAAAAACAATGTTATTAATAAACAGTAATAGAGTGGTAATAAAATGTGGATGGTGGGGACAAAATGATAATAAAAGTATCAATAAAATAAAATAATAATGGTAATAATAGTGAACTTACATGATAAAGGAAAGAAGCAAAATTGTGATAAGAACTTTACTCTGGCCATGGTAAGGCAAGAGAATGTATGTATCGCTTTTGTATGCAGAGGTCCGGTTTTAGATCTCGAATAGCTAATGCTTCAGCTATGTACAGATGGCAAATCTGAAGTCCCTTTGTACGATATTGAAGGACTCTGTGTAACACTGTGAAGCATTCATGTGGGGGTGCTCGATGTCCAGAGATGACAAGGTGTTCGAGGATCGAGCTGTTGCTATTCTTCTTTTCTCCTCTGGCCAACCAAGCTGGGCAGTGTTCCAGAATACGTTTTTGGACTTGACGTTGCGTACGGCCAATATACTTCGCTCCACACGAGCAAGTAAATTGATAAATACACAGTAAGGTGGCCAAATGTGTATTTATCAATTTACTTTATCAATTTATCACTGGCCAGCCCATGAATTCTAACTTCTACCAATTCGTGATTTAGCGCGACCCCAACCATTGTCGTTGGTGGGACATCCATCCACACACATGACATCTAATTGGACCTCACTGGTCACGACTTCTCACTAGAACTCCAAGAAACTCCATCCTATAGCAAGTCACTAGCAAGCATCAGATTAATTTTCTATAGTTTGGTTTGTAAGGGTTAGTTAAGTTTTTACGGGTTGATCATGGATTAGGTCACGCTAAATCACGAATCAGTAGAAGTTAGAATTCACGAGTCATTAAATCGGGTCCCAGTGGCTGAATGGTATGCGAGCTTGCCTTGTAACCGGAAGGTCCTGGGTTCGAATCCCAGTGAGTGCGTACTGCCGATAATTCCCAAACTAGGATGAAACAGCAGCTGCCCAGTACTCCCTGGTTTTCAATGGTTCTCTAACTGATATCAATCCTTTTCAACTCGTAAAAACATAACTAACCCTTGATATAAGAATAAAACTTGGGCACTGTGGTAGAGTGTAATTCCATTATGGGTAAATTTTTTATTTTGATAGAGTCTAATAGATATTTAGACTTTAATTCATCTCATCCTGTAACTGTTAAGGCAGGCTTAGTTAAATGTTTAACAAACCGAGCAATGGCACTAAGTAGCACAAAAAAAGACCTTAATGGTGAAATAAAACAGATAGAAGAGGCGTTGGTTTTAAATAACTATCCTCTAAAATTCATTAGGAAGATTGAAAAACGCCAAAAGAAAAATAAAAAGAATTGTGAAACTAGTAGTAATAAAATAAATAAGAGAGAATATAAGTCATCTACAGTTATACCATATAAAGAAGGGACATCTGAGACCCTACGTAGGATTCTAAATAAAGCAGGAATTAGTGTGGCATTTAAACCTACAAACTCACTCAGGGACAAGCTCTGTAGGTTAAAGGACCCAGTGGACCCAATTAGACAAAATAATATAATTTACAAAATACCCTGCAATGACTGTGAGGTCAACTACATAGGTCAAACTAGTAGGTCAGGGGTAGTCAGATTGTCAGAACATAAGAATTTAGCTAAGATAAGAATGGTTGACCCAGAGAAGATAAGTAATTTAGAAAAAAGCTCGGCAATCGCAATGCATGCATTAACACACAACCACACAATAGGGTGGGAGAGGGTTAAAATTCTAAAAAGTAATCTAGGTAGGTAGAGAGAGAGGTTGATTACTGAATCTTTGTTCATCGAATCTACACCCAACACATGCAACAGAAGTGACTCAATGCAAATACCAGAAATATGGAAGATATTATTGCCGCCAGTCAAATCAGAAGAAGATGATAAATAGTCTTAAATTTCTATTTCCATTCAAGCACATCATAACATTCTAACAATCAACTTATTATGACTGTAAAAAACATTCGTCGTATTTCCCATCTAATTGTAATGGATTAATAACACTCGTACTATTATTTCTGAATGTACATTATCTCATATTGAATTTTAATCCAATATCTAGTCGATTCCACACATGTATATAAATGAAGGAAAGAAGTTGTGTGAGTAACTTGATATGATTATGAGCAATAGTTTGTGCTCGAAACGTCATCAGTAAATATTACTGTATAACACTGTGAGACTCTATCAAAATAAAAAATTTACCCATAATGGAATAACTAACCCTTACAAACCAAACTATAGAAAGTTAAGATTTCCGACTGATATTTCATTGAAAAAAAGTTTAAGATTTATTTGATGGTAATTGCTAGCTGCAGTGTTTTTTATGCAAATAATATTTGAAATTAATGATGCATATAAAAGAAAGTTATAAACGCAACTTTCACGAAGAGATGATTTTATTCTACGGTTTGAAAAAGTCGAATTCATACGACTTTGGTAATATTCCATCGTGCTCTGTATATCAGACATATTTATCTGCTCAAGCATGGATGATAGTAGTTTTTGATTTACTGAGGAATTATTTCATATTTGTTTAATATTCTCAATAACACATCATACATGAACTTGGAATATTTGAGTCAACGTCTTCCCTCCTTAGTTGAATATTCCTTAACGTTAAACATGACTGAGTTCGTAGTAAATAAAAACATCAAAAGTTATCAATGTAAACATTAAGTTTTCCTTGTAGCACGATATCTACCAACTGTTGTGTAGAATTTTCTTTCTGTTTGTGAAGTCTTTTTTGTCTTAATATATGTGTAAAACTTGGGCACTGTGGTAGTAAGTAATTCCATATTAGTTTGTTTATTAGGTATATCACACAGTGAAACAGTATTATTTACTGGATGACGTTTCGAATAAAATTTATTGTTCATAATCATATCAATTGTGATCACACGACTTTGACACTTGAGTTTTATAGCTTTCTTTGTTTTCTCCTATTTGTCGTAGGGGGAGTAGAATTTTCCAGATATCGGGGACAGGTGATGAATCATTCCTATTACATGTATTTGCAGTTGATTCGATAAACAAAGCTTCTGTTATCAATCTCTCCCTATACCCTGTGACATTAGATTTTAAAACTGTCATCCTATCCCATCCTATTGTATGGTTGTGTGTGACTGCATGTAGTGCTATAGCTGAACTATTCTCTAGATTTCTTATTTTATTCGGGTCAACCAATCTAGATTTTGCTAAGTTTTTATGTTCAGCTAGTCTGACTGCCCCTGTTCTACTAGTTTGACCTATGTATTTGACCTGACAATCATTGCAGGGTATTAGATAAACTAAATTGTTTTGTTTTAAAGGCTCTACAGGATCCTTTAGCCGACAAAGCTTGTTTCTAATTGAGTTTGTGGGTTTGAATGCCGTTTTTATTCCTGCCTTGTTGAGAATTCTGCGTAAGGCTTCCGAGGTTCCTTCTTTGTATGGAATTACTACTGATGATTTAGACTCTTTATTGTTGGTGTCGTCATCAATATTATTATTATTGTCACTATTATCATTATCATTATTATTGTTATTATCACTATCGCTATTATCATTATTTATTTTATTTTTACATTTCCTTACATATTTCCTGACTAATTTTTCCGGGTAATTATTAAGTTTCAAGGCTTCTTTTATGTGTATCAGTTCTTGGTTTAGATCTTCTTTGGTACTACTTAATTTATGTGCTCTGTCATTTAAACATTTCACCAATCCTATTTTTACTGACATAGGATGGGATGATTGGAAGTCCAAATATCTGTTTGAGTGTGTGGGTTTCCTGTAAACACTAGTGTTTAACTTCCCATCTTCTTTCCTCTTGACGTTGCAATCTAACATTGGGAGCTCCCCTTCCTGATTTTCCAATTCATAAGTGAATTGAATTGCCTCAACCTTCGAGTTTATGTGTTCGAAAAACCTATCTATATCTTGTGTTCTAAGTACAGTGAATGTGTCATCTACGTACCTCCACCATACTTTTGGGGTGGGGGTGAACGTTTCAATCGCTATGCTTTCCCACTTATTCATGAATATATCTGCTACCACTGGGGATATTGGTGATCCTTCCTCTGCGTCTTCCTCTGCGTTCCTAGATGAACATAGGGTTTCATAATTTGAAATTTCTCTTAGAGATGGTGTTTTCACAGGTGGAAGTCGCCACCTTCATGCCCGAAATGCCCTGTTTCCTGAGCTTATTTTCAACTAGTAAACTAGGCGAGGTCTAGAAGTGTGTCTGTTGGGCATTGAATCTTGACCCACGTACGTCACTGGAAGATATTTTACCACTGAAAGACCGATACACATTTGTGAAGAGTAGTTATAGGGAAAATCTTTGAACAATAAGATGTTCGACTTTATACTTTTTCGCCAAATCTTGAAAAATTTAGGGTTTTTGCATAAATTGAGTGTTTTCCAGTAACATACACCGAAAATCATAGAAATACAACATGATGAATTGAATATTCTTTGTCTATTGCAAGAGAAGAGCTAGAAAATAGAAGTCATAGCTGTCTTGAACTACAAAATAGTAGCTAAAAAATCACACACAAAAACTGAATAAATTTCCACGCTATGTCATCACTTTTGCCATGCAACAAAACTGATATGTGAAAGCTTTTATTTTTAAGAAGAAAAATAAAACAGTGTGAATTTGTTAAAATCTTACATAATACCATTAACTGATGTGTTCGACTAATTGATTCTGTCCATTCAATATGTTTGACCACACATGTGTACAGCATACCATCATTATTTCTGGAAATATTGTTCAATTTCAATCTGCTAACCACACGTTTCCCACCATGAATTCCCGGGAACTGTAAAAAATGTAATTTATTTTAAGAAAAAAAGTAGATTAAAAGTAGTTTCACCACTGAATATCTATTATCTAACTTTGCAAAATACCTCAACATAATTTTTTAAATGAAATACGATAAATTTTGATATTTAAGTAACAGTATGCGAAAAACCGTACGTCGGTGGCACAGCGGTTTAACGCTCGCCAACCTCGCAGGTGATTCCAGGTGCGATCCCCGGCCGACGCACTCCTTCACCTAGCTAAGCCACTAATAAGACTGTTAAAGAGGGAAGGTTTGACATCAGGCTAGCAATCCCATCCCTTAAAAGTAAATAACACTGCTACCGAAATTTCAAAGCTCTAGCTTCAGGCCCTATGTTCCACTGGGAGCGGAAAGGGATATAATAATAATAATGTGAAAAATCAAAACTCTCATTTATCTTAATATTGAGTGTGAATTAAATGAAATTATATTAAAGCATATGGAAACTGCTTTCTTTTTATTTCGCAAACACTCGTAATCACATTCACACAACTAGTTATTTAACATGGCCAAAATTTTAATCGTTTCTTTTTGCTTTCAGTATGCCAAAGCTCATGTACGAAATCTGATATTGTTCATTGGTAAATTAACAGGAACCTAAAGTATTTAGATCATAAAAAAACATTTTTCGAGCAGTTTTCTAATTTTGGACTAGTTGGGAAAAACTTTACGAATCAGCTACTGATTCATCTTCATTGTTTGACCTAATCAGCATCCGTAATAACATTAACAATAATTTGTACGATCCGATCATAGAATGAAATATATACTTTGACTGGACCCTAACTAAGGGCATTCGTCCAGTCCTTTTTTTACTGCAGACTGAATTCTATCAGTCAGTTTTGTAATGTGGTCACCATGCTAGGTGGCTCTCCATCACGGTGCACTCATAATTCTTGTTATTAGGTGGTTGGAGGCAACCGGTGTGAGGGCTTGAACCTAGTCTTCGCGTTTGAAGGCACTCACAAGTTAGCAAGGTGTATCTACTATCATGAAGAATCTCCTTTCCTCTCGGAGATTCGAACCGATGTCATCTAGTGCATGATACTATTGAGTGTTCAATAAAAACATTAAATACAACCCTATGGGAGGTCAATCGCGAGACTAAAATAACTTGATGTTAACACCTCTGACTGCAGTACTGCGTGACAAAGAGTTAGAATCTCATGGAGGATATGGGTTCCTTCATGACTGAAAATACGCCTTGCTGACTGGTGAGTACCAACAAGCTCTAAACTCAGTCCAACACTGCCTTCTGATTGCCTCTAACCATCTAATAATGAAATATATTTACATTGTAGCAACATGGTTAAGCTTAACAATAGGAAAAACTAGTGTTAGTCATTCAGAAGATTTTTCTATCAAAGTGAATGATATTCACGAGGGGAAAATTAGTCCAACTTTTCGTTTTGTATCATTTAAAATATGCAGATAATAATAGATTAAATGATAGTATGTTTTCAGAAGAATATTTAGTGACTCAGTGAAGGAATGAAGTTACAGATGAAAAGTGGAAGCACTGTTAGTATCACCTTTGAAGTGAAGAAACATTCTCCATTATGAGGAAACGATACAGTATTGCTTGTAGCTTAACCAAAGACAACATACAGTCATATATATGTATCCTGCAGTATAACTGGTCTCTCTACTCTGAGAATGCTGCTCGTTGGTACAGTGCAAAATCGGAAAGCAGCCCTTCATATGTTAACCCCAAATGTGTATATCACTTTACGTGCAGCTGCAGGAGCAGTTACATTGGCAGAACAGTAAAAATGGTCTACTTCAAATTCCTTGAATATGTACTAAAAAAACTTCTATTAAAGCGACTAAACAGTTAAGACTCGTCAATGACCAGACACCTGGTAGGCACGTTACGTTGAGCAAACACACTGAGAGCATTCAAAATAATTTACAGACAAAACAGCCCAAATCTTCTTCGGTTTAATAGGGCTATCGTAATACAGCAGTTGAAACGTGCCTTTTATGTTCAAAAGAAACACGTTGTGGGACTTAAATTACCTTAATAACCCTTTTATTAGTAATCTTTTGTCTTCTGTCCTCACCACTACGTTTCCCTCTGCCCAGGTTTCTGCTCGATTTTCATACTAGGCCTAATTTTCGATCCCCTCAATTCTACTCACTGTATGAGATCATCATCTTTCCATTCGACTCCGTACGTTGGGATAAAGAGTCCCAAACAAGGACGAAACAGGTATCCAGTACTTCCAGGTTTTCCAACGGTTCTCTAACTGATTTCAGCTTGTGATCATTCCTTAACCAATGAAATTCCTACAAACCAACAAGTGATAATTAATCGGATGCTCACTAACGACTCGTCTTATACACGTTAGGCTCCAGTGAGAAGTTGTAACCAGTTGGATTCACTTAGTCAGGCAAGAGGACAGTTACTCGCCTGTGAAACTGGCTGGCACTTGCGCTAAATTTCTCAAGGGCCGGAAAAATATGCACGAGGGACACATTGATGGATGAGTTTTGACATACACATTCAGTTTTATTATCTAATGGTTATCCGGAACACTTTATCACTTGTCACATGTAAGAAAGACCACATCTTAAAAAGACAGCTTCTGTACCAAACAAAGCTATCTTTATTAAACTACCATTCAAAGGTGATCAGATTATGCAGTTGATAGCTGAAAGACTTCAGTCAGCCATCAAACGCACATTCTACGCCGTATCTCTTTTTCTGACTTGCCGATTATTTTCGATCCCTGTACCTACGATTAAAGGACGAAATTCTATGGACTCTACTTCAAACTGTATCTACAAGTTCACCTGCAGGTGCGGTGACACCTATATAGGTAGAACCAACAGAATGTTCTAATGTCGTTGAAAAGAACATGTTCCAAAATGGCTACTAAATCATATAGAAAATCCCAATGCGAGTAATCTGAATGGAAATCCAGCTTCATCCTTTGCAAAACACTTATTAATGTCAGGTCACAAAATCAATATTAATGACTGTTTCACAATTATTTCACATAACTCTAATTCAAGGTTATTGTAGGGGATGGAAGCACTTTGGATTAATGACATACAGCCTAAACTGTGTGTACAAAAAACAATAGACTTCAATCTTCGCCCACCACGGACAACATGACCTATCTAAATATGATTGGTCATTAGTATGTACTATTGCTTTTAATTTAACTGAGTAATTGTCATGAACTTTATTTTATTATTGTCAACAATGTTAGTTGTAAAGCGGTTGTAAATAAACTACGAAATGATACCACCATCTCGCGAAATTTGTCTTCTAAATGCCTTATTCAAATTTATCAAAGGGACTAATTGTTTTAATATGTATCAAGAATCGACAGAAGATTGAATTCATAGACCATTGGGTCATGTTCCAGTGGTTGAATGGTCTACGTGCTCGCTTCGTAACCGGAAGGTCCTGGGTTCGAACCATAGCGTTGGGTGCGTACCATTGAAGAGTCATGCAATGGGACGAAACAGTTGTACAAAACTAGGAGGTCTCCAAATGTTTCTTTAATTGATATCAGCTTGTGATCAATTCAGTCACACAGATTACTGTCCACCTACATAAGTGATCTTAGTTGTACAGTACAGATTTGAAGTACATCATATTGGTTTGAATAAGAGTCGCACATGTGAAGATACGTTTGTAACCAATTATACGTATTAGTACTTTTTCTTCTGGTAAGCATAAAAACTTGCTTCCCAGTGCGTCAGTCAGAGAACCTATCTTTTTTCCATGTGAAGCCACTATCCGAAATTCGGAACCGCAGAAACAAATGTTTATGAAAAGACACATTTATTTCATTAATTATTGTGTACCTTAGGATAATCTTATAATTAACGTATGCCCATAAAACAATAAAACTGCAGTTTCTCAATAAACAGTTGGTGAATCATACAATTAAATTGCTTTAATTTAGCGTAATAAAGACATCAGATTACATGATCCTTAAAAATAAGATTTGGAAGATTTGTAAATGAACTAAAATTTATTTTTTTATTAACTTAAATTAAATTTCATCAATCACTACACTGTTACCGTGCGAATCGTTTTTCTATGGGACAAAAAAATTTTTTATTAGGAATGCTTATTTTAGCAAAGAAGTTAGCTAACTTTTACGGGCCGACAAAGTAGGATATATCTTGAACTATAATACCTGGATAATACACGAGTTTTCTATAAATCCAATCCAAATCGTTACAAGAATAAATTACTTTTCAAGAGTTGGTTTGTAAGGATTAATTTTGTTTTTACGAGTTTGACCACGGATTGATATCAGTGAAAGAACCATTGAAAACCAGGGAATACTGGACAGCTGTTTCGTCCTAGTCTGGCGATCATTGGCATTATGCACTCACTGGGGTTTGAACTCAGGACCTTTCGGGTACAAGGCAAGCTCGTATACCATTCAGCCACTGGGACCCGATTCAATGACCACCAGCCCATGAATTCTAAATTCTACCAAATCGTGATCTAATCCTTACAAACCACCTCTTGAAAATTTAATCTGATGCTCCACAGTGACTTGCTACATGACGGAGTTTCCTGGAGTTCTAGTGAGAAGTCGTGACCAGTGAGGTCCATCCAGTCGGGAGTGAGGATAGATTTCCCTCTGATGACATTGGTTGGTGGTTGCGCTAAATGCATCACGAATTGGTAGAAGTTATAATTTATTGGCCACTGAATTGGGTCCCAGTGGCTGAATGGTATACGAGCTTGCCTTGTAACCGGAAGGTCCTGGTTTCGAAACCCAGTGGGTGCGTTCTGCCGATGATTCCCAAACTAGGATGAAACAGCTGTCCAGTACTCCCTGGTTTTTAATGGTTCTCTAACTGATATCAATCCGCGGTCAGACTCGCAAAAATAAATTACTTAGTGACTTATCAAATTTCACTTGCAACTAACAGTTAGAACAACAGTGGTTTGTGCAGAATAATATGGTACCATCATTTATTACGCTGGCTTCTTATCAGCTGCTTACAGCCTAAATAAATTACGCATCACAAACATAGTTTAGTCATTATCATGGAAAAGGAACCACAGGTTCTCTTTCTTTCGGTTTATACATTTAGTTGGCTACTTAAACCACTGGGCTACCTAAATTCTCTGTCCATCAAAATGTAACGTATTTACTCTGTTTCATATCCTTTTAATGATCTATATACCGTAATGGGTCGCGATCCATATTCGCGCACAGTTTTAAATTAGTTTCTACCCTCCGCTAGGAAGTTTTGGAAGGAGATTGAGGGAGAACATTGTGGAGTGGTACTGGACCAAGCCTCGGATGGAACAATATTGTATTAGTTGATACAATACGGATAGTAATATTATTTGAAGATTCTGAACAGGGAGTAAATATCTTAGAATGAAACTCGTTGAAAATTCTGTACTGTTTACAAACGCATTTTTCAGAATAAGAGTATCCTTATTATAATTGCTTAGTTGGGTTACAATCCTTGTGTCATCATTGGTTCACCTTTACACTTCTTTCATCTGGAACGCTTTCTGTGGGATAATGCGACGGTCAACTGACAAAATAATCTTCTTAGTGTACAATGTATATCTGTCTGTTGCTTAACACTTAAAGCAACATAAGAATCACTACATATACATAGAAAGACATAGAAAGGCATTGATTGACGTTGATGCCTAAATCATTTTATGTTTCTCTGACTAAATTCAGTCATGTTTTCATTTCAATTTATTTTCAGTTTATACAGGATTAACACCAGTCGAAAAGCATGTTTACTTTTACATCACAGCAGGAGGTGTTATTTCCCCTTTAACATTACATGTAAGACGAATCGACATGAGATTATTCACTTACGCGCTGATGAAAAATCCATACATTTCTAGTCATACTAGTAAAAAGAAAATATCCTTAGGTAAGAGACTACTTATATGTATATGGCATGATGTGCGTCAGTGGCACAGTGATAGAGTGCTCGCCGGCCACGCATGTAGTCCGGGGTTCGATCTTCGGCCAGAGACGCACTCCTTTACCTTGCTAAGCCAGTAGTAGGACTGGTAAAGAGGGAAGGTTGGACATGGGGCTAACAACCTCATCCTGTAAAAATAATCACCACCACTACAAAAAAAATTCAAGCCTCTAGCTTGAAGGCCTACGTTCCACTGGGAACGTAGAACAATAAAAAAATATAGCATGATATTGTTTGAAACTAGTTATATGTAACAGAGGAAATATATTTTCTATCTTGGATCTGAGTTAAATCTTATGGAGTCGGCAATTCTTTATTCCAGAAAATATCAGATTGTCAGCCAAAAAATCTCCTAATTCTTGCTCAGATACTCGGAAACCTAATACCAAAGTGCACTTCACAATAAAACTGGTTGGTAATAATGCAATCTGATGAAGTACCAGTTATCCAAAATTGGGAAATATTTCCACCTTCGAGTATGGGGTTCATCAAGTGACCAGTATTTTTTCGTTTTTTGCGAAGTTTGTGATTTTTACGTTTATCACGATTCGGCGTAACCATAATTAATACCAATTTGGTCTAAATTTAATAGAAATGCTTTGCAAATCTTCAAAGGTACAGAAGAAACTCTTTACGTTATATATTAGTCCACTCACTAGGTATGTCATACAGGGAAGGAATGTAATTTATTGGATAGAGTTTTAAGCACAGTTTATTTTGCTAGATGGTTGGAAGCGATCATCAGAAAGCCGTAGACCTGGGCCTCGTGCTTGTTCGCAGTCATCAACAAGGCGTATCTGTAATTCTGAAGGAACTCATGTCCTTTCTGAGATTCAAAACTGGGCCACTCTATGCTGTAGTCAGAGACAATACTACTGAGCTATTCGGCCTCGCCAAGAGCTCCTTTAGAACTGTAATGAGTAGCTTGTTTGGACACTAGGTGGTAACTAATAACATGCTTCTAGTCCTTCGTTGGATACAACAGAGTGAATTCTATCAGTCAATTCTTGCAACTTGGCCAGCATGCTAGGCTGCTCGCCATCACGGCATACTCAGTCTGCAGCCAACACTAAGGAATAGCTGAATAACATTAGTTACCACCTAGAGTCATATCATAGTAAAATTTCGTTTTTGTAATTATTGTAATTCATGCTGTTATTAACATTTAGCTTCATTTTTCTTCCTGTATCCTGATTTTGGAAGGCTTAGTCAAATACCAAAAGAAATTCATTAAAATCTCTGTGAATTTACAAATCATTAGGACGATTTGTTTTAGAAAATTGTTTTACAAGTCTAAGCATTCGTATCTCAGCTTGTGAGTCAAGCTTTGCAAAATGTTTATGGATTAAGGAAGGTAGCGTAGTCATATAGAATCTGCAGATATTAAATAAACAGTACAAGTTACATGGGTAGAAAAATAATTTTTAGTACTTACTGTTTCAGTTGTAATTAACAAGTTTGATTTAGGCAAAGCTTCAACTTTCATCAGCGAACTTTCCATAATTACATTTTCTGTTGTAGTTTTATGAACACTTCCAGATGAGTTGTGTTGAAACCAACTTATTATTGCTGGAGGATGAGATGATGTTGCTGTACATTCAAGTATTTGTTCACCATATGTTTCTTGAATTCCATTCTGTGGGATTGTGATTAAACTGACAGCTGATGGACAAACTGAATGTTGAGAATAAAAAAATAATAATTTTTATTAATTCAAAGTGCTGTTATTACGTCTGTATCACATATTACTAGATGTACACAAATCTACTTAATTTGCATAAGACCAAATACTACTGGTCGATTGAAATGAGTATTTGCATACGCGACTCACAACAACCGGCTAGCTGGATTATCGAAGTGATTTAAACACCAGATGGCCGTCTCGCTAGTTTGCAGCCATATGACTCTTCTCAGGGAAGCGAATCAATTTAAACCAACTGACTTCTGGCTAGCTACTTGGGCTAACTGATGACATTGTAAATCAAGTTCATAGCCTCTGTAGTACTACCATATGAAGAAGGAACATAAGAAGCTTTACGTGGGATTCTTAACGAGGCTGGAATAAGGATGGCATTTAAATCAACCAATCGACTCTCTCTGAGACAAATTTGTCATCTTAGGGATCCTATACATCCAATTAAGAAAAATAATATAACTTACCAAATACAATGTAATGACTGTGAGTTCAATTACATAAGTTCCGCTGGTAGATCGGAATCACTTAGATTATTATAACGTGAAAATTTAGCTAGACCTAGAGTGACTAACTCTTATAAATTAAGTAACTTAGAGAAAGGCTTGGCCATTGCATTCCATTTACTTGCATGTACTCAAGAAACAGGGTTGGACAAGGCGAGAGTATGATTACATGCCAGTGAATGCAATGCAATGACTAAGCTTTTTTCTAGGTTATTTAAATTAATACGGTCAATCATTCTAGTTCTAGCTAAATTTTGATATTTGGATAATCTAATTGACTCCGATCTACTAGTTTGACCTACGTAACTGACCTTACAGTCATTATTACATGTTATTTGGTAAATTATATTATTTTGCTTAATTGAATTTGTTTGGTTAAAGCATTTCATCATGAGCTGACATTGGTTAGAGAACCATTGGAAAACCTGGGAGTACTGGACAGCTGTTTCTTCCTTCCTAGTTTGGGACTCTTCATCATTACTCACCCACCGCCAGGGTTCGAACCCAGGACCTTCTGGTTACAAGGCGAGCTCGTATACCATTAAGCCACTGGGACCCAATCCAATGGCCAGCTCATGAATTCTAACTTCTGCCAATTCACGATATAGAGTTACCACTAGCCAATGTCTTCGGCGAGTATTCGTTCTCACACCCGACCTCCTGCACCCTACTGGTCACGACTTCCCACTGGAACCCTAGGTAACTACCTACCTGAATAGGGCCAGTCGCCAGTGAGCATCTCATTGATATTTAAGTATTGGTTTGTAGGGATTTGGTTGATTGGTTACAGGATTTCATCATGAGCTGACATTGGTTAGAGAACCATTGGAAAACCTGGGAGTATTGGACAGTAATTTCTTCAGCCTAGTTTGGAGCTCTTCAACGGTGAGCACCTATCCTACAAACCAATACTTGAAAATCAATTAGATGCTCACTAACTACTGGCCCTATTCAGGTAGGTAGTTAGTTACCTGGGGTACTATTTGGAAGTCATGACCAGTAGGATAAAGCAGGTCGGGTGTGAGGACAAACACTCGTCGAAGACATTGGCTAGTGGTAGCTCTATATCGTGAATTGGCATTAGTTAGAATTCATGGGCTGGCCATTGGATCGGGTCCCAGTTGCTTAATGGTCTACGAGCTAGCTTGCCTTGTTACCAGAAGGTCCTGTGTTTAAACCCTGGCGGTGGGTGCGTACTGATGAAGAGTCCCAGTACTAACTGCAGGTTTTCCAATAGTTCTCTAACCGATGTCAGCTCATGATGAAATCCTGTAGCCAATCAATTGTATATCCTGTGTCGATTCCACTTGTAAACACTGCTATAGTTCTACCCAGAAACGAGTTAAATTTCCACTGTAAAGGATCTTTTCCACCACTGAGTTGGTCTCATTTCAGAACATGAAATGCTCCTTAATTTATACTTAAGTAAATAGATATTTTTGTTCATGTCAACTCCGGCCTTATGTCGTCCGTTTACTCAAGTTTTCACGAATAAAAACAGCTACAGGAATGCTGATATATTTGAATATATGCTGACATTACAAAATTCAACGACCGTATTTTGTCACCACAAATAAATAAAACAAGATCACACTAACATGGGCTTACTATTCAGTAGCTAATCAATAGGGGGTGAAACATATTCTTTTTTGAAACAGTGCCTATGTATTCGTTTATTCCCCTGAATTTTTATCAACCCTTTACTATCCTATACAAAATAACCTTATTATTATAATTCCTGAAAAGCAGTAAATCGAAGTCATTCAACTTGTTGGGAAAATCAGTGGGTAGTTGCAAATGAGTCATTAGGAAAGTTTCTTAACTGACAGGTTTAATAAGTTTACAACCACAACAACAACGAAAAACACAACATGAATATGTATTTAACATCAGGATAGGGAATATAGTTATCACTATAAGAGTAAAGGCAATGTCATATGTTGCAAATTGAAACTGAAACTTACAAAACACTTCAATGGATAAATAGACTGTTTTATGATAGTCATGCTGATGTTTACTGGTATAATTCCCTTCTTCATCCCATATCAAATGACAGAATACTCTGGCACCGTTAAACCATGGTCTTGCAATCAAACGTATCTCACTGTATGCTATATAACCTTTGTTGTTAGGATCTTCTTTGGTATTTGAATAGGTATCAGACATTTCCATTTCAAAATCAGAATTTCTTCTAGGTTCAATAGTTGTTTGTTTTTCTGTTTGGTTGACATAATTTCTTTTTGAGACAGCAGTAATATATTCTACGGCAGGTATAAGTTCCCATGAAATTTTAGCTCTTGGATTACTGCCTTTAGAAGATTGACAAGTGAACACTTTGGTACGATTTTCACTGACTGGACCGTGTGGTGATGCTGAGAGTATGGGTTGACCAGGTGGAACTGAAATATGAGTAAAAGCAAACTAGTAAATAAAAGTCTGGTAAAGAGGTGACAGTTTTTCCGCTTTTCTTGTTTGTTTTTTCCATCATGTAGCCTTGGTTTAACTACTTAGTTAATAATACTAGAGAATACTTAGCACTACCAAGCTCTTCAGAGTAACAGAAACTTGCTAAAACGTAAAATATAAGTGTTGGATATCAGTTTAAAAATATTGTACTTGTTAATCTTTGCATTTTCAGTAGGACATGGACGCCCGCCGAGGCTTAAATGCTGTGAACGCTATAATAAAATACGTATTGCTATCTGAAATGTTTTCTTCACTAACCGCAATGGTTTTTATGAATGGGTCAGTCGGATTGTAGAAACTTAATTGGTCATTTCTTCTACACAAAGCAAGTTAGAATGTCACAAATCAGATAACTGAATTAGGTAATTACCGTTGAGTCTTACACCAGTGCTGATTTAGTTCTCCGCTGAACTTCTCTTCATGTTGATCTGATCTACAAAAAACCGGAGCTATGCATACAAAAGAAAATTTTTCAGTCACTTTTAATACCATGTTAACAACAGTGTTTTTGCTTTCTATCAACCTGATTTTTGTTTGCTTGTTTTTGTAAATCCTTATGACTTTTGTATTTCTTCAGAGCTCTTACATAATTCCGTAGTTTCCTTAGTTTATATTTTCATCCTGATTACAACTCATACACTCACTGATTTACCCATCTTATTATGTAACTGTAAAACACTAGTTCAACTCCTCTTATGTGTTGATTATTATTATCAACTATGACTGTGACACGCGCAAGACAACACCAGCAATAAGGAATCTAAATCATCAGTAGTAATTCCATACAAGGAAGGAACCTCGAAAACCTTATGTAGAATTCTTAACAAAGGCAGTAATAAAACTGACTGGTATTCAAACCATCCACAAACTCAATTAGAAACAAGCTTTGACGGTTAAAGGATCCTGCCAGTGGAGACTTTAAAACAAAACAATTTAGTTTATCTAATACCCTGCAATGATTGTCAGGTAAAATACATAGGTCAAAGCAGTAGAACAGGTGCAGTCAGATTAACGGAGCACAAAAACCTAGCAAAATCTAGATTGGTTGACCTGAATAAGATAAGAAATCTAGAGAATATTTCAGCTATAGCACTACATGCAATTACACACAACCATACAATAGGATGGGATAGGATGACAGTTTTAAGATCTAATATCATAGGATGGAGGGAGAGATTGATAACGGAAGCTTTGTTTATCGAATCAACTGCAAACACTTTTAATAGGAATGATTCAACACGTGTTCTCCCAGATATCTGGAAAATTCTACTACCCCAACGACGACAAATAGGAGGGAACAAAGAAAACTATAAAACCCAAGTTTTGAAGTCGTGTGATTACAATCGATATGATTATGAACAATAAATTTTGTTCGAAACTATGGCATCTAGTAAATAATACTGTTTCACTCACTCTGTGATACATCTAATAAACAAACTGATATGGAATTACTTACTACCACAGTGCCCAAGTTTTACACATATATTAATATGACTGTGACTACTCATCACCTTCGTTACTACCCTCTTTCATAAAACATCATATATAAATGAGACTGTATATCCAAAGAAGAGAATAAATTCACTGACAGCAGGCGCTTCACTGAGCTATGTACTTTGTTATCAATTATTTGTAAATGGAGGTTATTTATTAATGGATTTATTCCATGTATTTATAATAAATGGGTGGGAAAGTTTCAGAATAATTTCCGGTCAAGGGTCAAATTAATAAAATTATAATTAAGAATTAAAATGCCATAATAAACAGGGGGCAGAAAACAAACAAATTGGCGTCATAATTATTGAAATTATTCTGGAACTTTTCCACTCATTTATTATAAATACACTCAAATGTTCAGCCTAGTTGATGACTTCGTCGAAAGGAAAATTTTCTTCTAGCCATCATAAACAGGTAATTCTTTTATTAATGACTATCCCATTGCCTTTCTAATCCAAATTTCCTGTTTATTCATGTTATTTTTAAGTTTTTCTTTATCCCTATTTACACTACCATATTTTCATATTCGAACTTCCTGTCTATTTTGTCATTTTATTATTTCTACATATTTAATCCCTGATCGCATAAACAATTATTCGTCACATTAGTTATGATCCCACTAAACGTTTTTACCCAAACATCCTGTCTATTTTGTTACTTCTACATTTCTAACCCGTAATTGCACAATATGTCAATCTTCTCAGTAATTATGATGCTACTTTGTTTGAGTATTATCCTTCCCCCTGTTTATTATGCCATTTGTAGATGTTATTTTATTGATTTATTTCAACTAAATAAACTTTACTAATATTTTGGTTTAAAGTATCTGCTCGTATCCACTTATCTTGGTTTGAAGCAGCACTGAAAAAAAATACTTACATGAATCAGACATGCAAGTATATCCACCACTTAATTCAAAATAATTCACAAATACTACCTTAACCCCAACATCAGAGGCCACTGTATTATTTATTATTCCCTTGCGTTCCTAGTGGAACATAAGGCTTCAGCAACACATATCCACTTCCTACTATTTTTTGTCATCCTCTTCAGATGGGTCCTGGATTGGCCATATTCTCTCATCTCTCCCTTCCCACGTGGTCTCTTCCATTTCACCCTCACACCGACGACCCACTCGTCACTTCTCATAGAGATTCCACTCGAGCGATGGCCTGCATTGCACGCGATATCATTCGATGGTTTCCTCAATGTATGCCCGATCTATCTCCACTTTCTCCTACATATTTGTGAGGCGAAATGTTCTTTGTTGGTTTGGTCTCATAGTTTCTTGTTACTTGTTCTTTTTGGCCGGCCATTTGATCTTCAGTATGGAGCCAGCAAAGAGGGCAGTTGTTGATGAAAGTCTGCAACAAGCTATTGGAAAGCTTCTTCGTGACACGCCCACTAATTTTCTGACCCGCATGGAAGAATTGACTTTTGTGTTGAAAATTCGAATCTTGTTTCTTATGCTGGCTGAGTGAAACAGGAGATTTCTAAACGGGTTTCAGGTTGATAAAGGCGAAGCTTACATTTCCGATTCTGGCTAGCTGGCTTTGACATCTTCATCCATTCTGAGTGCCTGTGGTTGAAAGCGTGCTTCGTGGCTGGATAAGTGAAGGAAGTCACCTCTCTTAAATCTCTCCCGTTGATGACGATTGGTGCTAGTTGTTGCTGTTGTTGATTTGTTAGTTGTCTTAATCACCCCCCTCTTCTCTGTGTTCATCTGTAGTCCTGATTTCGCTGCCTCTTCAGCCAGTTTGTTGGTTTTTGCTTGCAAGTCTTCGAGTTTGTGTAACATTAGACATATATCATCCACACACGAAATCCAGATCTTCTAGTGTCTTTTTATCGGTCGTCCAACGTATTCCTGTCTCCTCGTTTCCAAGGCACAGTCTGAAGCATAGTCCAGTCCTCCACAATTAAGAATATCATAGGTGATAATAGGAAGCCTTGTCTTATTCTTGTATGTACTTCGAACGCCCCGCTGAGTTTTCCGTTGTGGATCTCTCGACAGGTGGCATTGTCATATAAATAGCTGTTGAATGAGGTTGACAAATACTTGAGGTATGCCACAGTGTTGAAGTAGTTTCCAAATTACTTCCTGGTCTACGCTGTCGGAGGCTTTTTCAAATTCAATCAAGCTGAGGTAGAGATTTGAATGTCAATTTATGCTTTGTTCGATGACGATGTGTATAGTTGCAATTTGATCAGCACATGGTTTGCCTTTCCAGAATCCACCTGGTTCCAGGCGGAGTTCTGTATCCAGATCCCAACTGTAGATCTCATTATATTTATTCTTAATAGCAGAATAGGGTTTCAGATTTGTGACAGCTATTTTCCTTGGAGTGTAACCGTTATACCATAAGGCTCACGGTCAAGTTCTGAAGTTTGACAAACATTCGTATTTTTACAGAATCAGCAACACATGTCACACTGCTTCTAGTCCATCCAAATACTTGGATAAATTACCAAAATGAATAATATATCAGTATCTATGAATATGTAATTTTCATATATATATTTTACAATAAATCAAATGTACCTACAGTCAACACTTACAGATAATCTCTGTTTTAATGAATTCAGAGTATATTTGATCTTTAATAACAGGACTTGTAGCAGCACAACCAAAACTTGCAGTATTATCAGCTTCTGTCAACTGCCATATCAACTCTGTTGATTGTACTGATTGGGTTATATTCTCTAGCATATGCTTCACATTGTGTGAATTTGTTGATTGTAGATAAGAGATATTTCCATTGTTTAAGTGAAGTGGTGTACGATAAAAGTGAATCAATGGTCTCGGTTTACCCCCATGAACTTGACAAGTAAAGTTGACCTTAGTTTGAGGTTTGTAAGGTCCAGTCGGGTGAACAGTTAGATTTAAATGCGTTGGAGGATCTGTGTGGTATTTTTAAAAGGTATTTAAAATACATGTTAATGTTAGGACTTAAAATGTATAACAAATATGTTACAAAAATAGTTATCAGTGTTCCAAATAGTATTGTTATTTTCCAGCAATTATGTATTAAAATTATTACTAAAATGCTGAAACGATTCATGTTAATTTCCGGATAAAAATAAGTGAAAGTAAGTCACTGGTGTAAATGCAATTCACAGTCTTCAAATTAGTTCACAACTTGCAATTAACACAGTTTGAAGTGAAATTTCTACACAAATACTTTTCCAAATGGAAATTATTCAGATCGCACCATATATGATTTGAATTTCGAATTTGACTTCACCAGTTCACCCAACTAGCCAACCAGAAAATCGAATAGTTTGAACTGATCCGGCTAATGAACTCGACAACAAACGAACGAAGTGGCCCTCCAGTGTATAGAATCCTTCAGTCTGGCTAGCAGGCTCGACTGGTTGACGTTAGTGGTGTCAGACTACTCATTTCAGTCAATCAGTAGTATATAGCGTAGTGCGTCTTTGGTGTAGATGTTAAAATAGTGCTCATCTTATCGTTTTCAATCTTCTGAATACTACTCATAATATGTTTATTGCTTGATTACACAAGTTTTATTGACTCACTTACAAAGTCACCTTTTTCATGAGAAACTTAGCTTTTATAGGATATATATTTATATACATATAAATAACCTCACCGAGTTTACTAGCTCGCTAGTTTTCTAGCCGGCCCTGAGCCAAGTGAAAGAAATAAGGCTAACCGTCAGGCTAGCTGCCCTACCCCAGGAAACCAATCAAACTGCCACAGAAACTTCAATACACGAGAAAAATATAAAAGAAAAACCTGTTCTTCTCTAGAATCGGAGAAACGAAGTGACGCGAGCTGATAAAAGTCTTCGGTAAGCCAGTCAGACAGCCAACCGATTTGTTTTTCTTTTTCTATAGAACCAAGAATAAGAATGGAGATATGGAATATTCGTTCAGTGTACGAAGTTAGGAAATCTGTCCAGATTGCCAAAGAAATGATTAGTAACTGCATAGAAGTGTTAGAAATCTGTGAAAGCAGGCGGAATGGAAGTGAACTTTCCGAATCCTTAACTGGTGAGGCAGTAATCTACTCCGGTCTGGTCACTCAGACGACAACTACGAGCACTCTGATGAAGTGTCTATCATCATGTCACTAACGACAGACAAAGCTATTGTGTAGTGGGAAACAATCCCCTCCAAGAAAATAACAGTATGATTCAAGTGATAAGAAGGGATGGCTACAATTATCCAATGCTACTCATCTGAAAACAATGCAGAAAATGAGAAGAGAGAAGACTTCTATGTAAAACTCCAGATAGTGATTGAGAACATCCCAAATGAGGACAACAAAATTCTGATGGGTGATATAAATCCTAAACTTGGAGTAGACAATACAGGAAGGGAACTCATCATAACTCAAGAGGCCCACACCGAATAGGAACGCGGAGTTCTTCGCAGCTTTCTGTGACTTCGATGATTTGGTGATTGAAGGACTTCAAGTAAAAACAGAGATGTATGTGATAAAGATAATCAACTAACAACAACATGCACCAACCACTGTCAGTGGAGGAAATTTGAAACAGGTTACTCCCCACACTTATCTAGGAAGCATTGTTTCAACTACAATTGGAGCGGAAGACGATGCCAATAACGGGATCGAAAAAGTAAGATATCCATCACTCTAAAGTCTGTTTCGAAATCTTCTACACTCAGCATAAAGAAAAAACCAGCATTTAAATTACCACTGTCAAGTCAGTTGTTCTATATGTGTCAGATATGAAGCGAATCACAAAGCATTTCAAACAGGCTACTGAAGACTTTTATCAGCAATTGCACCCACTTCATACTGAAGATACGATGGCCAGCCAGAAAGGATTAGCAACAAGAAACTCGGAGAACAAACTAACCAACGACCTATTAACAAACAAATATGACAGAAAATGGAGACCGATTGGACACCACTGGGTGCCTTGTGCTCCAGGCAGAACCTTGAATGGAGCCTGAAAGGGAAACGATCTGTGGAGTATCGGAGGTAGGCATGGTGTAGATAATGCATTGAGAAGGTGTGATACTATGAGCAATCAGGGTTCCAGCTAAAGAGGACCACAGAGGATAGGAAAAAGTGGAGACAGGCTGTTGAAACCTTATGTTCTGCTTAGCACGCAAATGAACATTAATATACGATTTATTTCACTATGACGTACTTTCAATATTGCTTACTGGAGTGATTTTTGATATACAAAACTATGCTGAAGTTGTAATAAAACTGGTTTTATGAAATTCTACAAGTTGTATATAGAAAAAAACCCACAAAATAAGACAGATCCACGTTATTCTGCATATAATATGTTCATTTGTTCTCTTTCCAAATTTATAAAGACGAATTTCTGTATACTTACACTGCTACTACTTTAATTGCACCTTATCTTACCTTCAGGAAATGAATCAAATACCACCGATTCGCCAGTTTACTAAAATAACCGAAATTTACAACTCTGAATACATGTGTAGATATTATTATTATTATTTTGATTTACAGCTTGATTCCACACCGTATTTTCAGTACAAGTATGGAACTTTCAGCACGGATATCGGTAGCCCAAATTCAGGCCGACCATAGATATCGGGTGTGCGCCGGCAGGGGATCGAACCCCGGACCATGTGCATGGTCGGCGAGAGTCCTAACCACCGTGCCACCGACGCACATAATCGTAATAAAGTGTCTTAAAAATTGATTAATAGTTGAATGCCTTTATAAATTCAAGCTGCAACTGACCACTGTTATTCAATTTAAATAAGCACATCACAAATGTTTAGTGTCATCTATTCTGTGTTTTATAAGACTTTTTATATTATCATTATTAATAGCAGTAAGAAAAGATTTTCCTTTTAAGAAGACCTCAAAATCTAAAGTGTTTGCATAGCGCTGTCTGTTTAACGTCTGAGTGTACCATTCGACTGCAGTAAACAGCTTCGTGCGAAAATCTCGGCCACGACAGGACTCTAACTAACGGCTTCTGGAATTTCAAGAGTTTATTTGTAGGGATTTGATTTGTTTCAAGTTCAACCACTTACTGATATCAGTTAGAAGCATTGAAAACCAACAGGAATTACTGGAGAGCTGTCTCGTCCTAGTTGGGGAGTCATCATCATTGTGCACCTGCCAGGTTTCGAAGCCAGGACCTTCCAAATTACTAGTCAGGGACTCTAAGAGTCGAGCTACGAGACCCAGTCGCTAACTACGTCATCTTTACTGAAATCACTACTAGTAATGCCCAGATTTCATGAGAGTAGACGATATATTACTATGAGTTTATGACTCTACTAGCTGCCCAACTAGACATTCTCTTGTCAAACCTAATCATAATGAACAAGTGGGAGAGAAGCAGGTTGTTAAGTGACAGCGAGGCTACTTACGATAGTGTTACTACTTATTGTCAATATGTGATAACCTTACTTCGATCAAGATATTTGTCAAGCACAAATGTACCTAGTCAAAAGTGAACAAAGTATGAACTGTCCTGAAATAATTTGTCCAAATTCATAAATTTAATTAAACATAAAACTTAAAAAGTCTTTTTAAGCATAAATTACTTACGAAAAACACTCAGATGTAGACGTCTAATTGCTGGGTGCTTCGTAAGTTTCATTTTGCCTGTAGAATTACCGATTTTTGATTCTACAATTTCAGATTTATCCCACCATTCATCGTTTACTGCATTTGAACTAGACTGTAATATATGACAACTGTAAATTCCATCGTCAGCTGGTTGTATAGATATCAATGTTAACACGGAGATCGTGTCAGATAAACGTAGAGTAGAGTGTGCTGGAGGCATTTGACTTCCAAGACGACGCCATACAAATGAATACCATGGAGCATTAGGACTAGGAGCAGCTTCACATGTTAACTTGACATTATCTCCAGTCAAAACAGGACTAGGTGGACTTGAGGTTAGTGATAAAATAGCCGGTCGATCTATAATAGTAATAAAAAACAAAGGTGCATAAAATAAACACACAGTGGGAGACTTCTTTGTAAACAATATAATTACAAAGCTCAACATTTTGAATCTTAATATGCCGTGAAGTTAACAAAACTAAAAATTGAGAAATGTGACGACATTATGAAGAAAGTGTTTCAGTTTTACGATTCATAAAACTATTGAACAACTTTCCTAATAAATATCAGCGCGAAATCTGAAGAGCCTTCCGAAATGAATAAGAGCACTTTCATACCTAGTGCGTCGATGAAACAAAGGTAGAATACTCGCCAACCACGCCGCATGTGGTTCGGAGTTCGATCCCCGGTAGACGTACTCCTTTACGTTGCCAAGCCAGTAATAAGACTGGTGAATAGGGAAGTTTAGGCATGAGGCTAGCAATCCAATCCTGTAAAATATAAGCACCACTGCTACAGAAACTTCAAGCCTCTAGGGGAACGTGAAGGAATTAGAAAACTATCATACCTGTGTTAACAAAACGAGAAAACCAGGGTTAGTTGAAGGAAAACTTACAAGCAAATTATTGTGTAATTCTAAATGCCTTACAAAAGCATACATTAGTTTGAAATATGCACATCCACCTAGTTGCATAATTTAGTTCTACTGATCTAGGTAACAGCAGAATTAGGTTGTATTTTGCAGATCGCGAACAAGAAAATGCTTCTACTGTTCCATATACAATTGTAGTTTGTCAAACAGTAATGCGTGTGTAAAGGCAGAAACAAATAACTAGTTTTCAAGTATTGGTTTTGTAGGGATTTTGTTTGATTGCATGGAGGATTTCATCATGAGCTGACATCAGTTAGAGAACCACTGGAAAACCTGGGAGTACTGGACAGCTGTTTCGCCCTAGTTTGAAACTCTTCAACAGTACGCGCCCACCGGGATTCGAACCCAGGACCTTCTAGTTACAAGGCGAGGTCGTAGACCATTGAGCCACTGGAAAACGATCCAATGGTCCTTAAATTCTAACTTCTGCCAATTCACGATATAGCGCGACCATTTCGAAGAAGACATTACGCGTACTGTTGAAGAGTCTCGAACCAGGGCGAAGCAGCTGTCCAGTACACCCAGGTTTCCCAGTGGTTCTCTAACTGATGTCAGCTCATGATGAAATCCTCCATGCAATCAAATAAATAGTTCACTGTCATTTCTTACTGTGGGTTATAATGTACAAGCAACAGGCCAGATGCAGAAAAAGGAATGGTTTTGTTTCCACTTTTATGATCACTTTACACTACATACTGAAATGAACTTATTGACAGCTATTATAAACAGTGTGTAAACGAGTTTGGATTGCGTGTTAAATGTCAATTTTTAGGCATGGTTTTCTGTGTGGATTCGGATTAATTTCAATGTGGACTTCATTAAGGAGCAACGTCAATTAGAGATCATCGTAAACCAGGGTGTACTAGACAGTTGTTTCATCCATCTTTTGTACTCTTCATCAGCGCGCATCCGTGACCCTACGAGAGATCGATCCTGGAACCTTCAGACACTTTGGCTGCGATTCAACAACTCGTGAATTCTAACTACTGTCTATGGGTGGTATTAATCTACCCTCAACCAATGCCTTCAATGACATCAGTATGACACAGTAGATCCCACTGTCCACGACACCTCAGTATAACTTCAGGACATCTATCCGGTAACCATCAATTAGCTGGATATTGATTTTTACGTTTATGAGATTTTGTAGGGATTTGGGTTAATTTCACAGAGCACTACACAGCTGTTTTGTTCAAGTTTGTGAAGTGGTGAAGAATCTCAAAGCAGGACGAAATAGCTGTCCAATGATCCCTGGTTTTCAGTAATCTTTTAATAGTGCTAATTCTTGACAAGATCAGTGTACAATATCTTGTTTCTTCATTACAAATTACAAATTACCGTTGTAATTTCAGGTAGTTTGCAGCTGATGAGAACCTGTGAAATAGAATGATATCATTTTATACTGCGGATATGGTCGTTCTGTTTCTATCGAAATACTATGATTATTTTGAAGTATTTAATAAAAAGTACTTAGTGAAATTAACATTTCATAAATATACTATCCCAATAAAGGTTTGTCATTACTCACTATTTGGTGCATAACCTAGAATGCGAATTAAAATATATTCGCCATCCAAGCGACACTGGTTTAGTTTAGTTCTATTCTAGTTTTCTAAACTTAGAGTCTTCATGACAGACACAGGCATAACTTAAGGAACGTAACACAAACATTCAGGAAGAAGATAGACTTCCCTACTCAGATGTTAGAGTAGTGGTCAAGATTGGCAACTCAGGTGGATATTTTTGATATGGTTAAGTTCTCTGGGCTAGTTGGTTTAATTGTGAAGCTTTCACCGTCTTTCTAAATATATTATCAATACTTGTTTCAGTGTGAAGTAAAATTTGAGACATCGTACAACTTTCGGTACAACATACGTTAACAACAGCTTCCAGTACTCTTATTTTATGTACCATAAATACGCAGTCAATTATACGAACTGTCATACTTTCACGTGTGTCGGTGGCACAGTGGTTAGGACTCTCGTCGACCATTCACATGGTCCGGGGTTCGATCTCCGGCTGTCGCATACCTGAGATTCAATGTTCGGCCTACAGAATTTGGGCTACCGATATCACATTCTGAAAATTCCATACTTGTATAAAGAACAACGGTGTGGAATCTAGCTACAATCAAAAATTTTAATTTAAATTTTTAAGAAAAATGGATCGAGGTCAGTGTATATTTCAGGATAATTCCTACACCTGGACATGACGACGCCTAAACAGTGCACCAAATTATGTATTATTTGAAAACATATTTCTGGAAGTCAACAGGAATGCATCTGACCTAACCTGTTTACTTTGTCTGAAGTTATTCTTATATTTATTATTATTTTTTATTAATTTTGATTATAGCTCGATTCCATACAGTACTTTTGGTACAATTATGGAATATTCAGCATGTGATATCGGTAGCCCAAATTCTGTAGGCCGAACATTGAATCTCAGGTATGCGACAGCCGGAAATCGAACCCCGGACCATGTGAATGGTCGACGAGCGTCCTAACCACTGTGCCAATATACTTTTTAAACGAAACCAGAGTAGAAATGAAAGACAAAGAATTACCTCGTACAAGAAGTTCCAAACTGTTAGAATGATATCCACCATATGAACAACTCCACGAACCAGTAGAAGTGATAGTAGCAATATCCACCTTATAGATTACTTCTTGTAAACGCCACTCTTGTGCATCATTTGAAAATTCTGTAGATCTAGACCAAATTAAATCTGAATTAGATACTATTCTGAACTGTCTAGTACACTGAAATGGCCAACTAGAGTCTACCAGTAAACAATCTTGAGCACAGTAGGCAACACTCATTGGACAGAATAAAAATACTGACTGCTCGGGTTTATGCACTCCTGTGTTTATGGCATATTTAAGACTTGGATCAAAAGTCCATATACGACATACAAATGTTATTGATTCACCAGCCTGAACTGTTGTAGTTTGTGTTTGATTTTTAGTTGCTTCATCCCATAGTGCTTCAACAATTATACTATCATTTTTACTGGTGGATGTTTTCAGTTCTAAATGCTGTGATGTAACATTTTGATCATCTTGAGAAGTATATACCATATTGCAGCAGCAACAGTGTAGTACTGAAAAAAATAAAACAGGAAGAATTGACCAGAGGAGATAATACACAATTGGTTCAAGTAGCATTATTTGTATCAAACAAAATACAGAAATATTTATGTGTGGATCCTAATCAAATTTACCAGATAATATAATCATATCCATGTGTATCTATCAGTTTACCTGCTCTTGTGGAGCAAGGTACACTGACCGTAGTCAGAGGACGCTTTCCACACGGATACGAGAATATATTCCAGCATGGTTTTACAAGGGAGAAAGGAAGTGCGTGCGAAGCTCTATTCTAAAACACCTGATCCACTTCTGCCACTCTTTCAACCCTGACCATGATTTCAAGATAATATATAGAATCCATGCTAACTTTCCGCGTTTTCTTCGTTACAGATTTCTGAAGACAGCTGAGGCCTTGGCATTTGATGAATTTAAGCCAAACCTTTGTGTACAAAAGAAGTATGTACAATCCCTACTTCTGCCTTGGCCGTAGAGGGATAGACATTTATTTATTTTGTTTATTTAGTTATTCTATGCACCTTTCCCTTATTAGTACGATTATTATTATTCTCACTCTGAATTATTTCCACTTGTCATTTTAAACCCAAAATTATTAATTTTTATTTTTATTTTTACAATACTGAATTATATCATATGAAATTTAACACCATGTTATGCAACATTTTATATTCGCCTACTAATCCTATAATTATGTATCCCTTTCCAAAATCTATACACCTTATGTATTATTCTGTATATGACATTAATTATTTTGCCACTTGACATTGTACTATGATTATAATCACAAATATTTTAATTGCATTTCATACTACTATTATTATTTCATGAATTCACACCCTTGACCTAATTCCCTCAACGGATATAATTTCTGTAGAAAACCATATGCATACCATTGTACAGCTTGATAACAAATTCGTTGAAATAAAGCGTCTTCGCTGAATATTGTGTTCTTAATGCTACAATGGAAATTATTAAATTATGATCATTATTTGTCAATTGTTAGTTAGTAGAGATTTGATTGGCTACCGGATTGATCACTAGCAGACATCAGTTTAGAGAACCATTTGAAAACCCGGGAATACTGGATAGCTGTTTCATCCTAGTTCGGGACTCTTCAAAAGTACACACCTGCCAGGGTTTGAGCCCATGACTTTCTGGTTATGAGGCGAGCTCGTAGACCACAAGCCACCAGAACCTGACCAAATAATGCATTAGTTCCAAATTCTGCGGGTTCTTGAGATATATATTTAGCGCAACCGCTAGCCAGTGTCATATTTTCTAGTGCATACACAAATTCTTAGCGACCCTGAAGTATACATCTTGATTGGATGTGCTTTCACTGACAAATTTTAAACTAACATCAATTACTTTCTGCCTGAGAACAGGACAAAATGGAGATATACTGATGATGCCCTATGTTCCACTGAGAACCCAAGAGAATAATGATAACAGTAAACTCTGTGCATGAAGGATAGATGAAAAAACTGCAAGTTTATTACTTTTTATTCTCTGATTGCACTAAACATGTCTGCTAAGTAAGCCGGAATGACAAGCGTAATTCCCTAAAATTCCGAAATGAAACTGCTACGTTCCGCAAGTTCGTAGAAGCAGACATCATATATGTCCAAACCAATTTCACTTTTAACAGTTTGAAAAAATTTGGGCATTGGGTATATGATATTCATTATAATAAAGGTTTTCTTGTATTTCTCAATGATTACAAAACAAAACGATATTGTTTTTACTAACGTTAGCTATTTAATGCAACTAATAGCTTTATCAGAGTATTATTAAACCAGTATTTACAAAATCTCAGTATGGAGTCATTTTTGCGTTGTCAAATTGGCCAATTGGTAAAGATAACAAAACCAGGTGTAGATTGTTGGATTTGGTAAGTGTGTAAAATTGTAAAAGCAGTGTGTTTACATAATGAAATTGCTTATCACATCCGTGCTGATTTCGTCATTTCATGGAGAAGGGAGGTGTTGTAACTAGGTCAAATTCTTTTTCAGTTCGTCATTCCTATTCAGACAATGTGGATTCCACTTGATATGAAGTGCTTCTGATGATATGAGACATTCTTTGTGATTTCTGAAATTTTCCTGGATGATGATTTCAATATTGTCAAAATCAATTTTGTGGCTTGATTCTATAGCATGTAGACCTATGGATGATGATTTTCCAAGCTTTTCTAGTTCAACTTGATTTCTCGGTGGTCGAAGAGATGCTCTACGGTGTTCATTTGTTCTGATTTTGATTTCTCGAGATACTCGTCCAATGTATATCGCATCACATTCCAGGCATTTTATTTTATAGACACAATTAGATAGAGAATCTTTAGGGATTCGGTCTTTTATATGGAGAAGGTTGCTTCGCATTGTGTGAGTCTGATGTTTTGAAGAAAACTCTGATATCGAGCTTATTGAGTACTCTCCTGATGTCGTCTGATGTCTCTGCTCTAGATGGAATTACAACTGTTGAGGTTCATGTTTTCGGAATACCTTTTCGACCATACTTGATGTCAGTGTTGGTTTTGTTGCTGAATTACTTTGGGTAGTTATTTTGCTTGAGACTCTCAGTAATGTTTGATATTTCTTCTTTTTTTTCTTTCTCATCCGTTAACATCAAAGAGTGTGCTCGTATAAGAAGACTTGAAACAACCAATACCTTTGCACTGATGCGGTGTGATGATCCGAAGTCTAAATATTTGTTGGAGTGAGTTTTCTTCCTGAATATGGATATACTAAAATGTGCGCTTTCCCTCTTCTTAACTAGCCAGGCAGTCTAGAAAGGGTAGTTCACCGATGTCTGATTCTGCTTCCGAAGTAAACTGGATTCTGGAAGATAGACTGTTTATTTTCTGCAGGAATGAACTGTGTAGATCTCAATTTAGCACTACAAAAGTATTATCTATATATCTTAACCATATTTTAGGAGTGACTATGCTTGAAAAGATGTTATCTTCGAATATATTCATGAAAAGGTCAGCGACTATTGGAGAGACTGATGAAACCATAGCGTGTTCTCACATCTTAACTCTTTGTTAAATATACATATAAACTGAGATTTTGTAAATTCTAGTTTAATAATACTTTCATAAAGCTATTAGCATTAAATAGCGACACGTCAGTAAAAACAATATCGTTTTGTTTTGCATTCATTGGGAAATACAAAAAACTTTTATTATAATGAAGACATGATAAGTTTTATTTGCTATTAGCAACCCAGCCAGAAACCGAACTCGGGACGTTCAGGTTATGAGACTAAGCTCAATGACAATTCAGCCACTTGAGTCGGAATTCAATGGCCCCTGAATGCATATTACGAGTTGACGAAGTTAGAATTTACCGATCAATGAATTTAAACCCTAGTGGCAAGATGGTCAGTGAGCTTTTTCTCATAACCTGAAAGTCGTTGGTGTGATCCCTGTTGGGGTCATAGCTGCCCACTGAAGAAGACTTACAAAATAGGACGAAACAGTTATCCAGTGCCATTTGGTTTTCAGTCATCTCTCTAAATGATGACGGCTCATGACGAAAGTTTAACAACTGAAAAAATGGTTAGTTAATTGAAATACAAGTGCAATCTATAAATCTTTTAAATGTATTCTTCCATTAAAAGTTTAAACTTAACGACCCATGTGTCCACCTTTTTCTACCATATCAAAAATTGTGTTCTTCAAAACACAAAGAATAGGAAATATTGACAGAATGTTGTCCAGCAGCCGCTGAACTTTACTTTTTCCAATGGATTTTTTAATTGGTAAAAGGGTTTTCTGCTTATGTGGTTGAAATTTCTTTCTCCGTATCACTGAATAAAGTAATCTGATGAGTGGTGACTAGCAGGGGAATCCAAGATGCGCACTCATTTCCAAGTACTGGGTTTGAGTCCCAGAGGGAATACCATCACTTGCCTTGAAGTGTAGATATATTCGGCCTATACGTCCCAAATAGGGCGAGATGGGCATCCTGGATTCCAATTCTAGTCACCATCCACCAAACTACTGCATGTTAAATCTCAGACACTGTCGGAGTTTCCATACTAGGAACCGATATATCTACACAGACTGAACATTCTAGTCAAAACAATCAACAGGCGAATGAAAACTGACTTAAACAAATACTGACTGAACAGAATTTATTCCTTGTGCCAATTATATTATCTTACGATATTTAAATTGCTCAACAAATGTATCAAAGAAAATTGAGAGATATCGGACACACTCTGAGGAGACCATCGGATGACATTGCACGTCAATCAGAACCTCGAGTGGAACCCAAATGGGATATGGCATGTTGGGTATGATTGGTGACATGCAAGATATGGTGTAAGGAGGAGACAAGCATCTCTGGGCAAACATGTGAACAGACAAAGGGGACCACAGAGAATAGAAAAAAGTAGAGATGTGGTGTTGAAGCCGTATGTGACAATATCATATAAATTTAAGCCTGCAGTCCGAGACAGTTGAAAGTTATGTGGAAAAAACGAGTGGTGATTATATTTTCTGTAAGTTATCAGTTATCCCATCATAATTTGATGGACAGATAGAAAAATTTTTATATTTTTATACACATGTCTGAAGCAGAATTTGTCGCTCGATTAAGACACAACATATGTCATACAGAAAATACAAAACAGAAAGCCTGAGACACATAATGAATGTGTAGAGAACATCAGTTAAAGGAACATGAAAACAAATTTTATAAACAATTTGGAAGCTTTCACATTTTAAATGCTACAGACAACATATTGTAGGCTTGACACATAGGTGTAGTGTAAGTCAAGTGATTTCTCTCATTTCTTTCTGACGATAAGAATCCTAACAGCTTGTCATCATACTTGTCAATTTGATGTCTATGCTGTATTTTCCGTAATTTGGAAACTATTTGAACACTACTGATTGTCCAAAACCTTTATCAAACTCATTCAAAAGCTAACCAACAGTGCCACATACCAAGTGAACCAAAACAGAAAATCCTAAGAAGGTATCTGATATGAAGACGGGAGTAAGACAAAGTGGCTTCCTACTATCACCGATGATATTATTGATCGTGATGAACTGGATTACGTGGCCTCCCGTGAGTGGGGAGCGCGAAGGCAGGAATACGTTGAACCAATAAGAAGATTCCAGAATATTTGAACTTCATGGATAATTTATGTCTAACGTTACATAAATTCGAAGGCTTACAGGTGAAAATCAGTAAGTTGACAGAATACGCTGGCAGCGAAAACACGACTTCAGTTTAATAGTGAAAGGATGGAGGTGATGAAGGTAATCAGCCAACCGACAACGACAACAACCAGAACCAATCACTAACGACGTAAAACATTTGAAAGAGGCCGCTACCTTCGCTTATCTAGGCAATACCATTTCGCCTACATTTGATAGCATCCATAAGGATGCCAAAACTAAAGTCGGGATGGTAAAACAGACCCTCATCTCTCTGATGAAATCAGCTTCGAAATCTTCTCCACTCAATCAACATGAAGAATGAAATTCCGATTATTGACGCCAATGTTAAATCAGTTCCTCTATGGAGTACACTGACTTGGTGCGTCACCAATAGCATTTCCGACAGGCTTGTGCAAACTTTTATCAACAAGTGGCCAGAAACGATAAGCCACAAGGAAATCTGTCAATGAGCCAACCAAAAACCTACCAGTCAACAAATATGCGAGAGGAAATGGAGATGGGTAGGTTGGATATATGGAAAAAAGACCGCTGGGTGATTCCCTCACCGGTCAGGCCATTGAATGACGTCTGTATACAAAATGATGACTTGAGCATGGATCCAAGAGTGAAATGGAAGTGGTCGCGTCAGGAGAAGACAAAAACTTATCGGTAATAATGGAGTCAATTAAAGAGGACTGTAGAGAACTAGGATGAAATAGAGATGTCACACTCAGAACCTAGGGGGACAATAATATTCATAATCTTCAGAGTAGCCGTAATTCTATCAACCGATATTCATAAGTTAAACTTATTCAGTCATTCTACCCTTATCTCAGGTTTTAGTATTGTAGAGGAAGGATTTTATTTTATTTTTTCAATACCACCCGGCTCTTTTTAAAATGAATTTTATGTACGCTACGTTAATCGTTTCTCATGAAACAGAGTTTTTAAGTCATAAATTTATTTTAGCTATCAGTTCCACTAGGGCAGAAGTACAAGTGAATGTAATTAATTACTGTAGTAAATGTTTATACTGACTGTAAGTGCGATGATACAAAAAACTGGAAATATTTGCTGTTTCTTATTGTGCATTGATCTAACTCGTTTACAATCTGTTTATTGTTTTAGTTTTCTTTATGGAATTATAGCATTTAATGTTCATTAAAATGGCAATGCGAACCTATCTACTAAAAACCGTTTTACTACATCCATGATTTTGGAGAAGAAAGATAGCTTACAACAGTTAGTCTGTCAGGATTTGATTTGTTTCTAGTTCGACCACGGAATGAAATCAGTTAGAGAATCACTGAAGACTAACAGAGAGTAATGGACAGCTGTTTCGTCCTACTTTGCCATTTCTCAGTGGCACACACCCACCACAAGGGTTCCAACTTGATACCTTCAAATTTCAAGGAATGCTAATAGACTATTCAACCACCTGAACCCGACTCAATGATCCGTGACTGTAGTGCGAATACCAGCCAATGTTATCCGTGGCAAGTATTTGTTCTCATTCCTGACATGGATAACCCCAGTGGTCACGACTTCTCACTAGAACTAAAGTCAACTTCCTCCTGTAGCCAGTCAATAGCTAGCATCAGAATAATTTTCGAGAAGTGGTTTGTTGGGATCTGATTTGTTCCAATTTTGACCACCTTGTTTGTGTGCTGTGATGAGTTCCAAACTAGGACGAAACAACTGTCCAGTACTCCATACCGGTTTTCAGTGGTTCTCGAAATGATACTATTCGAAGTCAAACTTGAAATAAAGGAAGTGTTTGAAGTAGTGTTCCATTCTGCTGACCATAAAATAAATAAAACTTATGAGCTATGTTAATTTAAGTGTTTAAGCATAGTCTGTAAATATTAGTAGCTATGGCTACGGTAAAACATTCTGTCTACACAAAAGATATGTTGCTTAAGTCACCGTATAACTGTCAGTATTACCTCCTTAAATACACCTGACTATAATCACCAGTATTATTCGCAATTGTGGTAGACTGGATTATGCGTCAGTCTGTGCATAGGAGTGAGAAGACACGTTGGACAGATAAGAAGACTCTAGAAGCTCCGGATTTCGTGAGTGATATATGTCTAATGTCACACAAACTCGAAGACTTACAGGCGAAAACTAACAAACTGGCTGAAGAAGCTGGTAGCGAAGACAGGACTCCAGGTGAACATTGAGAAGACGGAGGTAATAAAGATAACCAACCAACCAACTGCAACAACATTCAGCACCAATCGTCATCAACAGGGGAGATTTGATAGAGACCGCTTCCTTCACTTTTCTAGGAAGCGTCGTTCCAACTTCAGGCAGAACGGATGAAGATGACAAAGGCAGTCTTCGCCACCCTGAAACCAGTTTGGAAATCTTCTATTTTCACTCAAGCAGTATAAAGAACAAGATTCAGGTTTTCAACACAGACATGAAGTCAGTTCTTCTATACTCGTCAGAAACTTGCAATGTGTCTCATGAAAAGGATTTCCAGCAGGTAGCTGTAGGCTTTTATCAACAACTGTTTTTGCTGGCTAGTCAGAAAGACTTAACCACAAAAAACTCTGACTGGAAACAAAACAACGAAGACCCGACTGCTCAACAGATACGTAGGAGAAAGTGGAGGTGGGTCGGACACACACTGAGGAGGCTGTTCAATGTCATCGCACGCAATGCAGGCCATCGCTCTTTATTCTTGTGTGCTTCAGTGGCACAGCGCTAGAATTCTCGCCAACCACGCAGATAGTTCCACGTTCGATCCCCGGCCGACGCACTCCTTTACCTCGCTTGACCAGTAATAGAACTGGCAAAGACCGAAGGTTGAACATGAGGCTAGCAACTCTATCCCGTAAAAATAAGCACTACTGCTACTGAAACTTCAAAGCTGTCGCCTGAAACCCTATGTTCCACTGGGAACGTACAGGAATAAAATAAACAAAAGTAATCCTATTACTCTATTGACTAGACACCGTAATTGGTTTATATTTTAATATTTATTTGTAAGGTTATGCATTTTAGAGTTAAGCCTGATGATACCTAGTTGATAATAGTATCGTTGGCTTAAATGTGTTTTTCCTAAGTCACATAAGTCTTGCATGTCGGATAGAAAGTTGCAAAGTTGCAACCAACTCTATTCCCTAGACGTACTTTTGGGTTTAAGAGAGAATGGCTCAATAATTCGTTCAATTTATAAGAAACCTACATCAACAGGGTAATACTGAAATCTTCACAGTTTCTGTCCATTACAATAAAAGAAAGACTTGATAAAGTGCTTATATAAGAGGGTTCAGCATATTTGTGCAGCCGACTATATAGGTGACGAAGACAAAATAACGACAGATACACCGGAAAAAAGCCGACGTGGAAGTCAATTAATTTCAAAGCCTACAGTCTATTCCACTCCTAAGAAAGATGTCTCAATCAAATTATCTTAAAGTGGGAAAATAAACAGTATGATCTTAGGACAAAGACTAAACGCAGTCATCTGCAAGACTTACTAGACAACTCGGCTTGTAATTTTTGAAAAAGCTAAAAATATGCTGTATTACAAACATCAGAAGTGCACAAGTGATCATCTCACATCCCACAACACATACCAATTTACGCGTTTATGTTTGGACACACGTACATAGGGGGGAGTAATCGCGTTTTTCATGTGAGAGTCGGAGAGCATATTCCGAAATGGTTAGAAAGATATATTAACCTTGGAAAATCAATAGACGCAGGCACGAGACTACCAACTAAATATGTAGTCGATATGATGCACATGTTTGATATCAAAATAGCTTTCAAAACTAATCATAAAAGCACTTAGCGGACCCTATCGAGACATGCAGAAGCAATAGCTGTTCGCAAACTTAAGTTCTTTCTGACTGTACAAAAACATTTTACTGTTATTTCAGGTTTGATCAGGGACTGATATCAGTTAGAGAACCATTGAACGCCTACAATGAGTACTGGAAAGCTGATGATGAGTCTCAAACTAGGATGAAACAGCTGTCCACCACTCCTTAGTTAACACTAGTTCTCTTACTGATGTCTATCCGTGGTCAAACTTGAAGCAAGTCAAATCCTTACAAACGAACTCTTAGAAAACTACATTGGTAATTCTTATCTGATTATATTCCCAAATATAGTTTTAATTATTCTTAAACCAATAATTTAATCATTCCCATTATAACATTAAGAACACGACATTCAGCGAAGTGACTCTTTTCAACGAATTTATTATTGAGCTGTAAAATCATATATATATATGTATATATGGTTTTCTATAAGAAATTATATCCGTTAGGGAATTGAATCAAAGGTGTGAGAGAATAACAGTATGGAATGCAAATGAAATTTTTTTGATTGGACACTAGTCAGTAACTAGTGTAATGTGTCTAGTCCTCTATTTGGTGCAGACTGAATTCTATCAGTCATGTTTGCAATGTGGCCATCATGCTAGGCGGCTTGCCATCCCAGTGCACGGTGAATTGTTGGTATCAGTTAGTTGGTGGCAATTGCCAGGAAGTACACCAGGACGAAACCTAGGTCTAAAGTTTCCTGCTGATTGCCTCAAATCATCTAATATCAGCGATTAAAATATTTGTGATTATAGCCATAGTTAAAAGTGAAATGGCAAAACAATTAATGTCATAGAATTCAATTGATTGGCGGTGACTAGCAGTGGAATCCAGGATGCGCACTTCGTCCTATTTGGGACTCGTCATCTGGATGTACTTGCATTCCCCAGTGAGTGATGAGGTTCCCACCACCAAGGCTCGAACCCAGTACCCATAGTTTCAAGCGCCAAAGCGTTATCCACTAAACCACTTGGGCTACGAGAGCCACCTCTTGTGCGACGGGTCATATTAATTATATAATTGAATTTTCGATTTTTCCGTCGATTGAGTGGACCGAAGTACATCTGCAGAAAAATGCCGACATTTCAACCTGAGACCGAGCACTTCGATCCAATCAGTCGACGGGAAAATCTAAAATTAAATTAATGTCGTATGTAGAATAGTCCATATGATGTATAGATGTTGCAAAGGGATGTATAATTATAGGGTTAGTAGGCTTATGTAGAACGTTACATAAAATGGTGTGAAATTTGATACGATAGATTTTGAATAAAGCAAGAACAACAGTGGTTTGTGCAGAATAATATGGTACCATCATTTATTTCGTTGGCTTCTCATCAGCTGCTTACAGCCTAAATAAACTGTGAGGTTTACGTACAGAAAAGTTTTAACATACTTGCATATTTTACATGTCAGTAACTGCGGGAGCAGTTACATTGAAAGGACAGAAAGAAGGGCATATCTACGATTTTCTGAACATGTACCAAAAAGCTTACGTCTAAAGGAAACAAATTCTTTAAACATTGCCATCGCCAGGCATCTCCTCGACACGGGTCATGAGGTGGAAATCGAGAAATCCTTTAAAATTATCAATAGACAAAGGAGCTCCATTCTCCTCAAGTTTGACGAAGCAATTTCTATCAAACGCTTCAAACCAGATTTATGTGTTCAGAAAGAAGCAGTCATTAGTCTTTCCTTGCCATGGTAACTGGATGTCTTTATTCTCTACTCTGATTACGTAGTCTTTTTCTTTAACCTCACCCCTCTTTTTTATAATCTGTAATATTGCTTGTCTCTTGTTCCTATGACGTGATTTGAACTCAGTACATCGTTACTCATCATCTTACCCACCTCTCGACTTTATTACGTAACTCCTTTACCATTGTATGGATACATTTATTTTGACTTGAACTGCCTGTGTAAAAACTATATACGCACAATTTTCTGAGCACTTTTCACTAATTATGGAACTTTATGTCAACTGATAACATGTAAAATTTGCAAGTATGTTAAAACTTTTCTGTACGTAAACCTCACAATTTATTTGGGCTGTAAGCAGATGATGAGAAGCCAACGAAATAAATGATGGTACCATATTATTCTGCACAAACCACTATTGTTCTTGCTTTATTTAAATTCATCAAGGGGAATAAATGGATGATACGATAGAGCTCAATACTGTAAAACAAATTTCCATTTAGAATGACAAGTGGAAACAATTCAAAGTGAAAATAGTAATAATAATAATAATCGTAGTAATGAGGCAAAGATACATAGAATAACTGAATAAATGAATAAATGTCTATCATTCTACGGCCAAAGCAGAAATAGGGTTCGCACATACTTCTTTTGTACATAAAGACCTGACATAAATTCATGAATGGCAAGGGGCTCCACTGTCTTTAGAAATCCATACCGAAGAAAACCCTGTAGGTTAGCACGGATTCGGTAGATATTCTTAAAATCATGGTCAGGGTTGGTACAGAGACAGAAGTCGATCAAGTATTTTAGAAGAGAGCATTGCACACCCTTCCTTTCTCCCTTATCCCTTTGTTTGACCTTTTGTTTTTCATATCAAATTGATTTGACAGGTAAATGTGTGATCAGACTGTTGTTCGAAGTGTATCTCACAGATACATCACATTTTTTAGATAATCTCCGTCTTCTAATAACACTATCCATACTCATTATTCGTTTTATTCAGAGAGGAGCTTTCTGTTCCTCGTATGATAGGGAAAGATTTAAATAGTCTAAAAGTTCACTGCATTATTGTTCTTCTAATAGTTCGAAATAATTTATTCTAATAAATGCTTAATCCCCCATCCTGTAAACACAATTTCATGATGCATAATTAATAATTTGAAGTACACAATTTAACTTTTTTTCAGACAACTCTCTTCCTCATAATGCACCGAATAGCAAGTCAGCAGGAGCAATTACTCGTGAGGATTGTTGACATCAATCATTTTGAATTCCAAAATAATTTCCCCGTTATCTGATAGAATCATTCAAAAATGTCTGTTTGCTTATAATCCCAGGGTGTGGGGAACGAATTAACAAATGAAAAGGAATTTTTTACGCGATAATACATGCAGCAATTCGCTTCATTCAGACACTCACTCGTAATTATTAAACTTATCTGATTTTACGATAATTATCTGCTTGACATGAAATGTAGTGAAATTCATTCAAAAATTACAGACAAATCACAGTTACCGTTATGTCAAAACGTCATGTTAGGCGAAGTAGAAGAAGTAAAAGAATAAGGGGTGAAATTAACACCTTTCTTAATTTTTGCAAATGTCACAAGTAAATGCATGTTCATTAGCGTGTTATTCAAGTATTTCCAAGTAGACAGATGCATGCAGTGTGAAGTCAGAAATATCTCTCCCATATCAGATGTATTTCATTTTAAATTAAACTGGGAATTACTTATAATTGTGAAGTTAACATGCGTATATTCCTACTGTGAACAGTTTACAGATATGTAGGACCATGATCAAACTTGAAACAAGTCAAGTCCCTAAAAACTAATTCCTGAAAATCAATCCGATGCTAGCTACTGACTGGCTACAGGACGACGTCGACTGGAGTTCTGGTGAGAAGTCATGACCAGTGAGGCCTACTATGTCAGGCATGAGGATGCATACTCACCGACGACATTGACTATTGGTCTCACTAAAAGGACGAATTGGCAGGAGTTGGAATTCGTGCTCCATTGAATCGGATTCCAGCGGTTGAATGGTTTACGAGTTTTCCTTGTAACCGAGAGGTTCTGGGTTTGAACCCGGTGTATGCGCACTCCTGGAGGGTCACAAACTAGGCGGAAACATCTGTCCGGTACTCCCTGAAAGTTTTCAATAGTTTTCTCATTGACTGCGACTCGTGGTTAAACATGAAAAAAATGAAATCCCTACAGATTAACTTTTGGTTATTGTTAGTATTGTCTGGGGAAATAAAGCAGTTACTTATGTCGAATGTGTGCTATATTCTCTGAGAACTTTCTGTGTGACGAGAAATATCTCACAGTCATCTAGTTTGCATATATCTACCTAGGAGTTTACAAAGCTGAAATTGTACCTAATATAAGCTTATCATAGGTGTAGTTAAATCATTATTATTATTCCATTGTGTTCTGAGTGAAATATAAGGCTGCACCAACACATCTCCACTTTTTTCTATTCTCTGCCATCCTCTTCAGATGGTTACACGATTGACCATAATGTCTCATCTTCTCCTCCAACTAGAACTCGTACGATCCCCTTCATGTCACCCTCGCACAGATAATCCACACATCGCTTCTCATTCGGATTCCACTCGAGTGGTGGCGTGCATTGCGCGCGATGTCATTGGAGGTTCTTCTCAACGAGTGCCCTACCCATCTCCATTTTCTCCTACATATTTTTTGGCCGATTGGCTCCTAGTTGGTCTGTTCCTAGTCAGAGTATCTCGTTGTTAATTCTTTCTCACTGGCCATTTCATCTTCACTATGGAGCAGTTAAATCAGTGAGTGGGAGATATCTTTGCCTTTTTACTGTGAGACATTTATTATCCGAAACCGACTGCTTGTTACTAAGGCAGATATACTGCGCATAAAACAGTTTTAATACAGAAAATTCGAGGGAAAGTGTCAGTTACCTACGTACAAAAGCATATTTTGATCATGAATAACTGATAATCGCCTCGTAACTTATTATGATATTCACACATAAAGAATACCATTAAGGTAAGTGCTTTCTGCTTAAAAACAAATAAATCGCACTCTATAAATGTCACAGAAAAGTGTTACTTGATAAAACTAGCACCCTTTGTGTCACTTTTATACTTGTCTTTTTTTATGCAACCTAAACTTTAAATTTCGCGGCTATTCATTCTCACAAGATATAGATTTATTTCTTTTAAAATTCGTTTCCTTTATGAATTTAGACAAAGCAATAAGAAGACGAAATTTGTCTGAATCGTGTAATGTATTTGCGCACACAACACATTTCGAATAATCTGATCAAACACGGACTTGTCATAGGAATATATATGAAATTAATAAAGAGTTAAGAGGTGAGAAAATAGATTTAGGTCAAGTTAAAAGATCACCATATTGAAGGTCAAAATAACAATGAAGACCACTAAACCAAATAACAGAGGTAATAGTACATCTACCCTGGCTCGTATCAAACCAAAGTTTACCAAGGAAGGTTTAGTGTGATGACGTATTGTTGCTTTGAACGCATAGAGGTGGTTTAAACTTTCTAATTGCTAGGGCTTCCACAAACTTTAGGATACGCCCCAAACACGTTCTATAGATAGGTTTAAAAGACGTGTAAACATCAATTTTATCTCCTGTCTCTATGATATGTTTCGCAATAGATGAGCTAGGTCTCCTATTCTCACCATTAATGGGTTCATTATAGGGCATCATAGCAGCTTAATAACTAGACAAAGATTGGACGCTGCAGTTAAAAAGACTTTTTATGCAGCTAATATCAAAATAATTGAGAATGCGAAGCCAATATATTCATCTAAACCCTTTGAAAAATGATGTCACAGCTCACTCTATTTACCAATTTGAATGTACGTGTGGACACTCATACATTCGAAGGACTCATCGATCTCTGCAAGTAACAGCTGGCTTCAGAGCATATTCCTAAATGGCTTCAGAGGCAAACAGAATCATCAGAAGGTGTAAATTCTTCTGAAATGGAGCTATCTTAAAAACCATAAGACACTTAAAGGAATCTTAGACCCTGACTATTTCAATGAATTAACCTGAATAAAAACGATAAATTAACTGAATTATTCGACAAGATGCTTTAAATTTAGACTAGTTTTTGTCTAATTATTTTGATATTAAGTCATTTCAACATTTATGCAAGATAACTAGTGCATGCACAAATTACTGTCAGATTTTGATAATATAAATAATAATAATAATTTGCTTTATTCCAAAACAGTACTTGTGATACAGAATGGAATTCTCAGCATTTTACTACAGTATTGCATCCAGTTAGCACATTATCAATAAATAGAATTCTACATAGATTGAGGAAACCACAGTTCATTATGACAACAACATATTGGCAAGTCGGTAGCAAAGGTAAAGCTGAAACAGTGTTTGAAGGTGTTAGAAAAGTAGGTGCTATCATATTTACTGGTGTAAGCGAGAGAAAGAAACAAAGCAGCACATAACGCAAAAAGGAAAAGAGAGAGAGAAAAGGAAAAGAAAGAAAGAAAACGTTGTACCTATAAATGATATGGGTTGGAAAGATGAGATCCAGTTGTTCTACTGATTATTTAATGAATTATAGGTGTCACGCCTAATGCTTTCTTTATCACACAGAACACGAGATAAGTAGGGTATGGTTGAGTTTTTGTACTTGCTGATGTGAGCATATAGTTTTCTATATAGGCTTCTGGTTTCGCCTGATGAGATGCAAGGGGAAAGTTGTGAGTGAAGAGGGTGGTGTGAGTTAGATAAAATGGACTTGGCCCATTTCTCACAGGAGTTCATGTGCCTGTCGACCAGAATATTAACAAGCTGGTTAAGTGGCACGTTGCTTACCCTGCTGACAACCTTTAACATCCTGCGTAATATGTTATAGTCTTTCTTCAGTAACCCGGGAAAAAGCTAAGGGGGAACAATAGAGAAT